>JALPQD010000025.1:2025834-2588334 GCA_023101885.1 Typhlomys cinereus | reverse complement strand
GAATGCCAAGCAGGCTTGATGGGGCCACTCGCAAAGGGCACCCCTGTAGCTGGCCAGGCTTTATATATACAGCACCCACTGTTCCTATTTCCCCAGAAAAGAAAAGGCATTTTGTCCTCGCCAGCAGCCTCCAGTGCTCACGGTAATGCCAGAGTGGAGTCTGGCCCCAAACGTGCATTTGGATCATTTTCCAAATGTGCACTATTTACTTGATAGTCCACAATGGCTTCTTAGGAAAACAAATGAGCACGTTTCCATTACGCAGCCAACACGGTACCTGCCATGGGTACTGCTGTCAGAATCACTGCGCGCTCAGCATCAGCACCTGAGGCCCCAGCGTCCAGACAAAGTCCCTCACTAGGACCTCAGCACCAGGAATTCAGTCTTTGGGGCTGTCTTACATTCTGATGGCTGCAAAGGGGCCACATTGGGGATCATTCTTGCCCTGCAAGGCCACATCTCTTGTGCAAGGACTGTGTCCTTCTCGTCAAAGCTTTCTCTCTCCATCTTCCTGTCCAGATTACATTCTTCTTCTAAACTCTACCTACAAACATTTGCTTCCAGGTCAAGAAAAAACTTAAAAAGGACCACATCTAAATGTATTTCTGTTACTTTGCCAAAAAAAAAAAAAAAAACTGCAAAGTTTCTGCTTTGGAAGTAAAACACTTGACTGGTCATTGTGGAACATTGTCTGAGGCCCTCAAGTAACAGTCGGTTCTGGCCTTTTGACAGACACTTCATCACCCACCCTGAGGTTTCCCAACTGAAACCTCAGAAGGTTAATTTCATCAAATGTAGCAAGAAATAAAGATCAATGACCTAATCAAAAAAAAGGAAAGATGTGAGCAGGCTTCTTAAAAATAAACAAGTAGTGTTATGCAAACATTAAGCCTCGGCTCCTTAAACAATACAGCAGAACAATGAAATAGTATTGCCACTATTTTAGCCAAAAGGAGTGCGCAATGATTCCCAACACAAATAAGTTGCAATGAATTCTGCATGGTCATTTAGCATATACATGAGTATCAATTGATAAAGCTTTATTAGAAGGCAATTGAGTCATAACTATTAAAAAATTTAAGTGCATGGGCTTTTCATCTATGAATATACTTATAGTGAGTGCCAAAATGAAGAGAAAAATGCTCTCAGAAACATCATAATTAGAAAATAAAACAAGAAATACATAGAGTGTCCATTAATGGACAATTTTGCAAAACACATAATGGAATACTACACAGCTGTCTAAAAGAATTAAGTAGATTCACAAATGATGGAATGGAAAAAATTCAAATATCCATTATGAAATGAAAAACTAAGTCCAGGAGGATGTGACAGTATAATTTCAGTGGAAATAATATGCTACATACATAGAAAAAGACATAAGGAAACCACATTGGTAGGTGCCTTAGAGAAACTTAGAGGATTCCACCATCCTCGATACTTTGATTCTTGTTCTGAAGAACCTCCAGGAAGTAGTTTTGTAGTTTAAGGTCAGCGGAAGCATTTGAGAAGTAAGACCGTGAGCCTCAGTTTGCTTTCTTCTATATACCTCTCTGGGTTAATAAAAATCAGGTAGACTTCAGTAAGATGTCCTATTCCAACACTGTTTGAAGCTTGGTCATCTGCAGCTGATTGCTCCACTCCAGCCACACCAAACAAAGAAATAAACGCCTAAGAATAAACTCTCCTTTCCGAAAAACAAGCCTACCGAGGGGTCAGGCATAGGAGGCTTTTCTCTTTCTCTGGTCATATCAATCAGAGCCAATGTTAAGGCAGCATGTGCCATGGCGTGGGTAATAAATGCCAGCCTACTAAGATGATCCCAGAGCAGCGAGCAACCCCGGGAGACACCTGGGGCCAGGGCAGCAAACAATTCCCCGGAGACAGCTAGGACCAGGGCTGCCTCTAAGTCACTTTCTGCACCCCTCCCAACAACCCCAACTTTTCCCTTAAGGCACCTGGACTGTCCACCGGTTGCTAAATGGGCAAACCTCTGCCTTGCCCACTGGTCAAAAGCCTGGAGCTGCCCAAGGACAATTAGTTCAGACCCTGGTGTCGGAGAAGCTGCATCCACATGAGGAGGGGAGGGGATTTCCCCCTCCGGCTCTGTAATACAATGTCAAGCACTGCTCCTCTATGCCCCTGACATAAAGTCCACCCTGCATGGGTCTAGCAGGGCTTCAACACTGCTCTTCAATTAACCTCCTTCAGGAAACCCTGCTGGACTCTTAAGAGCTTTTTATAGAGAAAACGGAAGTAAACTTTCCCAAATCTTGGCTGGGACTCTCTGCCGCTCCAGGTAACTTGGAGCAAAATTGTCCCAGAATAAATCCAAGGAGTAGGTTGCTGAAGGCCAGTCCTGGTGTTGCAAAAGTGCTAAGAATCCTAGGGCTACTGTTCAAGTCAGTGAGGATCAGCATGCCCACCCCAGGGAGAACTCACCCTCGGGTGCCCTAGGCCCTGGCTGAGAGCACCCAGAGAAGGAAAGTATCACTTCTTCCCTACCCCACTCTCATCTCGTAACTGGTTGTAGAAACCGCACCAGGGATCCTGAGGGGAAATTTCTTCTTGGGTCTGGCGACTTTCAAACCCTGAACTTGGCCCCAGGAAATGGACAGCGTTCAGCGTTTGCAGTCAGACACCCGGCGAATCACTGAGAAGCTGTGCGAGGGTAATGGGGCAGTTAGTGGACTGGAGTCCATCAGGAGGCCCAACTCCAGGGACTGCTCCTTCGCCAGGAAACTGACATTAAGTTGCCCAGAATTGCGGGAGGGCACCCTCGCCAACGCGGAGATTAAAGGCAGCCGAACATTCGGTCCTGCCTGCCTTGTGGTGGGGTCCGGGACGCGGCGGAACAACTCACTAAGGCTTTCCCGGATGTTAGCACCACACCGTGAAAGATTGATGCGCCCCCCTGGGCGAAGGAGCCCCCGATTAGAGGCGTGACACCGGCATCTGTGCCTAGGAGGACCGGCTGTCCCCGAGGCGCGCACCGCCCCGGGCGGCGCGACCCAGGCGGGGAGCGAGGTGGGAGGCAGGTGGCCACGCGGCGGAGGGATGGAGCTGAGTGTGGGGAGGGGGAGTTAGGGCGCCCCGCTTCCCCGCCCGGCGGCTGCCCCCTCGCGGGGCGGGGACCCCAACACCCGCCAGCCCCGCCGCGGTCCGGGCCCTCTCTGGCTGGCTCCGGCCTTGCCAAGCAGCCCAGGACCCGGCGCTTACTCACCCTCGAGCTGTGGCGGACAGTGGAAATAAAACATCGCCGACGGTAGGATCGGCCTGGACGGCTGGACCTGGGCGGGTGGCGGCCCGACCGACGGGCGTGCGAAGCTCGGGCCTGGCTGCAAAGCAAACGGCCTTAGAGCTAAGTCTCCAGCTTGCGCCCCCCACCCGCCTCCAGGCGCGCGGGAAGCTCCCCTGCTGAAAAACCCCTCCCCGAGCCCTCGGCCCAATGGGGACGCGGAGGGGAGGTGCCGCACCTCCGATCGCCCGCCTGACCCCGCGGTCCGCCTGGCCGAGCGGATTTGCCCACTGGACCACCAAACCCTCAGCCCGGCCCCAACGGGAACCCGCGCACAGCCGGGCTCTGGACTCTTGGGGGTCCCGATCGCCAGCCCTTCACCTGGTCACCGCAGCTGGGTCCGGCGAGCGCGCAAGACCATCTGCGCGCTCCGCAGCTCCGGCCAGGAAGGCAGTGGAGCCCGGAGGCCCAGCGCGGGGAGCCGGGAGAGCCGGGCGGGAACCTTGCCTACCTCCGCGGGCGGCGGGCGGAGAAGGCCGAAGCGTGACCGCCTCCGGTCCGCACGCGGGGCTTGGCTGGCGGCGGGCGGGGCTCGGCGCTGCTGGCGCCCGCAGGACCAGAGAAGTGACTCGGGAAGTGGCCAGATGTCTTGCTGTCTGTCTACAGCGCGCGCCGCCGCTCAGCACTCGCCTTTATAATCTCACGCATAATTGGCCTTAATCTGATTATTTCCAGCGCTGTCTACAGCGAGTAACTTGGATAGGTCTATTGGGCCTTACAAATGGCCCACGTGGTGTAAAAAAAAAAAAAAGTCTGTCATTTCTCAGCAAACATCAGGAATCTTTTTCTTCTTTTCTTTTAAAAGAAGATAGAAGCAACCGCGACCACTATCAATCCCTAAAAAGAGGTTATGTTCGAAACACACGCCCCAAACCCTCCCGTGTCCCCCTCAGACTCAAACCTTCTTTCTCCAGTGAGATTGGATTTGGGCTCGCCCTTGTCAGAGGCCTGGCGACTCCCGGGCTGCAAAATCGACAAAGCGCTGCTAATTGTCGCCGCCGGATGGGTTTTGGGGGGACTCTTTGCACACGGCTTCCCTTTCCAAGCGATCGTACAAAAGGAAAGTTTGATTTTGTTCTCAGCAAGGGGTCCCTGAATTTATGTTCGCTTCTCCGTGCAAATGATAAGCGGTGGGACCCTTCGCAATTACTTTTAAAATGCATCCGAGGCAGACACTCAGCGGAGAGAGACCGCCCTTCTCTCTGCCTGGGTGAAAATTAAACTCTAAAGTACCGGGCTGAAATTTTCAAGTCAGGGGCGCGGGATTGGATCAAATCACATAAACTGCAAAAAAAGCAAGTCTAATGGCGTATAATTGGTTCTGTAATAGCATTACACCAGGATAATAGCCCGTTACGGCCCCCTGCACTATTAAGTGCCTCCCTGGCGGAAAGCCTTTATGATATTAAAGGGGGAATATAATGATATTTTGGTTATTAAATGCGTGTAATTAATTTATGCACCACTGAAAATAAAGTTGGTATTATGACCCACTCAAGATGCATCAGAAGATGCAAGTCAGACAACTGTTGATAAGTTCTGTGTCTGTGTTCCGTCTAGACTGCTGATTTTATTTTGGGACGATGGCTTCTTGGACAGACTGCATAAATTGAATATTTTATAAACATTCTAATGTTGCGTTTGGGAGCCTTGGCGAAGCGGTGGGTCGGGTCCCTGCCCGGCCAACGATCGAGCCTCGATCTTAAAGACACAGCGCTTTGGAAACAAAAGGTCTGGCGGGCCCACTCGTGGACAACCGCCCCCCAGCTAGTAGCGTGAAGCTGGAGAACTGAATGCCGGACACCCGGATAAAACAGCCCGGAAGAAGACGCGGCTCCTCTCTGGCGGAGGCAAGTCGGGGCCTGTTTCTCACTGCAGCGGTCCTTCCTGGCCTCTACGCCCTGGCTGCAATCGGCCCAACCTGTAGCAAGAAAACGCTGGAAACCCGGCTCTGCCGGGAGCAAAGAGACCCCGAGGCCGTCCCGGGAGAAGAACGCTCCAAGTCCCCCTGGTCCGCGCGGCGGTCGGCCGGGACCAGCGCACAGCGCAGTGCGCCGCTAACACAGGGTGTCCAGGGCCGGAGCCCCGAGAGCCGACCCTTTGTCGGCCAGGGGCCGAGGCTGGCTCTCCGGCGCTGTCTCCCTCCAGATCCCTCTCAGAAGATCCCTGCTCTCTTCAGCCTTTTCCAGGAGCTCGAGACCTCCTCGAGCTCCGGAATCTACCGAAAGTCCCCTCGGATCTCCTTGTACCCTAAGCCGCAGCCTCTGGCTGGTGCGCCTGGGCGCTCCTGGAGCCCAGCGTCTGTGGAACCAGGTGAGGAAGGGGGTCCCCGCCCGCTGGCTTCCGGGAACCCCAGGGTATCCGTTGGAGCTCGGTCCCAGCAGCTTAGCGCTGGCCGCCGCGTTGGCCACAGAAACCCGCTAGGTTCAAGACTTCGATCGGCTCCGGGTTCTCGGGCACCTAGGGACAGAGACTCCAACGAAGGCTCCGATCTGTCCCGGGCTCTGGGCAGGCTGGTCTCTGGTCTGCGAGCTGCGAGTCCCGAGCATCCCGGCCGATCAGAACCCTGGACAGAGGCGCCAGCATCCCCCGCCCCACATCCGGACTTCGACGGGGCCAGAAATCTGTCCCCAGAGCCTTTAAGAGTCCCACGCTGCGCGGCTGCGGGACCTACCAGCTGCTCCCCAAGCGTTTGGACACTGTCCCTAATCCTCCTCTCCCTGTCCAAATCGGCAAAAGTTATTTGGGATGCGCTCTCAGAACAGGCAGCAGGAAAGAAGTCCCGACTTGCGTCTCAAGCCCGGCTCCTACCTGGCGGCCACAGATCAGAAAACAGCCCATCGTCCCCTAGGGCCACCCGGCCGAGGCCCTTCCAGCGGCCCTGGACGCCAACTCGGCCGCCTCGCCCGCTGAACAAGCAGCCAAGCTCCGGGAAAACACCCACCTCGCGCGGCGCTCCAAAACAGCTAGCTTGGGACCTTCGCTTCGCTTCGCCCGACGTCCCTCTCCCAGAGCCGCTAGGCTGGGCTCTTTCCTGTTAGCAAAACAGCGAATAAACAACCAACCAAACAATCCCAGAAAACGAAAAACTGCAGCAAACTTTAATGATGCGAACCCCTTTCCCCCCATTGCTTCAGATACTCGAGACCCCAGAGAAGGTGACTAATACATATTCGCTGTAGTCCACCTCCCTAGAAAGGGCGTTAGCGAAGAAACGGTTATTTTTTTCCCTTAATTCTTGTGCAGTAAAATGTATTTTCCAATTAACCAAATTTGCCGATCTGTCCCGCTTGGACACTCCGATAATTTACAACCTAAAAGTGTACTTTCTTTATCTAAAGACCAAGGTGACTGCTTTTAATTTTCTCTAACCTCTTTACACTCGATGTTCACCAGACTCATAATGTTAATTGGCTTCATATACGGATCATCAGTTTAATGAAGAAATAAATCCTGTGTTGCTTTATGTTTTAACAGTGATTGCTTTAATGAGGACTATGACGTGTTCCAAAATCAAAGCTGCAGGAGACATTAGAAGGGGTCTCTATTAGAACAGAAATGCTTATTTAAAGTTAAAACACGAGGTCATATTTCAGCAGACAGTGGGCCCTTCCCCCAGCCCACCCCCACCTGGGATGCTTCCAGCCTCTACAAGGAGACAGTTTTGTGGTCCTCAAGGTTCTTTTCTCCGGTACTTAATCCCGTGGTCTGCAGGAGCTGCATTCCCTATAAGAATCCTTTTCTGGTGGTTAGATAGGTCGTGACTCCTTACTTACCTCCTGTTCCGCAGGGCAAAGAGAAGCCACAACCCAGTGTGGAGTTCAACTTTCAAGCTTCTTCATGTTTTTACAAATAAAAGCAGAAAAGAGTAACACCTCCCCCCCCAGCCAAGACTTGCATGCGGATGTGTTCCAGAGAAGGCTCCCCCAATGGGCACATCCTTACCCCTCAAAATTCAAGACTGAGTTCCAAAATGCAGACCTGCTTTAGTGTAGGGGGAGTGGGCTGCTTAGAGCCAGGGTTCTGAATCCTGCAAATGTCTGCAGAGGAAGTGCTGGGCCCCCACCCAGAGGATGGGAGCTTTACTTCTCTCTACCAATTAATAGCAGAGTAAATTTGCCTTCTCTAATGTATGTTTGATTTTTCTAATTTTAAGTTAGTTCTATGAAGGGAAAACTGTCATCAGGAAAACACTGAGAGCAGCAATAAAATGCTGGAGATGGCAATGTCCATACATGCAGCCCTCAGTTGTTTGCAGTTAAATTATGAGTCATTTCAAATTGATTCCTGAAAAGAATCCTATATCCCTAGAAAATGTAAGGGTTTGGTACTCTAGGCTGAGATCATCAGCACCACATGCAGTGTTATTTCTTATCATTCTCCCTGTTTAAGGAAAATTGGAGAAATACTTGAAGATATTTCAGTCCCACCTTTCGAAGCCCAAATGTATCAATATGCTTGGACCTGACATCACAGGTATGCTCAGAAAAGACTTTCCAATCTTCCTTTTTAAATTTTTCCACAGCAAAACAATGCTAGCAAACATGATTTAAGTTGGTAACAATGGAAGGCAAAACAAATAAGATGCTTCAGTTAACAAGAAACACAATTTAAAACACACTGAAATCTGAATAGTGTGTCTTGGAAGGGTCAGAGTGATTTGTACGGCTACTCAAATATTAGTTCTTCAAAACTGATTCTCAGTGTAATCCCCTATGAGTGTCGCTCTCCTGGCAAGGAAAGTGAGCTCAGGGTGTATTCGCCCTGTGAATTCACCTATGTGATTCAGGGTGAGTATAATATGCTCCCTACTTATAGGCAAACTGAGTGTCCTTTGCTAGTATTAGAAATAGCCAACAAAGCTTAGGCTAGCTACACATAACAGCATGTGCTTTTAAAAAATAGCAGTTAACTGAAATTCCAAATGAGCAGAGAACTTATGGTGGATATGTATTTTATTACCTTGGAAATTCCCTGTAATTTACAAGTTGTACTGTTGTGTAAAAGTAGTAGCAGCTGCTCACTTGATAGCCCGATTCTTTTAACTTTGCTTATTATTGTCCGGGCCACAAGAAAAGCGGGCACTTTCAAGGATCTCACAGCTTAGATTCCGTTGTAGGCTCCAGGACTCCAGCTCCCATGAGGAAAGCAGGTCCATTCCTACAGACCTGTGCATGTCTGAGCGGGCTCCGGTCCTCAGGACCTGGATGAACTTGAATAGGGCTCTCTTATCTCACAACCATCAAAACTTGCCCATTGAACAGAACAACAATGGCTGTATCAAGTGCTGGGGAGGATCAAAGATCACACTATACATCTTCAGGGTGTTCAAACTAGTCTATATATAATGGTGGGTACATGTTATTTGACATTTGTACAAAAGTCACAGAATGTCCAGCACCAAGAATGGACCCTACTGTGAACTCTGGACACTAGATGAAAATGATGTGTCAGTGTGGGAACAGAAATACTCCTCTGGGGCTGTATATGCATTCGGGACTAGGAGCTTGCTAGAACTCTTTAATATCTGCTCAGTTTTGCTGCTAGTAGAAAATTGCTCTACAAAGTAAGGATTATTAAAAATACAGAAAAGCAAAGCAGGGGAGATGGCTCAGAAATTAAAGTGCTTGTGCAAGCAAAAGGATGAGAGTTCAGATCCTCAGATTCCATGTAAAATGTCCAGTGGGCATGGTAGTCCACCTATGATCCCAGCATCTGAAGGTAGAAACAATGATCCTCAGGGCCATCTGCCTAGGGAAACTTAACTATATCGGTACATTCTAGGTTCTGGGTTTGATTAGAGAGTCTATCTCAAAAGAATACGATAGCAGAGTCATCGAAGATGATAACTGATATATATAAGGTTTGGGCATCCACAAGCATGTACACACACACACACACACACACACACACACACACACACACACACAAGATACATATACACAGGAAAGTGGAAAAAGAAAAAATAAAGAAAAGCAACTCTTCAAATGTGATAACCTCATTTATCACCATCATCATTATTGTTCTGCTGCTATGATGATGTCAGCTCTCCAGGCTGTCCTGGGACCCACCTGGACACATTCCTAGAAAGAGGCTACCTGAGAACCTGTGGGTTCTTAAGGTGCACCCAACTCTTCTGGCGGTCTCCAGGATGAGCTGCCTGTGAGGCAAAGCAATACTCTCAGTAAGGGTGCTCCCTAGTCTTCTCCCAGTCCTTAAAACTGCTCCCCAATGAATCCTTGTCCTCCCGCCTCTCCTTAGGAGTGCTCCCCTGTGGTTCCTTGCCTCCTCCTCCTCCTCTTCCTCCTCTTCTTTCTTCTTCTTCTGGATTAAGGTAGAGTTTATTAGAGGAGAGAAAGAACAGAACTCATGGATTCCAGAAGTGGAGTACCATGAGGGGCAGGCGCCCTGGAGAACTCATGGGCTCCAGGCATGGAATCCATGAGAGAAAGGAGCTAGAAACGAACTCGTGGACTCCAGAAGTGGAGTGCCATGAGGGGCAGGTGCCCTCTCCTCCTTCTTAGGAGTGCTCCCTTGCTGCTCCTTTCCTCACACTTCACCTTTCTCTGCCATGCACATTCGATCGTCTAATTTGTTGAGCTTTCCTAGTCTTGTCTGTTTGGCTCACGAACATTGAGTTGGTCCATCTCAACTGTTATAAAGACAGTAATAGACTGCTAAAAACTAAATCAACCCGAGAAACTCAAATCCTATCCAGTCATACCCGGGAGGCAGATTTCAGCCTCCCAGTCTAATGGTCTTACCTGATAAATGTCCATAAGCCAATAACTTTTGAGTTGGATCAAAGGGATCCCATTTAGATGACGGAGGTGTAAACCGATTTCCATGGGCCTAGACTTGGCGTCTGGCCACAAGCTTCCCTGTCCCCTGCTCCTTGCCTCAGCACAGCACCTGGTCAAACTCTGGGACTCTACCTTGATTTGGTCTGATAATGACCTCTCGTCAAGCACTAGGATGGGAAGGGGTATGTTGAGGGAGACCAATCTACCACTTCTGGTGTTTCCGTATCTATATGGGAACAGAGGACACAGTCCTGAGTTCATGGTGGCCTCAGCATCCATAAGGCTTCCAAAATAGAGCCTGCATCAGTCTGGAGTCTGTGCTATGAATTCTCCTACAGGAGTCAGTGCCGACATCCCAGCATCCTGGCCTGTTCTCATTCATTTGCCAGAGTCACTGACTTGAAGAAAACATCTTTCCATAAGCTTGGGGTTGGTCAGTCTCAACTGTTATTAAGACAGAATAATAAGCTGCTAACAAGGAGACTAAAGCAATCCAACAAAACCTCAGACCCTCTCCAGGCAGACATAGGAGACAGATTTCAGTTTTCAAGTCTAAATTGTCTCACCAATAAATTCCAGAAACCAGTGACGTTCAAGGTCAGCTCTTGAATATAAAGCCTTTCCCTTGAGGTTTGAGGAACAAACAACCTTGTGGTGTGTGAAAAGGAGGAAACCTTTCAGAACTGGTGAGCTGCCCAGGCAGGGCTGGCACCAGTCTCCTGAACCAAGGCCCACACCCCTCACTGTACCTCTTAAATAAGACATATTTCCCCTAAAACACAAGCACAGTCAATTGCCCATGCTAAGTGCTCAATAAATGTGCGGAATTTAATTGAAATGACTATTGAACAAATGAAACAAGTTTACTACATGAATGATTAGTAAACACAATAAAGCTCTCTCATTTCCAAGAGACTTGAATTATGTAAAGGATGGTGGTGGGAGGGGCGAATTTCCAATCACGCAGACTTGGGGTCAAATCTGGCTTCTTCAACCTCCCTTATTGGAAATGCTTGCCTTTCAGTATCTGACTCAGCCACTTACCACCCATGTTTCTCTGCGTTTCCCCCTCTCTCCCTTTTTCCTCTCATTCCCCCTTTGTATTTCCCTCCTTTCACACACCTCTAATACACACACTTTTATCTCTCACACATAACATACAGTTCTCTTTCCCTCTTCTCTCACATCTTTCTCACACACACACAAACACACCTCTCTTACACAGAGACCCCTCTTTTACATCGTTTCTTTCTTCTCTCATACAACATGAACACACAAATCTATGTACACATTCTTTTCTCTCCCGTATGTATACCCTTTCAGATACCCACATACCACACACACATACACACACACACGTACACATATGTGTACACAGACATGCATACACATACACACCCTTTCTCTCTCACATCTCTCTTTTCTTTCTCTCATTCTCCCCTGTCTTCTCTGCCCCCTCCCTCCCCAGCATCCGGACCTGTTCCCATCTATATATGACTTAATCAGCAGGATAGAGCACACTAGCCATTATCCACTGCCTCACTCCTCCTGCCTGTGCTTTTTTAAGCAACGCATCTTCTTGACTAGCGTAGCCAGGCCATGATGAGACCTCTCGGTGCATCCTCAGAGGTGCAACTGTCTCCCTTGCTTCCCAGGGGCCTCATCCTTAAGGCAACAGCAGCAGCAGCAGAAATAGTGAATGATTGACACAGCCTGGACCAGGCTGGGTCAGACATTTCCCACTCTCAGCTCCATTACAGTCAGCCCACAGCCCTGACCCACAAGACAGTGACCCACAAGGTCCGTTCCCCCGAACTCATCTCGTGATTCCCAAGAAGCTGGCAGCAGCCTTCGGAGCTGCGCAGCATCTGGATGATGCTCTGGTAAACTCTCAGGATCCTCCTCTCTCAGGGAGGTTGGGGTACCAGGAGGCTGCAGCCAGATCTCCAGCTGTGACTGTGGACCCCAGGTTACCCCTGGAAAGGGTAGGCCCAGCATCCTCACTTCCCTAGCCTCCTTGAATAAGGACAGATGAGATCCAACCTTACACTCATATATTCTTCTTTCCCTTCACCCTCTCCTGCCTTCAGCAGATGTTTGTTGAGCCCCACGTTCATGCCAGCCTTACACTGAGGACAAAGGAAAGACCTGTCTTCACTTTCACAGCACTTAATGTGAGTGTTGTTTGTATGTATGCATGTATATACTCATCTGTGTATGTCCATAGGTGCGTGCATTTTGCAGCTCTGAATTTAACTTACCTTCCTTCTTTAATTTCAATGTAATTTTAGTCTATGTGTGTGTGCCATACACATGTGGCATGCACACGCATGTCATTGCACACATGTGGAAATGGAAAGACAACTTTCAGGAGTTTGGTTCTAACCTTTCACCCTATTGAAACAATAATGAGTCCCTCATTGCTTACTATGTTAATTTTCTAGTCCCTTCCTCCCATCTCACTAGGATTACAGATATGCATCACTGAATTGAACTCTTTAGGTGGTTCTGAGGATCAAACTCATGTCATGAAGCTTGGATGGCAGCAGTCAGCAAGTGTTACCTCTTGCTCATAAGATGAAAGACTGGGAGGGACAGGTTGACAGTGACGGCTCTTCTGCTTCTGGAAACCCCGTCTTTATTCTTGAAATCAAGCCTCTCTTTCCTCTCAGGAATTCTCTGCACCCTCCTCTCGTCTTCCCTACGTTCTTTCATTCACTGCCTCCGTCTTTCACACCCACAGCAGCCCAACCTCCATTGATAATGTCTGTGCTTAACCCAGCTGTATCCAAATTAGGCCATTTCCTTTCTTTCTGCTGTCCCAATACCTGCCCAATTCCTTGGTTGCCTTCATACCTTTAGCCAGGAAATTGTGAAGAGAAGAGGGATGCCAGACAGTGGGGAACAGGCAGAAGTGGGGGGCTACCCTCATTTCTACGCAGCAGGAAGTTGTTTTGTTCGGCTGGAATCAGCACTGATTGGTAGTTGAGTAGATTTCATGTCTGTTACATGTTTGCTACAAGGCGAACACGGTTGGCCAGGTTGCAGACCTATCATGTTGCTGCATCTCGCCCCCTGTCACAGTGCTGATTTCTGTCTGGTTTCTGGAGGCATCTGAACTTACAGCCTGTGAATAGATTTTAAACACTGGGTTCATGGTTAATTTTCGCTGTGCTCTTCTAGAAGTTTTCTAAAGTAAGTGAAATCAGTCATCAAATTAATGTCGAAGTTTTTAAGAAAACCACATACGTTTAAAAAAAATTAAAGCTGGGCTGGAGAAATGGCTCAGGAACTAAAGCTTTTGTCAAGCAAAAGGACCTGAGTTTGGATCCCAGATCCCATGCAAAAATGCCAGGTGGATATGACAGTAGCTTACAATTCTGGCCCTGGAAGGAAGACTGGGAAACCCTAAAGCAAAGCAATAAGGAGGCAGAACAATTCAGATTTTTTTTTTCAAAGCTACCCTTGAGCCTTCACAAGCACACATACAAAAGTTCCTTCTGGTAAACACAAATACAAACACACACACACACACACAACACACCAAAAAAAAAAAAACCTATTAAAACTATTTACTGCTTTACTACCTAAAGATAACCATCACTAATATTTCACCATGTAACTCTACTTTAAATTTATTGTATGCATAACTTTAAAAGAAAAAGTGGAATTATAGCCCTGTGACCATATCATAAATATCTTTCCATGTTATTACATGTCCTTGCCTGTGTTCTTGGTGGTTCTCTGAATAGGTAGGATACACGTCCAGGTGATGTAACAGACACACAGAAGGGGCTTAAGCTCAATAGCTCCTGCCCCTCTGATGTGAATGGCTCTGCTCTGTCCTATGAAGATGTCAGGCTGCCTGTAACCTGACTGTCCCACTATCACTGAGTTGCAGCCACTCTCCACATGGTCCAAAAGTCCCCCCCCCCCAAAAAAAATTGCCTTATAGACTCCAGGAAGACAGAAAGAGTCCTTAGAGGGCATCCCATCGTGAAAGAACACACGCATTCTGAGAGGACACCCCATATTAAGAGGGCACACCCTCTCATAAACCCCAAAGCTACCTGTTTACCTATGTTTTCACCCAACTAACCATGTCTGGGGCCACAGCCCACTGTTGGGAGACTTAGATACTATTTTTGTCTTAACGTGCATGTTCCCAGATAGAGATAGGATGACAGATAGCAGGAACTGGTAAAATCAGAAAAAAAAGAGAGAGAGAGAGAGAGAACAGACATGGAGTCAACTGTCAGCATCTATCAAAGTTGCACTTTATTTGGGGAACTGCAGGGAACACTCTCCATTCACTGCTAATTTCTTGAGATAAACTTCAGTGAGAAATAATCTGATCAAAGAATACTCATATTGAAGACTCTCGAGTCTCGCCGTACTCCTTCCCACCTCTGGGAAAGTCCAGTGGTGAGCAGTACCCAGATGAACGTGCTCCCCTCGGCTTTCCTTCCACCTTCAGCACCTTGCATTGAATAGTTCTTCAGGAGGGGGACGAGTCAGGGGAACCAGACCTCATGAGCTCAGCCCAACCTGAAGCCACATTTCAGGCGCAGC
This sequence comes from Typhlomys cinereus, assembly GCA_023101885.1. Classification (NCBI taxonomy): domain Eukaryota; kingdom Metazoa; phylum Chordata; class Mammalia; order Rodentia; family Platacanthomyidae; genus Typhlomys; species Typhlomys cinereus. The sequence goes on along the minus strand of JALPQD010000025.1, from coordinate 2,573,661 downwards.
TCCTACAGCCTGAGTCGACCTCTCTGGTCAGGAACAGCAAAGATGGAGCCGGGCTGGGTTTCGAGGACAGCAGAATGTCAGATGATGCCGCAGGACAGGGTCCAGTCATCCAGATGGAACCCTCCCTTCTAAGTCCCAGGTACCTGAATCAAGAGGCGACGGTCTAGGGGCTGCAGCCAGATGCTTTTAACTCCAGGTCAATCAGGGACTAGAAAGCTATGTAGACAGGATGAGATCAAAGAGGAAGACACTTTTACAAAGTCAGATGCCAAGAGATTCTGGAGCCCAGGCCTCTTCTACCTCAGGCAGGATCATGTAGCACGAAGTCCAGCATACAGAACACAGTGGGTCTTAGGACCCCACCTTTGAGCCACTAGGGGGTAAAAGGGGGTCTTCCCCAGATCTAAGGAAACTGTCACCAGCAGAGGAAGCTCTCTGTCTACAGTCCTGTAGAAATTTCCTCAGTGGTCATAATCACTTGGTCACTAAGCAACTCCATAAACTCGACAAAATGTCAATTCAGAATAGTAGTTCAGGACTCAGAGAAAAGATGGGGGAAGTACAGGGAGGCAGTCACCTAAGCAACATGGTCTTGGGATGCTGAGGCAGGTAGGGGTCTCTGCCTCCCCAGTATTCTCTCAGCCCGGTGTCTCATAGGGTAACCACAGCCAGGCCAAATTCTGGGACAGAAACTGAAGTACTGAAGTTACCTTCCTAGAATCAGCCCCCTCCAGCTCAGTTACAGTCAGCAACTGCCACCAGGTGGCACCAAACCAGAAAAAAGGAGAAGTTCCCTTTCTCCCGCAGCGGATACTGCTTTGCAGTAAAGACCTGAGCTCGGGTTACTTCGTACACTGGCCAGCCCTGTCATATCGGTCCTACACACCACAGCACTACCTTGCCAACCCCGCCACCGCCACCAGGACCTGGTATAATGGAACCAAGAAACATGCATATATCTGCTGATTGGAGGATTGGATGGATGGATGGATGGATGGACGGACGGATGGACAAACAGGTAAATGGAGTTACTTTTTCCTGAGGGAGTTGGGTGCTCCTTCCTCTTTAAGTGGATACTAAAGATGACGTAGGAGACGTGTCCACACTTTGAAAAACAGGCCTCCCCAGATCTACCTAGGGTCCGGAGTCCGGAAGAGAGTCTTCATTGTACAAGTTAATGGGAACCAAGCCTAACTTTCTGAACTAAAGAGCAGGAAACAAGAAGTTTGGGGTGTCCTCACACTGGATCTGTGTTCTGGAACAAAGAAAAGTGATCCAATCACACCTGCACCTGATGAGTCCTGTTCAGCTGCCCCCCCCCCCGTCATTATTTGTTGTGAGGAGTCACTCTTGAATGGCCTTTATTTGCTCCTAGTCTCAGTCCTCTCTTCAAGACTTCCTTGTTCTCTATCCCTGTCTGGCCTTTGTCTCGCTTTGGTTCCTGTCTCAGAAACCTTTATGCTTGCTTCGTTGGCATCTGCCGAGAGTCTTCCTTGCTGGCATGCGACCCCATGGTGCACTCCATGGTGCACTGAGGTATGTACAACAGCACTCAGTACACAGAAACGTGCTGTCTGAATGGACCCTAACCCCTTATGAACAGGTTAGCAGCAGGCAGCCTAGTCCGCTCAGTCATTAATCGGGGCTTCCCATCACCAGGAAAGGCTTTATCCCTGCTTCCTTTATCCCGGTGAAGCAAACACACCCTCACAGTAAAAAGACAAACTCTGAGGGACCCTGCCAGTCTTTAGCCCCATAGTCTCTGACTTTATAGTAACACCATCACCAAACGTCCTTTCCTTATGAAGTCTAGAATAAACAGACCAGAAAAGATTTTTTGGCTTGAATTTCTCTGTGCAATTTACCATAAAGAAAACTAGAGTGAGGGCGCCCAAAAGGATGTCATTTCAAAACCCCTCTGGGGCCAAGGTCAGTGGTGAGGGGTCAAAGTTCAGGTGATGGAAGCCTCCAGGTTCAGGTTTCATTGACTGTAATCCTGGCTGCCTGTGCCCAGAAACCCCATCTCTTATTCATCTGTGCCTCTGGCTCTGAGCCTGCTGCCCTGGCGGAATGGCGGCCCTCCCAAAGAGCCATTGCGAGCTCAGGGAACAAGACAATGGAAATTTCCCAAGAGCCACGTGTGGGGACATGTTGGCCGTACTCATTCACAGGGACTGCAGACAACTTTTCAAGTAAAATCAGGAAGCAGATCAGTCACCGTAAAGGCGCTTGCCTTGCTCTCATATCGTTTCTCATTTTATGGGTTCGGTGTCTCATCTCCAGTGTCCATATTGTGTTATGTTCCTCTTGCTTTCGCTTTCCTTGTGGGATGAGAGCAGTCTCATCCTTTTTCCCATCAGAGATTTCATGATTTGTCAGAGTGCCTCGTGGAAATAGGATGCCACCTTATATAAAGAACATCTGTAGATTTCAGCATTTGTGGAAGTTCTGCAACCAGTGCCTCAGGGTTACTGAAGGAGGCAGCATGCAAATACCTGCAGAGACTATCTTAGCAAGCATTCTGCTCGATGGCTTGCTTTTGCTTGCAGGTTTTCTCCAAGACTTCTAAGCACTGTGGTGGCCTATCGTCTAGTTGAAGAGAGGACTCTAGGTAGGGGCCCCTTTTGGTATCTGCCATCTCTTGGAAAAATCCAGGGTGTCTGGATTCAAGGAGATTGTGCCTGCTGCAGAAAAGGTGAAAGGAGATGGTTAAATAGTTAAAGCTTTTGCCTTTCAAGCAAAAAGACCTGAGTTCGGATCCCCAGATCCCATGTAAAAATGCCAAGTAGATACAGTGGTGGTCTGCAACACCAGAAGGCAGAGCCTAGGAAAGCCCAGGGTAAAGCAATAAGGAAGTAGAGCAATCTTGGGTCTCCACAGGCACACACACTCAAGTGTCCACTTGTACCCACACATGCACACTTGCAAAAAAGAAGAAGAAAGAAGTGGAAGAACCATGGAGAAAGATGACTGACCTTAGCACGATGACCCCAGAGAGCCTCAGCCCAAAGGAAGAGAGCCCCTCTCAGGTCTCCCTGGGGCTTTAGCTCAGCTTGGGGCCAGTCATTAGCTCACAGAAATTTGAAGTGGCTACTCATGCAAACCGGAGGTTTATTTGGCTCCTCATTATAGCCAGAGAGCAATTGCGCATTCTTCCAGCTATTAAATCAGCATGCTGGGCTAGGGAGCCGGCCAAGCTGTTAAAGCACTTGCAAGAAAAAGAACCAGAGTTCAGAACCCCAGATCCTATATGTGATCTGAATGTGAGTTGTCCCCCACAGGCCTGTGTGATGTTAATGTCTGAGAAGGCTGTGTCACCTTTAGGAAGCGGAGCCTTGTTACAAGAAGATACGTCACAGAGGACAGGCCTTGAGGTTTGGGAGTCAGTTTTCTCTTGCTTGATGATGGCTGTGGTGATCTGAACCAGCCTCCTGCTTCTGCTTTCAGCCATACCTTTTGCCACAGGAGTCCCGCCATAATGGACTCCTGTAGTCCAGGGGAAACCCTCTGGAACTCTAAGTCAGCAAACAAACTAACTAATTAACTAACTCTCCATTTCTCCTCCAAGTTGCTTGCATCACAGTGATGTCTCACACCAACAGAAAGAATAACTGTAACACTATGTAAAATGCCAAGTGGCTGTGGCAGCCTGCCTGTAATTCCAGCCCCAAAAGGTAGAGCCTAGGATTCCCTAGAGCAAGCAGGCTAACCAGGCTGGCCCTGTTGTCAAGTTCTGGGCTTAGACACCAGCCTCAAGATAATCAGGTGGGTTGGAGAGATGGCTCAGTGGTTAAAACGTTTGCCTTACAAGTCAAAGGACCTGACTTTGGATCCCACGAAAAATTGCCTGCAATTCTGGCTCTAGATGACAGAGCTCTTAACTGTTGCTGTGAGAGAGCATTCAAATTCAAGCAACCTAAGGGAGAAAGGGAGATTGATTCAGCTTACAGTTCCAGAGGGGAGAAACGGTCTTTCATAGTGGAGGCGACATGGCTGGTGGCTGAAGCTGGAGGCAGCTAAGTCACTGCAAACATCCTGGAGGCTCAGAGCTGCTCAGCCCCGTAGGCCAATGGGTGGGTGACAGCTGAAGACTGGAGGATTCCTGGAGAGTCAAAGAAACAAAGAAGTCGAGTGGCAGGAGGGAAGACAGTTTAAGAGAGTCTCTTCTAAGTCTTCTAAGTTCCTTTTATCTGGTTCGCTACTGGGATGTTCCAATCAGATGTAGGACTAGTCTTTGTATTATAAATGCGTTGATCTGGATAATCTCTTCAGGTAGTGTGACATCTGATCGTAGTTAAAATCAGGTGTGGTCAAGTTGACAGTCAGGATTAACTATCACAGAGTTGACTAGCCCCACCTTGTTTCTGGGAGAAGCTCTTGCTGTTGGCAGTTTTGTAGCTCACAGCCTCCTTGATGGATGTAACTTAAGCCACCTCCAACTTCTGTCAATCAGTCCCACCTTTCCTGCCATAATGAGCTGTGTCTCCCCTCTGGAATCATAAACTGAATAAATCTCCCTTTCTCCCTTAAGTTACCTGACTTTGAGTGTTCTCTCACAGCAACAGAGAAGAGTAACCAATACACCTGATAATGAGGAAGACTTCGGGGAAGACCGTCTACCTGGTCTTTCCTCCTTCCTCTGCCAAACACAAGGCTAGCTGCTTAGTGCTTTCTGTAGTACAAATAAAACAACATCTGCTTTCATTTTAAATTGCTTTTGATTGTGCTTTTCTCAAGTAATGCTAATATATCTTCATTGAAGATAGAGTAAATGTAGAAAACACAGCTAAGCAAGAAGAAAATAAAATTCACATGATCTCACTAACCAAAGAAAAACTAATGTTAACTCTGATATATTTATTTCCTTTTTGTGTTTTTCCATGTAAATTGTTTAAACAAAGAGAGAGAATTATACTGCAAGGACCATTAAGACCAATGTTCTTTTCATCCAACAATGTTGTTGGAACATCTTACTATGAATGTCACCTTCATGCCTTCTACAAAACTTTGACAGGTGAATGGGTGGATGGATGGATAAATGAAAAGATTACTGGGTGTTGTGGATGGATGAATAAATGAGTTGGCAGATGGATAGATATATGAATGGATGAATGTGTAAACGGATGGATAGATGGATACAGAGATGAGTGGATGGATGGACAGGTATGTGGTTGTTAATGGATGGATAGATTGATGGGTAATCCTTACTTATTAGTTCTCTACAGATGGGCAATTTAGGCTACAGCCATTTCAAAATTCTCGAACAAGTGATTTCTCCTTTTATGATACAGGATATGCTGACCTGAGCCCTTCTTTCTCAAGTTGGCTTCACTTTCATTTAAACGACACTGTGAATCTGCAATGTACAAAAGGAGAAGGATGACTTCCTCTGCCCACCCTCTGATGGGCAGTGGTAGCAGACTGTCAAAGTAAAGCTCTTGTTCTGAGACCATTACACCTTGAGTTGTCTCAGAGACTCCTGGAGGTTCATCAAGAGAGCGAGGAATAAAGAGGCCTTTCCCTCCACTCTGCCTCAGCTGCACACAGATCACCTGCTCACCCAAGCTTCATCCTCTACTGCCGATCACCTTCCAAGACTGATCAACCCCACCAGCCACCAGCCAGCTGGCCAGAGAGAGCTCAGTCTCTGCACCAGGTCAGGGCTTCTTGACCCAAGTCGAGGGGAAGGCAGAAGACACGAAATTCCCCCTTCTGCTTTGGGAAACTAGCCATGGCTCGTGAGAAGAATAACTACAGAGGTTTCCGAGACACGCATTATCCATGTAACAAATGTCTGTGGCCTACTTTGTGCAGAGACTGCATGGTCCCAGGGTCCCAGCTATGCAAGGGATGAGACCGACAATAGCAGCCATCACGGAACTAGCTGTCATTCATCCCACCAGGCCGAGGTTTCAGGAGCAACTGTGCTTTCCCCAAAGCCACACAGTATTTTCTAAGCTTCTTTAAAAGAGGCCTGGTGCTCTTCCCACCAATTAAGTGGTTTCTTCCCAGAGCCCTGCACCACTCTCCCCACCCAGTGTGTGTGTCACAACTCTAAGCCAGACCTGCCACACAGCCAGTCTCTAACTGCAGCCACAGCTCTCTACCCACATGTCTGCCTACTGCTGCAACAGTGTCCACTCGTGGAAGGGGAGGAGACTGGCGGAGCTGAGCTTGTTGGGGGTTCAGGAGGAGATGCCGAGGCTCCCTGTGAAGTAGAAGGAGACAAGGAGAAGAGGAGAAATCTGAAGGTGTTAGATTTGGACGGATTGGTTTTGTGTCCCAGCGGGTAGGTACAAAAGGCCTTGAAATGGTAGTGGGTTGAAGATGAGGGGAGCAGGGGTGCCGGTTGCCCCAGCTGATGCCCTGCCAGGCCATGCAGGCACTTCTGAAAGACCATGGGTGCCTTGTCTCTCACCCGTGTCCCTTAGGATGGCAACAGTAATGCCAGCAACTGGCACCTGTTGTGCCTGATGCTACAGCCCCACAGGCACCTGCAGAGGGCATCAGGGGTGATTCAGCACAACAATCCCCACCAAGGCCTCCCTGGCCTGTGTCTCAGCATGATCTGCCAGCTCCTGGGCACTCACTAGCCACTGTCGTTCCGACAAGCGCTTCATTGGCCACCAAGCGCTTTTCCCAGCTTTCAGAGCCCCCTGCTGGATAGCAGGGAAGAGCCGGACTGGAGTTTGGATTCAGGTTCTTGCTGACTGAGCAGCTTTCGGTGCCTCAATTTCCCCCGCGATGGAGTAGCAATAAAAATGGTTTAATCCTCGTGGGCTTGCTGTGGACGTTCACGTCATATGACGTGGTGAGGACGAGCTGAACCCTACTAGAAACAAAGTGAGCCCAGCCGCGGAAAGGGACTCAAAGGTTTGGCAAGAGTAAGCGGTTAACTGGGCTCATTCTGTGCACTGCGGCAGAGCTAGGACGGTCTGGCTGCCAGAGTGCTTGTCAATCACCACACAATCCTACCTGCCTTGGTTGCTCACACAGGTAACAATTAGATGGCACCAGTGCTTGGCAGAGTCCCACGCTCCTGTGGCCAGGAAAGGATCCTCGTGTATGCAGACTATTAACTAGGGCCCCGGGTCTCCCTCCGGCCAGGCTCCTTCCTTACCCACTAAAAAGTCATCTAATGCCTTCACTGCCGGCCAGAGGGAGGGACCGGTGATACCGAACACATAGAGTTATAGAGCCCTTGTGGACTCAGGATCCCATCCCCATTCCAACATGGGACCAGTGTACCTATGGGCAGAGCAGGGCCATTCCTCTGGGAAGAAGGATCCTCCTCTCTGTTTTGGGTGTAAGATGAGCAGCACAGAGTTTTTCTATCTCGCATCCGATCTTGTCATACCTGTTTGTCATCAGCCTGTCCACATTCTTGTGGTCACACTCGGAAGGCTCCTGACAGAGCTTCTGAATCCAGCTGGTGACAAAAGCCGAGGCCCAGGTACAAACAGGAAGGAGTTAAGCAGGTGACCCAGCGACTCCTTTTGTACCAGTGACTATTGGTTGCATGTCATGCAATCCATTCTCCCTATCATCTTGAGCCAATGTCACTCAATCCATCCTCCCTCTTATCTTGAGCCAATCGTCATAATGCTTTCATGGAGCCGATGCTGTTCTCATCCCCAGTCTACCTAGAAGGAATCTGGAACTTAGAAACAAGATATGTAGACAAAGGAATATTAAGAAGAATCAGATTACATCATTGTGGCTACATGCATGGAGCTGGAGGACACCGTGTAAAGAGAAATGAGCCCGGCACAGGGAAGCAAGGACTGCATGTCCTTGTCCATATTTGAAAGCCTAAAACTTGATCTCGTAGAAGTAGACAGCAGCCTCCTGAGGCCTCCCCAGGGTGGAGAAGGAATGGGGTGAGAAGGATAGAGGAAGGCTGGGTTTCTAGTCGCATAGGAAAGGCTCATTCCAGTAGTCTTCATAGCACATCAGTGTGACCTTAGCTCACAGTAATTCGCGATATATTTTATGAAACATAAAGAAGAGTTCAAAGCTTCCCAACATAAAGAAAGGAGAAGCACTCATGAGATGGCTCAGCAGGCGAAAATGCTTGCTTGCCATGCAAAGAGCCACCCGGGTTTGATCATAGAATCCATGTAAAGGGGGAAGGAGAAAAATGATTCAGCAAAGTTGTATATGCACTGTGACCCATGCACCCGCCCCCACACCATATGCCCGCAGTAATAAATAAACAAATAGGGCTTTTGGAGGTTGTGCATGTTTGAAATTTGTTTCAGAATACATGGTTTAAAAGGAGGAAAGAGAGGGAGAGAGGAGGGAGGGAGGCAGAGAGAGAGAGGGAAAAATAGAAGGAGGGGAGAGAGGGAGGGAGAGAAGGAGGGAAAAAGGGAGAGAGGAAGGGAGTGAAGGAGGGAGGGAGAGAGGGAAGGAGGGAGGGATAGAGGGAAGGAAGAAGGAAGGGAGGAAGGGAAGAAGAGAGACAGGGAGGGAGAGAGGGAGGGAGGGAGGGAGAAAGGGAGCGAGGAACGGAGAGAGGGAGGGAGTGAGAGGGAAGAGAGAGGAGGAAGGAGGAGGGAAGAAGAGGAAGGGGGGGGGGAGAGAGAGCAGGGAGAGTGAGGGAGAAAGGGGAGAGGAAGACGAGAGAGGAGAGGGAGGAGGAGTGAGTAGGAGGAGGGGGAAGAAGACGATAAGGTTCCTTAGAGCAATGGTTGGTGGCTGAGTACAGTGAGGGCAGAAAAAGTACAACCAGGAGCCTGTACCAGGAGAAAGGAAGTGGCCAAAGCCATGGAAGTATATCAAAAGGCCACGAGAGTCAGCTAGGAGCAGCCCTGGCTATGATTGGAACATCAAAATAAAGGACAGTACTAATGGATTATAATCTAGCAAATAAAATAGAATTTTATGAGTCCATTCTGATGTAAGTAAATAAATAATAGGGATGGCTCTTCCTTCCAGTAAATGCCAATAATGGGTGAATGATGGAGCTAGAAGAGCCCTTGGCAAGCACCAAGGTTATAATGGATTCAGGCAAAAATCGTCAATGAAGGTTAAAAGCAGGCAAAAGTCACTTGTTCTCCAAAAGACTTCCCTGTGCATCATCTGCTAAAAACAGAGGGGAAAGAGTAACTGATGGTGAAGGAATCCTGAGAAGCCCCCTTACCCAAGGACCAACATGAGCACCTCTAGTCCAGGACCAGATAGACCGCATTGAGGACTGCCATGTCAGCTAACCCCATATGGCAAGGAAGCATCTACAAGTACCCCAAGGTACATCCTGCACACTCCAAACTGTGATGGGATTGAGGGCTGAAGACAATGGACACTGTCCCAGCCGAAGGCTGCTGCAGACAGGTGACTAAGCGCAGGTGTGGTCCTGGGCGCAGCATGGCAGTTACAGAGATGGAGTCCTGACTGCTGTTCTAAATATGGCCCCATCACAGGTGAGATATTGCTAGCAACGTCTCAGGGTTTAGTATCCTGGTTTGGTAGCTGCTGCTTTCAAACTGTTTTGCTCCTAAGGAAAATACACAAGGCACTGAAATATTTAAAGGCAAAGGAGCACGTATACCTACAGCCATGGTAGTGGGGAAGAGCTAGTGTATAATGATGTATAAAGTTGATGCAGAGGTCCCTAATATAGAGAAGTTAACCCAAAGGGAGAAACTCAAGAAATATGTTTTATTACAGCTGAGGTGGGAGACATTAGAAGAAAAGAGATAGCTTAGAGTCAGAGAGAAAGGAGGAAGAGTTGCCATGGGTGGTATGGTGGGAGGAAATCTGAAGAAAGTCCTGGCCATAAAGAAAGTCCCTGAGCACAAGAGGCTTCTACTTTTCTATAGTTTTCAGATATGGCTATGGCTAAGGGTGGTCAGGGAAGTGGGGCAGTAATGTGTGGAATGAAAGAATGAAGGCAAGGGATGGTCATTCTCAAGGTTATTAGGGTGGAGAGATCAGGGTCTAAGGAGATATAGGACAGTTCCTGTGGTTGGTTGAGAAATTGCCACATTCCAGAAGGGAGGAGTTTTACAAAATTGCCTGGCTATGATTAACATCTGCAACTTAATCTGGAAGACTCAGAAAAGTGAGTGTGTTTGTGTGGTGTGAGAGAGAGAGAGAGAGAGACAGAGAGAGAGAGAGAGAGAGAGAAGGGAGAAGGAAGGAAGGAAGGAAGGAAGGAAGGAAGGAAGGAAGGAAGGAAGGAAGGAAGGAAGGAAGGAAGGAAGGAAGGAAGGAAGGGAAAGAGGAAGGGAGGGAAAGGGGAAGGAGGGAGGGATGGAGGAAGGAAGGAAGGGAAGGGGGAGGGAGGAAGGGAAGGAGGAGGGAGGGAGGGAGGGAGGGAGGGAGGGAAGGGAACGGGAAGGGGAAGGAAGAGCCTCCCACAAAGAATAAAGTAGATGCAGCACAAACCACACCCAGATGGCCCATCTTGATTGAGGGCACATGAGTTATTATCAGCTCGTCTCATAACTTTTATATAAGTTCAGAGATTTGTTCAAAATAAAAAAACTATTTTTATTCTTACAGTTAACTTACAAAAGATTTAAAAATATTTTTATTTTTAATTAGATTAAATGAATATATGTGTTTTCATCACCCATGACTACCCCCATCCCCATCCCAATCCCCCCCAAACAGTCTCCCCTCCAGCAAGTTTCCCTCCCTCTCCCTCATTTCCCCCTGTACGTGAGATCCACAGGGTCCCATCTAGGATGCCGGCATTAGCAAATGTGCGGGAACCTGAAAGAATGAAAATGGTCCCTCAGTGGGTAAACCATCAAGTAGAGTCTCCCCAACAGTCCTGTCCAGCACCAGTCCCACACAGTCTCTCAGGGTAATGTCATATCGAATAACATCTTCTTTTCTCACGGTAAAATATTGATAGGCCAGCTATTGTGGAGGTCTAGCAGAAGTAGATATTGCTGCATTGAGTACTTGGGTGCTTACTACTACTGTCTGACATTACCTCTCTCTGATCTGCAGTTCTTAAATTCTTACCATTGCCTCTTCTACAATGTTCCCTGAGTTATGAGATAGCTATGATTTAGATATGTACTGATTAGGGATAAGCCTCCACAGTGGCTTTTACCCATACTCTGGCGAATTGTGGTTCTTCTATCACTTAGCATAACATTGTCAATGTTCATCTATATTACAGCATCTATCAGTGTAGAGGTAGTACAGTGAGGTAAGGGACAAGTTCCAATGAGATTAGCATGTTCCAGAAGTCAAGTGACAGAGGAGGAGTGGAAATACCTTGGATCTCAATCCTGGGCTACAAAGGAACAAAAACAAGCATGCACAACAAAAATCTACCAGATCTAGAGAAGGCAGGTGCTATGGAAATGATTCATAAAAGACCAGAATTTCTCTTGCAAGGGCCTTTTGAATTTGAATCTGTCCCATCTTTCTAGCTCACTTTCCATTCTCTTCCTTAGTGAACTATAACTATTTCTATCACTATCCATGTGTCCCCGGTCCCATTCTTTGTTCCAGAATATAAGAAACTGGGAATCTCAGCAAGCGTCCTCAGTGAGAGAAACAACAGCTTCTATTAGGAAGTTTTAGAACTGAGTAACCAGGTTGGGAAGGTATTTGAAGGTCATCCCCATGGGATTATCCTGAAGAACATACCCTGCCAGGCTGGAGAAACTGGAGGTCACCAACTCGCCCCAACCTCAAATGAAGAAAGGATAAATGAGCGTCTCCGATGCAAATAAGTTCTTGAAAAGAAACAGGTGTGTCACGAAGTCAGCCACAAGGTGTACTGGGCTGGGCCCTGATATGAATAGACCAATCAGATGTAGAGGACCAAAAGCCTCAGTCAGGTTTGCAGAAACTGGAGCTAACCAATAAGGAAAAGCTACTTTTCCAGGACTTACCCAAGTACATAAATACCCCTGACCCTGCCATCCATCTTTGCTTCCTTGCTTCTCAGGGACCCCATGTCTGTGAGTTCCTTTCCGTTCCCTTGCCGCTCATGGACTTCATGAGCTCCATTCTTTCCTCTAATAAACTCTGCCCTAACCCTCTACACTTGTTCTGGTCTCAGTTTTCAACTCCTGAACACAAAAACCTGGACATTAAAACCCCTGCAACACTCAAGATCCACACCTCTAAAACCAGTGCTTCACTTGTCTTACGGAATATTCTACCGCATGGTTACATTAACAGACCTGTAGTAATGCCTGTGCCTGGGTTTGTCCACCAGCCATAAATAAATAAATAAATAGATGGATGGATGGATAGATAGATAGATAGATAGATAGATAGATAAAGTCAAATTAATAGTGATGCAGGAATTGAAATTCATTCAACATAATCATATTAGAAGAGGAACATCTAATATTCAAAGTCTGTCTTCAAAGTTCTGCATGGGATTTAGATTTAAGTATATAAGTAGTTCTGGAGGTGTGGTTCAGTCCACACTGCAAGGTAGTCTGACAAGTCGTCAGAGCTGTGTGAAATCTCTTCCTAGGAGATAAATTCCTCCTCTGACTGACACCAGATCTGGCAAATTTCCACTACTCTATGAAGTCCCTGTGTTCCAAGCATGAGATTTGTGGAGGAAAATTCCAGTTTCTCAAGGTTTGTTTCAATAGTCTAGTATACAGAGTGGGAAAAGGCGCACACATTCCTTTACAACCACTGTATTTTCTTTCCATTACAGAGGCACTGCCTTTGTTTATCTATTGTTTGTTGGACACGTCATTCATTTCCACACTTTGATTATTGATAATAATGCTATTATGAATATTCATATTTGACCATTTCTTCGAATATCAAGTTTTAAATCTTTTTTTGAGAATATTCTACCGAGGAACTATATGATAATTTGTGTGTGTGTGTGTGTGTGTGTGTGTGTGTGTGTGTGTGTGTGTGTGTTATGTACCCTTCAGTATAAGTACCTGGGGAGGCCCCAGGGTAACATTAGGAATCATCCTGGATTGTTCTAACTCCCTATTGCTTTGTTCTGGAGTTTCCTGGCTCAGACTGTCTCTACATTGTCCTGGCATTTTATGCTATCTTTATATGCTCCCAACATTTTTACATGGGAGAGGGGGTATAGGGTGGGGGGCGTTGGGGGAGTGGTCCAAACTCATGTCTTTTGTTTGTGAAGTAAAGACTTTAACCCCTGAACCATCTCCTCAGCCCCTATGTAATAATTCTATGTTCAACTTTTTGAACGATGGGGCCAGTGAGGAAGACCAGAGGTAAAGGAGCCTGCTTCAAACCTGGTGGACCCAAGTTCAATACCCTGAAGCCCACATGAGAGTAGGAAAGAACTGACTTAAAATGAAACTTGTCTTCTAGCTTCCAGCTGTACACCATGACATGCATGTGTATGTGCCATGATCTGCCCCCTTCTCTCTCTCTCTCTGAAAGTAATTAAATAAAACATTAAAAAAAAAAAACCTTTTGAAGAGTGCCCTGAGGGTCTTCTATGGGAGGATGTGGCATCCACACACTCCCAGGTGCAAAGGGCAAATGTTCTAGTTTCTCTAGGTTCTCAGCAGAGCAGTTGTTTGTTGTTTGTTTGTTTGTTTGTTTGTTTTCAAAAGTTTTACTGGGCTGTGGCTATTGCTTGGTGGTAAAACATTTACCTAACATGTATAAGGCACCTAATTGACCCTAGAATTGCTAATTTTTAAAAAAATATATTATAACCACTTTAGTGAGTGTAAAATGGCATTTCATTGTGTTTTTGGTTTGTGTTTCCCTGAAGCTTCTTTCCACATGGTTGGTGGCCATTTGTGCATCTTCCTCCTCGGGGAAGAATCCACTCAGAATCTCTTCCCACTTTTCTGTTTCTCATTTGCTACTGGGTTCCCACTTTCTCCATCATACTGTGCTGACTATTTAACAGTACTGAGATATAAATCACGTGCCACATAGCTCATCTGTTTGAAGAGGATGGCTTAGCACGGGTCTGTAACCCCAGCATTTGGAGGATCATGAGTTCAAGTCCAGCTTGAAACCCGGTCTAAATAATACATGAACATTAAAAAAGATGATGACAGGTAAATAGTTTTCACTGTATTCACATCAATTTTAGAAGGTTCTTGTTGTTACAGTGTTTTGATCTCCTGGTTGTGCTCGCCCAAATGTTGCTGGGTTTCCTCTGGGGGTCTAGATTCTTGGGTTCAGGAGTTGAAATTTCAAACAAGAACATGCATGGAGGATTAAGCTAGAGTTTATTAGAGGAGAAAAAGAACAGAACTCACAAACAAGAAATGACAAGGGGCAGGAGAGCTGCTAAGAGTTCATACTCCAGGCATGGAATCTATGACGGGCAAGGGAAACGAAAGGAACTCATGGACTCCAGACATGGAGTCCCATGGGTAGAAAAGGAGCCAAAGATGGTTGCCAGGGTTATTTATAGTCTTGGGAGTGGGGGAAAGAGACTATTCTTCACTGGTCAGTTCCAGATTCTTCAAATCTGATTCGAGTTTTTGGTCCTCTACATCTCATTGGTCTGTTCATATCTGGGCCCAACCCAGTAAATCTTGTGGCCCAGGTAGAGTTTATCTGCAATGGAGAGTTAGTTAATTTCCATATCCTTCCATGAATTGAGGATTGGGGAAGTTGGTGACCTTATTTCTGGGAAGGTTTAAGGTCATTCCTCCAGATTGATAGGATATGTTCTTTCAGGGTATGCTGCATTCTTTTCTGGGTAATCCCAGCAGTGGGGGATGACTTTCAGAGACAATCAAAGACCTCCTAGCGTGACCTCTGTAAAATTGCCTAACCATCACCACATCATAAAACAAAACACTCAGCTGCACAAATTATGGATATCCTCCTGTACAACCCTCTCTAAGCAACCATTGACCCATGTTTTATTTCTGTACATTTCCCTATTCTGATTTTCATTGAAATGGAGTCTTAAGTGTTCTGTGACTGATTATTTTTGCTTATAAAAATTTCAAATTTATGGGGCTGGAGAGGTGTCTCAGGGGTTAAACCTCTGCCTTGTAGGCAGAAGGTCCCAAGTTTGGACCCTAGACCCCACGTATAGATGCCAGGCAGAAGCGGGGGTGGCCTGCATTTCTGGTCCTGGTAGGGCGGAGCCTGTGAATCCCTGGGCAGAGTAAACAAGGAGGAGGTGGGGGTGGTCCATGGTATTCCGAATTCGCCCCTGGTTCTACACACACACACACACACACACACACACACACACACACACACACATTGAATGAATGAATGAATGAATGAATGAATGAAAGCTAAAAAATTTTTCAAGTTTTGGGCAGACAAGATGCATCAGGTTGCTTATCAACCTGTCAGCTTGAGTTCAATCACCAGAAACTCATACGTTGAAAGGAAAGAAATGAAAGTTGCCCTTTGACCTCCTCACATATACCAGGACATGCATGTGCTGTGTGTGTGTATGTGTGTGCATGCGCATGCACGTGTGCTTATCTATCCATCTCTGCCTTTCTCTCTCAAATTAATAAATAAAATTTAAAACGTGAAAAATTTAAAGTTTCACCAATGTGTCTTTTGTGTTATCTTTTGTGTCAACATTTGTTGCTTTTTAGATGAGTAGTATATTTCATTGCATGGATATACCACTTTATTTTTAATCTATTTTTACCTATTAAAAAGAATTAGAAGGCTTTCCACTTTTTGACTAATAGGAATAATGTTGACATGGACATTTTGAGTCAGCTTCTGTGTGGTTGTATGGTCTGACTTCATTTGGTTACTTGCATAGGAAAGAAATTTCTAGGTCATATTGTGTATTAGAGTTCTCTGAAGAACAGAATCTCTAGAATGTAATATATATAAACAAGATTATCAAATTAACTTACAATAAAAAATAGTGTCCTTCAAGTTGCCACCCATAGATGCTTCATTCTTGACTGGAATGTTCCACAAAGTCAAAAGATGCCAAGAAGGTTTCAAGCCTTTACTTCATTGGAGAGTCTAAGACGCTGAGTTCCGATGTCAGTGAAGAACAGCTGGACTCCAATGTCATCAATGAATAGGGGACAGCAGTAAAGCCTACAGACCAGGCTCCAAAGGCAACGGGAACAGCATCAAGGTCGAAGGGACAGAGTTCTGCTTCAGCCAAGGATGGAGGCAGCAGCGGCAGCAGCAACAAAGAAGGCAATAATGCTCTAAAAAGTGAATGATGCTCGAAGAGTGAACTCCACAGCAAGTTGACATAGGATAAGGGAAGAGCAAGTCCCTCCTCCTTGCACTTCCTATTATCTGGTCCACTCCTGGAAAGTACCACCCACTATGGGCTAGGTTTTCCCCATCAACTAATCAATGTACCTACAGACTTGTTCAGGGGCCATTAGCTTTGTAGTGATTGAACTGTAAGAGGTATATATATTTACTTCAGATCTATAATCTCAACTACTTGGGACACCAATGCAGAAGGATTACAAGTTCAAGACCAGTTTAGACTACAGAGTAAGTTCAAAGTCAGTCTGGGCAACTTAATGTTCTCAAATAAAAGGTAAAAAGTGGCATTACAGGACTGGAGAGGTGGCTCAGGGGTTAAGCCTCTGCCTCACAGGTGGAAGGTCCTGAGTTAGGATCCTAGATCCCACTTTTAGACGCTGGGCAGAAGCGGGGGCGGCCTGCGTTTCTGGTCCTGGTAGGACGCAGCCTGTGAATCCCTGGGTGGTCCATGGTGGTTCCCGATTCGCCCGTGGTTCTACACACACACACACACACATACACACACACATATACACACACACATATACACATTCGGGCACACACGCACAATTGAATAAATAATAAAAAAATTTTTTAAAAGTGGCATTACAGGCTCCACTTGTCTAGCATTTAAATGAACCTAAATTCAATCCTCAAAGTCCTATATACAAAGTCCTATGTATAGATTCTTTATCAGACACACAATCTGCAAGTATTTTCTCTGATTTTCCGGGTTACCTTTCTTGCTAGTCTTTAAAAAAAAAGTTTAACTTTCGATAAAGTACAATTTGTGGGGTTTTTGTTGCTGTTGCTGTTGTTTATCCTTTGGGTAATATATCTAAGAATATATTAGCAAATATAGAGTCATAAAGATTTACCCCTGTTTTTTCTTCTTAAATTTCTAGTTTTGTTCTACACATAGGTCTTCAATCATTTGAATTAACTTTATGTAATACAAGGTAAGTGTGATACAACGTAAAGATCTAACTCCATTGTTTAATATGGAATGAATGGAGTTGAAAACTTACTAAAAATTTCTGGACTTTCAATTTTATTACACGGATATATATGTCTTTGTGTCAGTATCATGCTTGTTGATTACTGTTGTTTGGTAGGAATTTGAAACTAGGAGGTGTATTATGCTGTCAACAATAATCCAGTAGGACAAAGTTTAAGAAAAATAGGGAAATTTTATTTGGGGGAAAAAAAAAACAGGGAAACACAGCCTTTGGTGCAAAATTTAAATATGCTCCAAAGGAACAAATAGAGGAACTCATCCAGATTCCCAGCGCCTTCTCCCATATACATACAGGAGGCATGTGCATAGGAAGCATTTAGTCTGATTGGCCAATTGAAAATTGGTCCTATCCAGGTAGCAAGGTGAAACTGTTTATTTTGGAAGTTGAAACAGACATATGCCTGAGGACTATAAAGTTTAGTTTCTGCACAGAGAAGTGCAGCAGCAAATGGTTATCAGGTTCTGAATTTAGTTCGTTAGTCATTTCCAACCTTTCTGTGATTCAGCTTTACTTAAAGTATACACTGTATATTTCTTTCACTGGGTAGTTTTGGTCCTTCTGGGTCCCTTGAAATTCCATGCCAGTTTTAGCATTGATTTGTCATGTTCTACAAAGAAGTCATCTGGGAATCCAACGAGATTGTATTACCATGGTAACAATGTTCAGTCTTACAACTTGTGATCATAGGATACTTTTCTATTTATTTAGGTCTTCAATTACTTTCAACAGTGATTTTAGTTTTCAGAATACAACTTTTGGAACTTTTGGTTAAATTTACTTTCAAGTATCTCATTCTTTTTCATGGTTTGTGAATAAAATAGATTTTACTATAAAGATACAAAATACAACCGAATTTTAAATATCAATCTCTTATCCTTCTAAATTGCTGAATTTGTTCATTACTTCTACAGGTTGTTTCATAGATTCCTTAAGATTTTATATATATATATATATATATATATAAAATATGTTGTCTGTGAATGGAGATGGTTTTCTTTTTCCCTTTCCAACCTGGATGCGTTTTGTTTCTTTTTCTTGCCTAATTACAACATACAGTAGTGTCAGTAAAATGCTGAATAGCAATGGGGTGAGTGGGCTGCCTTGCATTCTTGAACTTAGCACAAAAGGAAGCACTTTTCATTAAGTATCTTTGTCTATGTTTGTCATAGAAATTGTTATTTGCCTAAGGAAGGTCTCTTCTATTTCTTTTGATCTTTTTCAACATGAAAGGATATTGGATTTATTAAAATAGTTTCTCTTCATCTGTAGATAATCAAGCAATTTTTGCTTGTATTGTAATGTAATGTATTTTCAAATGTTAAACATTGAAATCATTGATTTTCAAATGTTAAACAGATCTTACATCCTTGAGTTTAGTGTTTTCTGATGATGTATAATTCTTCATGTGGTTGCTAGAGTTGATTTGCTAGTATTTTGTTGAGGATTTTTGCATCTGTATTCTGTGGTTTTCCCTTTTTTCTAAAGTCTTTGAATGATTTTATCAGGCCAGTATTGGCCTCATGAGTTGGGATGTATTTCTCTCTCTACCATTTCTTGGAAGGATTTATGAATAATTTATATTATCAGACTTTTTTTATAGAAGTCAGTAGTGAAGCCATCTGTGCCAGCCTGCTAATTCCTGATTTAATCTACTCACTCATTATGGATCTATTCAGATTGGGTATTTATTGTTGAGATTCAGTACTTGGTCTTTTTATTTTATCCATTTCATCTACATTATCGATTGTTTTGATACAAAATTGTACCATAGTACTTTTTCTGTTTGCTTTGTGTTTATGACATAGGGCCTCATATAGCCCAGACTTTATAAGCTGAGGATGACCTTGAATTTCTGCTCTGTGTAGTCATAGATGACTTTGAATTCTTGATCCTTCTGCCTCTACCTCCCACATTCTAGGACTGCAAGTATGCACCAACCATGTCCAGTATTAGGTCTCAAATCAAATGTGAAATGTTTCCCATAGCTTGGTGGGTTTTATAAGTCATTCTTTGCTTTCTGATTTCAGATACAAGGAGATCAGCTACCTCACACTGCCATCATGCCTTTCTAGCCATAATGGATTTTTCCCTTCAATCTGCAAACCAAACTAAGCCCTCCTCCCCCTTTAGATGCTTCATAACAGGATCACGATAATGAGAAAAGTAGCCAATATGCCTGGCCTTGTGCTCTTTCACAGTAAGTTTATTTTGTTTTGCTTTGTTTTTGTAGATTAACAGTAACATCTTCTCTTTCATAAGAGATTTTAGCAACTTGGTTTTTCTTTTCTAGAGATTTGTCAGTTTCATTGATTTTTTTTGAAGAAATAATTTTTGGTAGCATTGAATTTATTGCTTCTCTATTTCTTTTTACTTTTTAAAATAATATTTTCATTTTTTTACAATCTCATATAGGTATACACTGTATTTTTATCATAACAGACTTTTCTCTCTTCCTTTCCCCCTGCATGTTCCCCTAATTTGTCCACCTCTCACCTTTATATCCTCATTTTTTAAATGTTTTTTTTATTATTTATTCAATTGTGCGTGTGTGTGTGTGTGTGTGTGTGTGTGTGTGTAGAACCACGGACGAATTCAGGAATCACCATGGACCGCCTCCACCTCCTCCTTGTTTACTCTGCCCTGGGATTCACAGGCTCCGCCTTACCAGGACCAGAAATGCAGGCCACCCCCGCTTCTGCCTGGCGTCTATACATGGGGTCTAGGATCCGAACTCAGGACCTTCCACCTGCAAGGCAGAGGCTTAACCCCTGAGCCACCTCTCCAGCCCTTATATCCTCATTTTTTAATTGAACTATAATATAAAATAATATAGGAGTCACAAAAGAAATACATTTAGTATGTACAGAGTTGTGATTGAGATCTTAGCTCTACATAGTTAAGAAATTCTGATAAAGCTCAAGAACAGCAATGTTGTCCATTTCTTATGAAACTGAGTGTTTCATAGAAGGTGGCCCATGTTATAACCACACAGAGCCTTGATCCATAGAAGGCCGTGCCATCCCCATCGTGAGCACATAGAACCCCAGCCCAGAGAGGCCATCCATGTTGTGGACATACAGAGTCCCAAACCAGGAATGCTGTCCTCGTGTGAGCACATGAAGTTCAGCCTTGCGTGGTCACTCATGTGAGTACAGAGAAATGGAATTCAGGGAGTTGGTAGGCAGTGTGATATGTCAGGCTAATCATTCAAATGTTCATAGGTTAGAACACTAGATGTAGATGTAGAAATAGTCACTCCTCTTTGCCACCATCCGACTTACATACTACATATAACAACCATATGTCTAGTTCCTCTCTATTCTATTTTAGTTGTTTTCCCTCTATCTCCTTCCTTCTTGCTTAGGATTTAGTTTGCTCTTCTTCCCTGATAGTCTAAGCATTTGCACCTATAAATTTCCCTCTGTAGCAGTTACTCTTCTCTGTTGCTGTGAGACACCACTCAAAGTCAATCAACTTAAGGGAGAAAAGGAAGATTTATTCAGCTTATGGTTCCATAGGGGAGATTCCATCCATTATGGCAGAAGGCATGGCTGGCTTGCAGAAGCTGGTTGCAGCCTAAGTTGCATCCATCAAAGAGGCTAGGAGCTATAAAACTGCAAACTGCAAGAGCAGAATTCTCCTGGAAGCAGAGTGGGACTAACTGCAGTGAGTTCTTGGATACAGTAGTCCTGCCTTGAATGGGAATGTCTTGTCCAACAATGAACCTTCCCATTAAGTTGGCCTGATTCTGGGTGAACCTTGCTGGGTACTTTGCACTGCGCTTCAGTTCTTCCCTTTCAAAAGAATTAGCATTCTTATGGGTGGGAGCCTTCCTTGAGGAATTTGCTCTCAGAGTAGGGCCTACTCTACTATTCAAATTGAGAGCAGGCTTTGATTCACTAATAGAGTTGATTTCTTTAACAATAGCCACCATTTTGCTGTCTACATTCTGTTTAAATTTGCTCTTACATTGAACTTCACAGCTTTTACCTCTTTCTGTTTGATTGCTCTTTTTCTTTCTAACTCTGAGCAAGAGCACTAAAAAGTAGCCATGCCACACCGTTAAGACTACATGGCCTTGAAACTTCTTCCAAAACTGCAAGCTTCAAGATCAGACATCTCCCAGAAGCAGAGTAGGGCTAATCAACCTCAAGGCCCACCCCCGTGACTGCCTTCCTCCAGCAAATCTCACCTCCTAAGGTGCCATGATCTTCCCAAACAAATAAAGATTCAAACACATGAGCCTATAGTTGACAACTCACCTTTCAAACCATGACAATTAGACACACCCTGTAAATTTGAATATGCTGTATCTTCATTCATCTAGATATTTTCTGATTTCCTTTAAATAGTCTTCTTTGACCCATGAAGCTATTTATTAGTGTGTCTGCTGTTTGTTCAAATTTATGAACTACATTTCTGATTTCTAATTCAACTCTCCAATTGGGATCACAGAATATACTTTGCATTTTTTCTGTTGTTTTACATTTATTGAAGTTTTATGGTTTAGCATTGTTCAAGATTGAAGAATATCCCATGTATATTTGAGAATATAGAAGATTTTATTGGCTGAAATATCTTTTAAATGTCTGTTAGAGCTGGTGAAGTTGTTCATTTCAACAGTTCTTCTATCCATTATGGAGAGCAGGCTGCTGAAGTCCCCAACTATTGTGCTATTATTTTTTCATTTCTGCCAGTTACTGTTTTCTGTGTTTTAGTGCTGACATCAAGTGCATGCATGTTTATGATTGTATATGTCCCTGATGGACTTATCTTTGTATCATTGCAAGAGATCTCTCTTTATCTCCAATAACATTTTGTTTTTACTTCAAACTATACTTTGCCTAATAATAATAGTTACTTCAGCTTTCTTATGGTGATATGTGCTATTTGTGTATTTTTCCATCTTTTTATTTTCAATCTGTTCAGGGTTTTGAATATAAAATGTTTCCTAACATATAGTTAGATCATATTTTCATCTAATCTGATCATTTTCTTCTTTGCAATGGATTGTTTAATCCATTAACATTTATTGTTGACATAGTTGCATATGGTTATTGTGTTTTATATGTCTCAAGTGCTTTTGTTCCTCCCGGCCTCCTTTACAGTTGTCTTTTGCACTCAGGGGTATTTTCTAATGTAATATTCTAAACTCATCACATGGCTTTTCCACTGTATGTTTTGTAGATTTTTAAAAACTTTTTAAGCTTTATTTTGTGTGTGTGTGTGTGTGTGCACACGTGTATGTATCAAAGGACCCTGTGCACCCCTGAAGAGGGTCCAGGGTGACTTTGGGAATCATTTTGGATTGCTCTACCTCCTTTTTGCTTTGCTCTGGGATTTTCCAGGCTCTGCCCACCAGTGCCAGAAGTGCAGGCCCCCTGGCATTTTTACATGGGACCTGGCATCCAAACTCAGGACTTTCTGCTTGCAAGTCAGAATCTTAACCCCTGAGCCATCTTTCCAGCCCTCCACTGTATTTTTGTGATCATTTTCTTAGTAATTGCTCCAGGGTTACTGTACTCATACCAGCAACAGAATCTATTACAAAGTACTATTTTAGTTGCTATAATATTCACAAACTTTATATCTATAAACCATTATCCCTCTCTATATAATATTATAGTTGGATATATCATATTTATTAATGCTGCAAATTAACTCCTTTGATAATTGTAACTTCATCATAAATTATTGCTAAATCATTTCATCAGCTTCACTTGCATCTACCTTCTCTGTGCTGCTTCAGCATATATATTAAAGATGTATTGCATGTATATGCAATACAGCACAAAAATATATTATCCATATTAGTTTACATAGCTGCTTTTTAATCAGTTTAGAGAAAAGAAAAATATATGACTTAGAATTTTTTACACAATTACTCGTGTTCTTTTACAAATGTTTTTGTTGAATTATTTCAGAGAAAGTCCCTTGCTTGTATCCTGAAGAACTAACCACCTTTAGTATTTCTTGCATTTTCTGTATACATAAAATAAGAATCAATCACCTTTAGTATTTATATTGACTTTTATTTTGTTTATCTGGTAAAGTGATGTTTGTTTTTTTTAATTCCTTTGAACATTTGAAGACCATCGCTGCCTTCTGGCCTCCACTGCTTTTTTCTGAGACGTCGGGTAGCAGTCAACCTTACTGAAGTCGCTCATAGGTGGCACAGCAGTGTTTTCTCACTGCGGCAGTTAGTTACAGATGCCAACTTGTCAAGTGAAGGCAGAGTGTTATCTATAAAGAGCTAGTCAAGGCAAACCTTGAGCAAGACTGTGGAAGATTATCCAGACATGGAAAGACCCGGCCCACCGTGGGCGGGACCATCCTTCAGCAGATGGGTAACATACAGAGAGCTGGCTCCCTATTGTGCGAGACTGGCAAGTCAAAAAACATGATGACCCTCTCTCAGTTCCACATGTAGGAACGGTGCGGCTGGCTCCCTCGGCGTCTGATGGTGTCACCGTTTGCGATGCTGATGAAGTGTAACTAGAAGCCACAAGCCAAGAACAAATTCCCTTGTTGCCCTAAATCGTTTGATCACGTATTCAAATCAGTAACAGCAGTGTAATTGGAACATTTACCATTTTTAAATTTTTCTTTTATGCTTATTTACTTTGATACGTAAGGCCTTAAACTTGCTAACCTGGCTTGGAAGTGTTATAACCACAGGTGTGCACAACCATGTTTGCTTTCTTCCCTAACACTTCCTCCCACCCAGCACTGGAAAACCTGGGGTTTTGAACATACACAGAAAACACCTGACTAGCCTTTTTTTTTTTTTTTTCCTATTTTGACACCTGACTAGCCTTTTTTTTTTTTTTCCTATTTTGACAGATCATTGAGAAGTGTTTTGTTCAAGTTTGTCATAGTGTCACCTTGAGTTAAACTTGCCTCAAAACTTTACCTCAAAGTTGTGATCCTCCTGTCGCAGCTTTCCAAGTAGCTGGGATGCCAGGCATGCTGAGCCATGTGCTTTTGCTACATCGTCTCAGAGGAGCAAGACTGGGCATGAAAGGACCCTCCCTCTACGGCCATCTCCTTCCCCACCATGGCTTAAGACATGGAAGGACTCCGAAGTCAGCTTCCTCTGAGACAGCTGGCGTGATGAGTCATCAGTAACGCTTGAGGAGATGGGAAATGAGAGAGAGACTTTGAAAAGGAGATAGATTTCAAATGCTCTAACCAGAATTCTCCAAACTGCTTGGGGCTCATCTCCAAGTGCTGACCTTCCAAGACTAGATGAAAAGTAAGCCCGCGATGGCCTTCCAGTAAGCGATAAGGATCCACAGTTAGCTTGTTACTGCTTGCAAGGATAAAAACCAATTGTGGAGACAGAGCTGTGATTACACATTTTAAAAACGTGTCATAGTTAGATACAGTTATCAACTTGATGGTGGAGGGTTCGCGCTCTGGGCACATTTGTACAGAATTAGCAGATGAGTTAAGCCCAGAGCAAACCTGCAGGAGATTGTCTAGTTGACGGGGCAGACCCAGTCCATGTGGGTGAGACTAGGCCTTGGACAGGTGGATAAAATATAGAGAGCTAAAATAATTTATCAGTTTTTTTATTTATTTATGAGTTTCCTCGAGGTGAACATGCCTTATCTCTTTCCTCTGCTTCAAAGCTAAAGATACCCACCAGTGGCCATGACCAGATATATCACGAGTATGAAAGAAATAAAAAGGGTAAAAAGAAGTAAAAAGAGGTAAACAGTTCTTGGAAGATCTCAGCTGCTTTCCTAAACAAAAAGAACATTCCTCACCCTTATTAGTCCCTCTCCCTCACCATCTCTGCCCTCCCTCTCTGGACTGGAGAGACAGTAGGGAAAGCTCCCTCCACTTCTTTCTTTGGCCACTTGCAAAACCTTTTTCTCGAAGTGAAAAAGCCCTGAGTCAATCCCATTTACTGTAGCCCCTAAAAAAATGAAATACCTTGGTATAAAACTAACCAAGGAGGTAAAAGACCTTTACAATGAAAACTTTATAACACTAAAAAAAAGAAATTGCAGAAGACACCAGAAGGTGGAAAGACTTCCCATGTTCCTGGATTGGCAGAATCAACATTGTAAAAATGACCATCCTACCAAAGGCAATATACAAATTCAATGCTATACTAATTAAAATCCCAAAGCAATTCTTCAAAGAAGTTGACCAAACAATCTCAAAGTTCATATGGAGGCACAAAAGACCCAGGATAGCAAAGACAATCCTGAGTAACAAAAACACTGCTGGAGGTATCACCATACCGAACCTTAGTCTATACTACAAATCCATAGTTATAAAAACAGCCTGGTACTGGCTCCAAAATAGACACAGAGATCAATGGGTAAGGGTTGAAGACCCAGATATAAGCCCACAAAATTACAGCCATTTGGTCTTTGACAAATGGGCCCAACGAATCCAATGGAAAAAGAACAGCATCTTCAACAAATGGTGCTGGCAAAACTGGATCTCCACATGCAGAAGATTAAAACTGGACCCATACTTGTCACCATGTACAAGAATTAATTCCAAATGGATTAAGGACCTTGATATAAGGCCAGAGACTATAAAAACCATAGTTGAAAGGCTAGGGAACTCCCTCGAGCTGATCAGGCTAGGCCAACATTTCCTAAACAGACATCCAATGGCACAGTCACTGCTACCAACTCTCAACAGTTGGGATCTGGTGAAATTAACGAGCTTCTGTTCAGATAGAGAGATCATAACATGAGCTCAAAGGCAACCCACAGAATGGGAAAAAATCTTCACTAACCACATATCTGATAGAGCTCTATTATCCAGAGTGCACAAAGAACTTAGAAAACTAAACACCAAGGAAACTAATGGCCCAATTAAAAAATGAGCTCTGGAGCTTAAAAGAAACTTTACCAGGGATGAAATTAAAATGTCCAACAAATATCTTAAAAAATGTTCCACTTCCTTAGCCATCAGGGAAATGCAAATCAAAACTTCCCTGAGATATCATCTCACCCCGGTCAGGATGGCAAAAATCCACAATACAAACAACAACAAATGTTGGAGAGGATGTGGAGAGAGGGGAACTCTCCTACATTGCTGGTGGAAATGCAGGCTTATACAACCACTCTGGCAAGCTGTCTGGAGATTCTTAAAGAAATTAAAGATTGAAATGCCATTTGACTCTGCTATTCCACTTTTGGGAATAACCCCACATACAGCAAAAATTCACCTCGATAGCAGAAGCACAACCATGTTCATAACAGCACTGTTTATAATAGCAAAGTCATGGAATCAACCCAAATGCCCAACAGTTGATGAGTGGATTAGGAAACTGTGGTACATCTATACAATGGAGTACTACTCAGCCATCAAAAATGATGAATTACTGGAATTTGCTGGGAAATGGATGTTATTAGAAACAATTATATTAAGTGAAATATCCCAGACCCAGAAAATTAAGCGCCGTATGTACTAATAGGCGGCTCCTAGTACCAAACCCACCCAACCCACCTAGAGACACTCAAAGATAAATCTCTGTAATATCTACAGTAATTGCTAGGATTATGAACAGGAGAGATGGGGTAGGAGGGCCACACCAGAAACAAGGAGAGAGGGGACCATGTTACAGCTGAGAAAACAGGCCTCCATCAAGGACTGCAAGTAAGTAATGAGACATCTGGTTAAGTTCACAGACTTTCGTTCCTGATCATTTACAACTGAGGGTGTATGATCTCACCAGAAGGGGAGGGCATACAGTCTGGCAGATAAGAAGTAACCATTTTGCAAATGGGTGATTGAACCCTCCCTCACTGTGGTTTCCTACTTTTATTACATCTACCTTTGAATATACTCTCATAACAAGACTCTAGTTTAACAGCTTTTTATCTCTGGCCAGGGGTGAAATACAATACCCATCAGGATGAAGTGAAGGGCATTGCAGGAGCAGCAAAACGGCAAAAGAAAATCAACGAACCATAACCCAGAACTTCAGAGACTCTATATCAACCACCTAGAACTTGGCCAGCCTAATCTCTCCCCATCCTGAAGCTCAGGGGAAATTTGCGGAAGAGGGGGCGGTAAGATTGTAAGAGCACAAGGATGGGAGGAACAATGATATGTGAGATACTTCACACAAGTTAGGGCCGAAGCAATCATAATAGGACTTTGCATGCCCTGCTTAATGTCCCCACACACTATTGACCCCATAAAGTCTAGCATTTGCTTAAGGCACCAAGATCCTTGGAGGCAAGGAATTGACAGCCATAGTAGTGTTCCTATGCTTAAGGGGAACACAGGAAAGGGTTCAGGGAAATGCCACTGGGTCCTTGTACGTCATCGGAGAGGAGGGCCCAGAGGAGAGTCTGGCATGCACATTAAAGGATTCTCCGGGGATTGGGGGTGAGGCACTGGGGGATAGGGAGGGAGGGGTGAGGGGAGGGGGGGCAGGGGGGTCGGGGGGAGGAGGAGGGAGGGAGGGAACCGGTGTACCTAATAAGTTTGTATGAGCGGAAATAATAATAAAAAATGTTAAAAAAAAAAGAAAAACCTTTTTCTCTCTTTTTCTCTTTCCTTCCTTCCTTCCTTCCTCCCTCCTCCCTCCCTCCCTCCCTCCTTCCTCCTCCTTCCTCCTTCCTTCCTTCCTTCCTTCCTTCCTTCCTTCCTTCCTTCCTTCCTTCCTTCCTTCCTCCCTCCCTCCTTCTTCCCTCCCCTTTCCTTCCCCCTCCCCTTTCCTTCCCTCCCTCCTTCCCTTCCTTTCTCTCTCTTTCTTCTCATTCTTTTTTTTTTACCTCCCTCCCTTTCTTCCATCTCTCCTTACCCTGAACACTGGTCTTGTGGGCACTGGATTTTTCATGGGACAAACGCTGCAGGCGGACGTGGTCTCAGTAGTATCTGGATAACAACCCTCATCATACCAAGGTGGGGCAGACAGAGTGGAGGCTCTTGCTTACTTGGTATTCTTGCCAAGATGTAGATTTGCCTGGGTGGTACTCGTCTGTTCTATGACCTGAAGACAATTTTCAAAGACACACTAAAATGTGTGGGGAGACGCTCTGTTTTTACTACAATTGACTTTTGGCTAACGTGACTGTACACATATCACAAAGTGTATCAATATCTACATTGTCACTTGCTAAGTAGAAGTCTGAGAGAAGTTCTGATGTTGGAAAAATCTGACTGAGTTCTTCAACAAACTAAAAGATGTCAAAAGAGAAGAGCTATGCATCAGAAAAAGCAGAGACATGTTTGATGAACTCTAGCTGTGGTCCAAGACTGGAAAGAGCGTTTCCAACCCACCTTAGGTCACCTGTTAGAGAACCACAGCAACTGTATTTTAAAGTTTATTGTCAATGTCAGGAAAAAGACATGGCCAATGATATCAACTGTGACCATCTACATTCATTAACCTATTAGAAATGCATAAAGCATTAAGAATTGGAATACATAAAATATAACTGCCATTTGCAGCTGATAGTGTTATATATAGACTAATTCAGACTCTCAGAATAATTCAGCAATTATATATATATATATATATATATAACTAGTAAATCAAGTAAACCAGAGAACCTAGAGATAAGCCCTTGTAAATTACAATGTGTGATTTTAAGGTGCTATTATGGTAATAAAATTGAGTTGGAAGTAACTCAAAGTTGTGTATGATTTTATTATAAAATGTAAATGAGTTAGATTTTATAAATATGTATTAAAAAGATGTGGGTTGATTTGACCTATACATAAACTTAGTATCATAAATAATCCTCAAAAAATTTGCAAATACTCTTCAATAACAAAAATGGCAAACCGTGAGAGGACGAGCAAAGATTCCAGAGCATTCTACCACCATGATGACCAATCAGAAAGCCACAATGATTAGAAGTGATATTTTGGCAAAATTCAGTAATGGATCAAGTTAACAGAATACAGATCCTAGAAGCTTTCCCAAATTACACATAAATGAGATCTAATGGTTAAGAATTCAGAAGGGAAAATTTGACCTGTGTTTTAAAGATGCTGGGAAAATAAGCTATCCATATATAACTAGCAGGGATTTACGAGAACATATTCATGACTTTAGGTTAAAGAAGGGCTTCTTAAGGAGAGAAACATGGAAAGATTAAACATTAAAACATTTTTGAGGGCTGGAGAGGTGGCTCAGGGGTTAAGCCTCTGCCTTGCAGGCGGAAGGTCCTGAGTTCGGATCCCAGATCCCACGTATAGACGCCAGTTGGAAGCGGGGGCGGCCTGCGCTTCTGGTCCTGGTAGGGCGAAGCCTGTGAATCCCGGGGCAGAGTAAACAAGAAGGATGTGGAGGTGGTCCATGGTGGTTCCTGAATTCGTCCAGGGTTCTACACACACACACAGACATACACGCGCACGCACATACATACGCACACATGCACAATTGAATAAATAATAAAAAATTAAAAAAAAACATTTTTGAGTGATAAACATTACAAAGTTGATACAGGGATGTTTAAATCCTCCAAATTTATAGGTGAAAGGAAAAGATCATCAACCCAAACTGAAAAAAATCTGTAAAACATCTAGGGATAAAGCTATAACTTTATTCATAAAACTGATACCGTTGCGAAGAACGTTAAAATTTTATCCAAGAATATAAACTACTTAAATAAAATAAGGCCTATCATGATGTTAATGGGAAAATTAATTATGAAAAAACCTATTATCTTCCAATTAATGGATTAAACTGTATAAGTCCAGTCAAAAGAGAAACACTATTCTAGTGGAACTCAATAAGCTAATGCTACAATGTCCCTGCAATGCAAGATGCACAAAAATAATACCAAGAAGCAGGAGCAAAAAGGAAGACAGACTACAGGTGGCAAATACCCAATGTCAACTAAGCAGTCAAACATACCATTAGTAGAAGGCTGGAATTTGGAATTGACAGGGAGATAGATGGGATAGTTGGGATAATTGCCTTTTCATTTCTGTTGAGGGAGGAGCTCCCAAAATAACCCATACAGAACTAGGCAAGTGTGACACTAACAAGCACGCTACAGCAAGATCTATAAGTAGTCAAAGAACATAGAGATGTTTGCTGTGCTAATTAGGGAAAGTCAAGTTCAAACAGGTTATTTTCAATTACAAGACTGACTAAAAACCAACTACTAAGATTGATATATGTGCTGGTGGGAAGTATGGGGAATTGGGTCCTTTTGTAGACTGGAAATTGGAGAAAACAATTTTAGTATATTTACTACCTTTATAAATGGTACCACTTTTAAATCCAGCAATTCAATGAAAGTAGAGCTGTATTATGTGGATGAAAAGATGCTTTAAACAGAATGCTACATGCAATCGGATAATACAATCTCATTAATGTAAATGACATATTTTCAAGTAAGCCAGGTATTAGAACAGTATCCAAAACAATGTTAAACAGGGCTGGAGAGGTGGCTCAGGGGTTAAGCCTCTGCCTTGCAGGCAGAAGGTCCTGAATTCGGATCCCAGATCCCACGTATAGCCGCCAGGCGGAAGCGGGGGCGGCCTGCGCTTCTGGTAGGGCGGAGCCTGTGAATCCCCGGGCAGAAGGAAGTGGAGGCATCCATGGTTCTACACACACACATACACACATGCATACGCACACACACACACAATTGAATAAATAATAATAATTAAAAAACAAAAACAAACAAAAAAAAACATCTCTAAAAACAAACAAACAAACAAACAAAAAAAAAAACAATGTTAAACAAACCAGGATTGTATTTTACTCTTAAGTAACAGGTCAGAGAGAACAAATAGTTCACTACCAGCAGACCAATCACAGCACACGGCCCTTTCAAACAACCAAGGGCTGCTGAGGCTGGACAGATGTCCCCTCCAGCAACGGAAAATGTTGAGGGAGTGCACACACCAATTCTCTGTTAAAGCTCAAGTTGGAAGTTTTTATATATCATTGGTCAAAACTTCTATCACACAGCTACCATCATGTGTCTGAAAGCCTGCAAGCACAGTCAACTGAACAATGTGCCCAGATAAACTTCAGGAATTTTATTAAAGAAGGGAAAAGAGACGTTAGGCAAGTTATTCTTGCCACCTGCTATGTAAATGATTGGGCAAAAATACAAATTGATGTGGGGTGAGAAGAATACATATTGCTTGAAAGCTCTCAACAGTGACAGGGGGTTAATATACAAACCAAAGAACTTGAAAATTTTGTTACTTTAAAATCCTTTATTTGTAATGACACAGCATGTTAAATACATTCAATCTATTTACATTGTACAAAGCATTTAATATTCTAAAAACTAGATTGTGTCTAAATGACTACAGTTGCTGTATATTATCAAAAACAATTTATCCTTGGAGCACTGGTTTCCAAGTCTCTCCTGGGGAGGCTCAATGATTGTGTCTATAGATCTCTACCCTGAGACACAACACCCTCAAGAAGGGAAGCTCAGTAGCAGAGCTGGAAGACAGACTCCTTGCCCTTACCACATTGTAACTACAGAGTGTATGCCTTCTCGGACTCAATGTCAGACATTTGTAAGTGTGACACACTAAGGCATCACGGTAATGAATCAGGACATCTCCTCTCCCTGAGAACCAAGTGGACATCATTTTCTTACAGGCTAACGACAAAGAACCCCAGAAAAAACTAACCAGAAATTTAGACTTTCTTCAGACTCAAGCACTCAAATTTGGAATTTACTTTCCTGTTTTAAAAAATCCTTTCTATGACCTTCAGATGATGGTAGCCACTGAGGAATCGTTCTCCCTTGATACACATGAAACTGAAGCAAGGGAGGGAGAGGGGCAATCTAGGACCTCCCAAAAGCAAACGGGAGTTCCATGACATCCTCCAAACAAGACCATACTGCTGGGAAAAAGGATTTCTGCCCAGTCCTGCGTCTCTGGGTTGTTAAGGAAAAGTAAACAGCACATCTCGACCCAGCTGCCCAGGGCAAGCTGCTATAGGAGCACAGGTAAGATGCCAGGGTAGGGTATGGGAAGGGGCAAACGAAACAGAGCAAGGACAGAAAGAGCAGCAAGCCTGGAAAGACTTCACCAAGAGGTAGACCACAGTAGTAGCTCAGAAACGTAGCACTACCGTGAATCTGAGAAACACAGACTTAAAAGATGTGATGCTAATGTGACCATGAGAAAGTTTAGAAAATGTCGTGGGCATCGGAGCTGTACCATCCAGAGTCATAAACAAGTGACTGAGTTGAAAACCATCCACAAAACCAGGAGAGTATCCGGGGAAGGCCCCAGGCAAGAGAGAAGAGGCAGCAGGGCAGATATTATCCAGAGTTCATAGCATTGCTCATGTCTAAAATAACTGTGAATCTGGGGAACACGATCCGGGGAATACGCTGTGGACACTTCCTGGGAATGAGGTGTAAATCGGCTGTTGTCTCATGCACTTGCTTTTGATTCTGCTTCCTTCAACTTTTAGATTCTCTTTTAACTATTTCACTTCATTTTTCTAGAATCAACAGTCGGTGTGTATGTGTGTCTTTTGCTTAAAATATCACCGGAGGAAACTCGGTACCTCACAACTTTCTACAAATAGACTTATTTATTAACAAGCTTTTCATGCTCTTCTAATAAAATACCTGCCGGCTTCTGATGGACTGTAGCTCAGTAGTAGAGCACATGCTTAGCACGTGCAAGACACTAGGTTCAGACCAGCACCACCAAAAAAAAAAAAAAAAAAAAAAAAAAACCAACTCTGCACCTGTCATTACAATAGTAATTTAAAGACAATATGATTTGACCGCTGACAAATCTTATCCTTTTGTGTGTGTGGCAGATGATAGGTTGAAACATTCAAAAGTTGCCCAGCAAGGAACTTCTGTTACCAGATATTGGTGGCTAATATACTGAACAGGCCAGACTAAATATGACCTGTTTCTAGCACCAATAAAAGGAATTGAGATTTCTGTTATATAAAAAATAATTTGTGATGTGTTCCTCAATAGTATCATTTGGGTTAAGGAACAAATATGCTCCAAGAAGCAACTGTTTGGTCCCTGATTTTATAGCTGTTCATAGTATCCCAAAGGGAAAACAATCCAAGTTATTTTCTTTTCAGAGTTTTGTCTTGAGGTAGATCCATTTAAAGTCAACAGGCACAGGCCCCTCCCTTCCACAGACAGGTGACCGCTAGTCACGGCATCAGTGAGCAGAAACTGTCCTTAGAGAAAGAGAACGGAGTCTAGGGCAGCTCTGTTCAGCAGTACTCGGGCTTCAGTTTCCAGATCCCTTCACCACCAGTTCTATGAAAAGTGCACAGATTTCTCAACAGTTCTCGGAAGACACAGGACTGAGACGCGGACAGCTTGGACTCAAACTCCTGCAGAATCTCCCGCGTGCTGGCCTGGCCGTCCACTCGGGCCTGGAAAGCAATGAAGTTCCTCATCTCTACCAGCAGGTCGTCGTGTTCTGTGGAGGAGGGAGGCCAGGCAGAGGCCTCCGGAGGACGCCCGGTGTCACCTTCCAAACTCTCTGGCAGGATCTGGTGGTTTCTCGCTCGCATTCTGGCCAAGAGGGAGGAGGAGGAAGGGGGTCCGGACAGACATGCAGCATCTTCGGCTTTGCCACTGAAGTGCTCAGGGGTGCGATCTTTCCCTTTTTTCCCACCATCCTGGAAAAAGAAGACCACCGCACTGACAGGGTGAACTTCAGACTTATGCTCCCCACTTACTTCCCCAAAGATTTGTTAGGGCCCATAAAATAACCCAGCTGGCAGGCGTAAAGACTCAGAGCCTAGCTGATGTTGAGGCAGAGCAGATGTGGACATGTGAGTTTACCCACTTGTAAAGACCATTTCCTAAACAGCAAGCAGGGAGGAAAAAGAGGCTCTCCTCAGACAGGGCCGAGCGTGAGAGCAGTGGGGTCTGGGTAGGCACTGCCCTCCACACACAGCCCCCCCACGGTGTCCTGGGAGGCTCATGGGGGCTTTCAGGGGCTATGGCTTGTCCTGCTTTCTCCCATGGGGATGGGAGCTGCTGTGTGAATGGACCCCTGCTCTTCACTATCCAGCCTCCTCCTCACTGTCTGGTATGCTTCAGGCGAGCTTCCCCCAAACCATACAGATTTAGTTTGGAAAGGGCTTCGAGCTCCTGCTGCTGAAAGCCCTGAACATGGGAATCAGGATGGTCCTTCACTCTTAAATGTCTCCCAGGATCTGCAGACAGTCCTAACCTGGGAGCGCTTGATTTGAGCATTAACAAAAATGCTCAACAGAAAAGCCAAGAGTGGCTGGGGGGTGACAAGGGTCACAGGAAGGATGAAGGAAGGGTGGTGCCTAGCTTTACGGTCGCTGCAGCACTGAGGAGGATGGACGCTCTGCCCATCAAGGTGGCTCTCGGGAGCATGGTGGTCTCTAAGGCCGTATACCTTCTCCTGATAGGCAGCCTGTACTGCATTAACTTTCTTGGTACAACACGGAGCAAGACACTGCCACAGATCTTGTGCTTTAGGATCCTAACTCGGAGCCTACATGACAAGTATCGCGTGACTTCTACGAGTTATACCATTGACTTCACATCAAAATGAGATGACATTTCCCGGCCACCCAGTCAAACATGCCCCAGAGGTGAGATGCAGCTGTCACATCCTGTTACCTGGCGTTTTTCTGTTTGAGACACTGAAGGACGCTGCCCAGAAAGGCTGGAGTTTCTCTTCTGACCAAATCTGTTCCTAAACAGGAAAAGACCCCAGCAGACAGAATGTTAGCTGTTGTGATAGAGAGGTCAACACAGCTCTTGTTAGCAACTGGGCTCTGCCTGGGAGACCCGTCACCCCACAGCCCCACGCTTCCGTGCCCTTCAACTGTTCCACTCTGTTCTTCTAAGATGTGGGCGTGGCTCACGGCAACCCTTCTCCCCACACCGTATTCAGGAAAGGATTCTAAAAGGGCATCCTCGCCAGTGGAGTAATTACTGGTTTATGTACATTGGCTGATTATCTTATTCATGTCATATTTTTCACTATTCTTAACATCACCTCCCAAACAAAACTCCATCCCCTGGAAAGGTCTGTCTAGAAAGAAGAAAATGGCTGGCGCGGTGCCAC
Organism: Typhlomys cinereus; assembly: GCA_023101885.1. Lineage (NCBI taxonomy): Eukaryota > Metazoa > Chordata > Mammalia > Rodentia > Platacanthomyidae > Typhlomys > Typhlomys cinereus. The sequence continues at coordinate 2,538,463 of JALPQD010000025.1, read as the reverse complement.
CCGAGGGAATCTCATTACAGCGGAGAAGCAAGTCTGCCCTGACTGCATCACAGCCTCAACGGCATGGTGGGGAGTGGTTTCTTACTTTATCCCCGCTGGGGCACCAGAAACACCTCTGTGGCCAGTCCAGGTGGGCACTCCAGATGCTGCCCCCAGACACTGCTGACGAGAGAGTCTCAGGGCTTTCAAGGCGTCCTGGGCCACTCGGTTGGCCTCTGCCTCCACCAGCACGTAGTCTGGGCTAGCTCCATCCACGATGGCATCATGCCTCACGACGCTGTGCACGCCCACTAGCAAGAACAAGGAAGAAGCAACAGGGGTCCGTCAGCACACACTTCAGCACTTTGCTCTCTTGTTTTCGGAGTGGCAGCTGTGACTCAGGAATTTCACAAATGCTACTTCTATTCATACCACAGTCCTCTAAGTGACAGTCATAAATTATCCCTGTTTTAAAATAATTAGTCAAAATGTTTTAATCATAACCTTAATGCTTAATCTCTTCTTGGCTACCCAGAAGAGCAAAAATCTCTTAATAAACTTTTCAATGTAGAGAAAAATATAAACCAGAAATGTAGAATTAAAAAAATGATAATGAAAATGCTATATATTAGAGCCACCAGATTACATTTAATATACTAATGAGTGAAAAAAATCATCTCCCTGAATAGTGTAAAAATGAAACAGCTAGGCATGGTAGTGGTATACACACTTGTAATCAATCCCAGCACATGAGAGAAAAAATATGCTTTCAAATTCTCTGACCAAAATAACAACAATAAAACCAGTATCATGAAGAAAGTAATAAAAAGAAAAACGAGAACTAATAAAGGAGACAGATCAACTAAGGATCTGCTGTAATAAACAATAAGCATCATCGCTTACTAGGGGAAAAAGTCACAAAAGAGATAACTTGCTAGTCTTGCTTAATTAAGGAGAAGAAAAGAATTCAATACAAGCCAAGACAGAAATTATCTTTGTAAAAAGGCTAACTTAAAAATCATCACATGAATATTTTTTAAATTTTTATGCAAATTTGAAAACCAGACAAAATGAACAATTCTTCAAAAAAAAGATCTGTAGTTTATATAGAAGAAATAAAGTTATTGATGATAAACACAGCATAGTACAAAGAAAACCACAGACCAGTATCTCTATGACCATCAGTGAGAAAATACTAAGTATGACCTCAGCAAACAGGATCCACCATCGGGGTAAGAAAGGAATACATATGACCCAGGAACAGTCAAGGTAGGAATTCAAGGAAGGTTAAACTATTATGCCTGGGGAAACCATGGTCTAATAATTAGCCTTATGATATTTTCAATACCAACCACAGAGATTTCTATAGATACTGAAAATGTCTTTGGAAGATTTATCATGCATGCCCATAAAGTCACCTGAAAATTGATCAGTATTTCCTTAATAAAATACATATCTTATCCTAAACACTAGATCCTAACAGTTGATGGACAAACACTATAGATACTTACTAGTTACAGTCTTTTTAAGTAACGGGTAAGTACTACAAGTAAGTACAAGGTAGAGTTAAGATTCCCCACCACCTCTTGTACTATGTATTTAACATTTTCATAGAACTTAATAGTACAAAAAAGGTAAGACCAATTAGTGGCATGTAAGTGAAATGAAAAGTGAAATTTTCTTTTTCAAGTTTTTTTCTCTAAGGGCTGGGACCAGGGTTTCTATAAGCATGGTAGGCAAGTGTTCTACCACTGATCTACACACTCCTGGTTCTTCTTTTTGAAGTTTTGAATTATCACACACCTAGAAGACCTTAGAAAACCAATGATGAAACTAAAAAAGTAATTTAGAAAAGAATGAAATGCATAAAATAAACTCACAACAGCCAGTTAAAAGCTACCATGGTAGGAAAAACTCCATATGGAGGAACAATGAACATAAAACAAGAATAAGCCCAAGACATGCATAAAACATATGTGGGAAAAACTCTTAGTCACTCCCAGGAAGGCCCCCTGTGGGACCTGAAAGCAGAAGCAGACCCCAAGTCTTAAAATAGAACGACAAACAGCCATTACCCATGACCTAATCTACACATATTACAATCTCAATAAAAATACTAGGAAACTTTAAGGAAGCTATAAAAGCCTGCTGCTGAGGCTCAGGTGGAAAAATTAACGTGCATGGACAGCAGATTACACGGTCAGAGGAGCTACGCCTCACAGAGCCAAGTGCTCTCACTCTACGACCCCTGCGAAGCAGGAGGGGACCACATGACCCAGCCTACATGCTGCAAGTCAGGAAGGCACTAATGAAGTCTGGCTGCAATGCAAGGTTGTCTTACAGCTACAAAGTGGAGGGAGACCATAAGGCCACCGCATGCTTTATCAACACTGTCCTGGGCAAAGAGAATGTAAGGGGGCACAGTCTGGTTTCTGTGAAAGAGAGAAAGGCAGAGGATCTCTGATTTTAAATACTATCATTTCCCAAAGTTTTAAAGTTTTTCAGGTCTTCAAGAAAAGGGTAAATATTTTCAAAATGCTAGCACCATCAATCAGTAAAGACTGCCTCATTTTCTGCGGCTAGCACTCCTGTGAAAGATTCGTGAAAAATGCTACCTGATTTTTTGAAAAGCTTTTCCAAAACATAATCGTCGCTGCTCCGGTCCTTGGTCTCCCTCTCCTGTTCGTTGTCTTGCTTGTGGTACCTCCTTTTCTTTACCAGGTGTGGGACTCGAGTTCCCTCAAACTTGGCATCTCTGCAGTGCCTAGAGTTCTTTGACTTTTGCTTTGCCTGAAGATGTTTTTCTGGGGTTTCTTCTTCTTCCACATCATGATGTTTTGTTTTTGATTTGTGCTTGCAAGAATGACTCTCCATCTGTTCACTCGCCTGAGGCAGGTCTGTCTGGACCGGGCTGCATTCCCCTTTAGAGGAAGGCTCTTGCTTACCACTGATGCTGGCCTCCCCAGACGCCCTGGATGCTTGGTCTACTAGAGGAGAATCTGAAGTCTTCCTGTCCCCACTTATCGGTGACGGCTCCTTCGACCCAGATGCTGCATCTGTCTCTTCTCGGAGCCCGACATTGCTTGTTCTGTCTCCTCCTGTGTGCTGGCCACTTTTCAAAGGGCCACTTTCTGCAGAAGTCTCTGCACTTCCATCAGTCCCCAATGCCTCAGATTTTTCTCCATCTGCAGACATGTTAGCATCAGAAAACTTCTTGCTTGTTGAAGTGCCATGTTCTGGACCAAAGGCTGAAGGAATCTTTCTTTTTAAATGGCGTTTGGGTGTCTGAACATCTGAACCAGTTCCTGTAAAGAGGAAAACACAGCTAATATTACACAGCAAAATTCCTATGTCATTGATTCAAGAAATTAACTTCATTTTATTACATAAATACCTGCAAAAATAGCACTCGTTTCAGTGCTCTGGGATGCATCAGGACTAGTCAGAGTGAACAGCTCATAGAGGTCATTGGATTTGAAAAACCGCCTTTGTTTTGGGTCTTTCAAGACTCTATTTGTCAAAAATTGCTTGAAGATTTGTCTAAAGAGATAAAAATGATATCGGTATGAAACTAGGCTTAGCTGTATCTCACCACTCCAGCTGTTAAACATGGGCAAGAGAAGGCAACAGCAGATCGATGAACAATCGAAAGGTCCTCAAACTTTTAGCCTTGGAAAATTACAATTCAGATTATACATGACCCATCAAATGGTCTTCCAAGTTTCACAGAATTTATTTTGAAAACGATACCATATTATTTACACCCAGTGAGCTTTTCAACCTTCAAAATCCAACACATTTCAAAAACCACTTTTTTGTATTTCTAATTCCCATGGTCTCCAAGATATGGGAGTAAGCTTCCTGATTCGTGACGCGCTCTGCCCTGCCCTGCTGGGTGTCCTGTGATGGCTCCGGGACTGTGCGCAGCCCTCACTTTGACCTGCCTCCTAGTCCCCGCCTGCTAGTCCATGTTCTGTGCCGAAGGCCACGTGCCACTGATGCTCTCGCCACAAAGTAACACTGTCCTTTCCTTCATGACCACTGCTCCTCCAGACAAACTCTCCCCTCACGAGAGTCACCTGTCTCTGGGCCCCCACTCTTCAAACAAGAGTGTTCCAGGACCTGCTCAGTGCAGGTGCGGGGGAGGGTATGGGACAAGAACGAAGTCTGACAGGGCACGCAGAAGTTGGCAATATCTGGGCCCTTTCTGAAGTTACTGTTATTTCAATTCCCCGGGTCATTACACGGAAAGTCAGATGATGGACAGACACCCTGCTAAACTCTCTCTAGATGTCACCTGAGTCAAAAGTCATAGCGATCACACCTGCATGGGGAAATGTTGATAAGTTAATTTCAATTCTGTCCCTTTTCACTAAAAGTCTGTGATATGCTATTTTTTTTATTTATTATTTTATTATTTATTCAATTGTGAGCGTGTGTGTGTATGTGTGTGTGTAGAACCACGGATGAATTCGGGAACCACTATGGACACCTCCACCTCCTCCTTGTTTACTCTGCCCTGGGATTCACAGGCCCCGCCCTACCAGGACCAGAAACGCAGGCCGCCCCCGCTTGCCCGGCGTCTATACGTGGGGTCTAGGATCTGAACTCAGGACTTCCACCTGCAAGGCAGAGGCTTAACCCCTGAGCCACCTCTCCAGCCCCTGTGATGTGCTATTATTACTATGATAGGCAGGTACATTTCCCTCAGTTAACAGATCAAATTTGCACACAAGTGGTACAATAATTATCAGGTTTAAACATTTTGAAAATTAATAGGGCATCAAAGTATACTTTGCTGGTAAAGTAAAAAGACAAAACAACTATATCTTTAAGTTATAACAGTTATTCCTCTTGGACATAAAGCTGTTTTAAGTCAATATTTTACTTAAAACAAATAAATAAAAAAAAACCTCCTTGTTGAAAACTCTACTGACCGGTGATAGATCTTTTCCTCAATGGTGCCAGCGCTCAGAAGCCTGAACACAGTCACTTGCTTCTTCTGCCCTATCCTCCACGCTCGCTCCCGGGCCTGTGGCAGAGAGACACACCTTAACAGGGGCTCTGTCCATGCAAGGACTGACGAAGACAAGCAGAGGTAACTGGTTATTGTCTTTCATCCCCTAGTCTGAATTTTGACTAATGAGGTCACGGTACCAAAGGTCTATAAAGACAGATAAATAGTAAAGTGACAAAAAAGAGAACTAAGGAATTGGTCTGACAAAAGTTGCTAAGTTTGCCTGTGCTCTTCTCACCCGTGGTTAGTAATGGATGTTGAGGATAAACAGCTATCTATGTAACTCTGGTTTCACTCATCTGAAAGACCAGACAATGACCAATGTGCAGGATGTAAAATAAAGAATGACCAAAATCACTAATCGCCAAACTTTTTCTACAAATACCTTGCCTTCGTGGAAGACAGACCTGAGTGTCCGTGCTTGGGTTCCAGTCGGGGTCATAGATGATAACTCTGTTGGCGCCCGTCAGGTTCACTCCTATGCCGCCCACCCGCGTAGTCAGAAGAAATACAAAGATGGATGCATCCTGCAGGGAAGATTCATAACACAGGGGGTGTGTCTGGGAGCTGCTACGGCTCTGTACTTCAGCCTGCATTACCCACGGGCACAAAACAGTTCCTATACACTCAAAGCTCGTGTCCTAGAAACCACTTCTGAACAGTTCTCATCTACAGTTCTACTTTCAATAGCATATTAACAAGGTTTAAAAATTGGGTTGAGGCACATTTTTTAAACACACACACACACATACACACACACACACACACGTGTGCACATACGAACTCACACATACACACACTGACCATTCTTTACTAACTATAGTTTCTTCTTAAATTTCAGCATCCAATCTCTAACACTCATCTGCATGACCACCTCCCAACAGTCCTGAAGCACACAGCTAAAGGGAAACGTACCCCTCTACCCACCACCTGGACACAGATAGTTGTGCCCGCTTCCTTGGTCATATCCCTGGTTACCTCATTGTATCTCGTAATCAGTGGCTGTCTTGATGCTATGGTGGTGGTTCCGTCCATCTTGAGATAGGAGTACTTGTGGGTTCTCAGGAATACTTCTAGTATGTGCAGCATCTGTTAGACGATGGGAGGAACAGCTCGTAAATCCAGTGAGTGCTTCTCTACCAGTGTAAATGCCATGCATTCCTCCAGCAGATCTATGCTGGAAATGTTTCTTGCTTTAAGGCAAAGAAATCAAAGTACTACCAAAAGGTACTTGTGATTCCTTACGTTTTCTAAGTAGCCCAAAAATCACCTGGGTAACAGAAACACTGTGAACTTTTTTGAAAAGCCAACTCTGAGCTGTGGATATGGCTCCGGTGTTAGAGCCTTTATCTGCTAAGCAAAAGGTCCTGAGTTTGGATCCCCAGATCCATGTAAAAATGCCAGGCAAATATGATGGCAGCTTGCAATTCTGGCCGTGGAAGACAGAGCCTGGGAAATCCCAGAGCAAAATAATAACTAGATACATCAATCCAGCATGCTCTCCAGTGTCACTCTTTGGCCTCCAGAGACACACACTCAAGTGCCCTCTTCTACACACACACACACACACACACACACACACACACACACACACAGATTCGACCTCTAGATACCACCTCTAAAGACAGAGTCAAACTCCCAAAGAAATCTACAGGCTGCCCCTTCTGCGTCGAAGGCATCAGTGGCAGATCTCTCTGGACATCCTTCAGAAGATAACTTATCTTCTACACTGCTGCTCCTAAGACCAGAGATCTGGCTTGTTTCCTGATGTAGCTTGAGCACTCACCTGCCTTGACTGAGAAAACAATAGAACTCGCTGCCCCTGCTTGTGCCATATTTTCAACAGAGATTCCACGACAATCATTTTCCCTGAACGTTTCCAGTACCCAAACTGATCTTCTTCTAGTTCATCTTCTGGAAGACCACTGGAGTTCTTGGGACCACCAGAAAAGAGATCAGGGTGGTTGCAAATTTTTCTTAGGGCCACAAGTCCAGAGAAGATCTGTTGCATGAAAGAACACGTGGGAACTCAGATTAGTCCTCAAACATAACGGGAGAGCAGGAGACGGGGAGGGGGGAGGCGACCAGTACATGGCACAGATTTCAAGGCCATTCTTCACCATTCTCGGTTTCTTCTGCCCAGTCTGGATTATCCCCAAAGGTCATGTGTAGGAGGTTGGGTGTTGCCCCAGTGGGGCAATGTCTAAACCTGGGGCTTTTGTGAAGTGACTACACCGTGAGAGCTTTGACCTTATCAAGGTGTGAAGAGTACATAATTTGATGGGTTACTAGAACAGAAACTTAGGAGGCGGGACCGGGATGAAGAGAGTGGGTCCTTGGGGCCTGTTCCTCCCCCCCCCCAGCACCTTCTCTTTGATCCCCACTTCTCTCCCAGCCCCCATGAGGTGAGAGCTCTCTCCACTATGTGCTTCCTGTCCTGATGCTCTGCCTCACAGAGGACGCCAACAACATAGCCAAGGGGCCAGGGCTGAAGCCCCTGAAGCCATGAGCCCAAATAAACTTTTCTTCCTTTAAGGTGATTTTCTTAGGTATTTTGTCATGGTGACAGAAAGCTGACCAACTAGCACAAGCTTGAAGAAATTAACTTGCGATCATGGTCTTTTTCCTAACAGAAGTTAGGACAACTCCTGTGGAAGCAAGAGGTTTTACTGAACAAAGAACTGTATTCTACTGCTGATAATTTTCTTTTTCTCACTGAGAATGAACAAAGGTATTTGTTCATAGTATCATAAACCTGATATTAAAAAAAAAAAGCAGACTCATGGGGCTGGAGAGATGGCTCAGGTGTTAAATAAAGCCTTTGCCTCACCAGCAAAAAGACCTGAGTTCCAATCCCAGAACTCACATAAAAACACCAGGCATAAATGGTGGATACGACCAGCTCTGGAAGACAAAGTTTGGGAAACCCAAGATCAAAGCAATAAGGAGGTAGAGTAATCCAGGATGATTCCTGAAGTCATCCTTGGGCCTCTATAGGCAGGCACGCATGTATACACACACACGCACGTGCACGCGCAAGCACACAAAATATAAAATAAAAAACCTACTCACTTTAAAAATACAGATTAGAAATGCTATACTAATCTGTGCCTTAACAAATGCCTCTAGGGGTTGGAGAGGTGGCTCAGGGGTTAAGCTTCTGCCTTGCAGGCGGAAGGTCCTGAGTTCGGATCCTAGACACCACGTATAGACGCCAGGCGGAAGTGGGGGTGGCCTGCGTTTCTGGTCCTGGTAGGGCGGAGGCTGTGAATCCCGGGGCAGAGTAAACAAGGAGGAGGCGGTCCATGGTGGTTCCCGAATTCGTCCGTGGTTCTACATACACACACATACACACACACACGCGCACACACACACATGCACACAATTGAATAAAAAAAAAAAAGCCTCTAAATGTTACACTGCTAAGTGTCCTGAGCGAAGCTCTGCAGTTCAGTAGTGAGGCAGAGGTGGAAGAATGACCCTTATGTTATTGTTGTATCAGAAAACAAACCTACATGACGAATGAGCAGTGGGAGAGATGTGAAAGCAGAAAACATGGACAACTAGGGCAACTTTCCTGACCCTGAGCCCCAGACACTGCTCCAGGGCAAAACAAAATTGTGAGAATGAGGCTTTCTAGAAGCTTTCAGAACGTGATTCAAAAACTCACTGGTATGAAACTTCAAGTAAAAAAAGAGAAATCATAAATTAAGCCAATTATCAAAGAGTAGGATGATTTCTAACAACGAAAGATCTAAGTAAATTGGGAACAATATCAAAACTCTCCAAAGAGCCATTTTTAACTTATTTCCCTTCCTCTTGTGTTGACTATGCAATATATGTAGCAGCTACCGGCCACATGCAAGTACCAAATACAAGAAGTATGGACAGTCAAAATTGAGATGTGCTGCAAATGTAAAATACCTAAGTTTGAAGATATACTATCAAAAAAGGGTAAATTATACCAATAACTTAAAAATTTTCACTATACATTAAAAGATTTTCAATATATTAGGCTGAAAAATATAACAGTTTATTTCATCTGTTTCCCTTTTTCTTTAATATGATTACTAGAAAATTTAAGCTTCCAAATGTGGCTTCCATTCAAAGGAGAGACTTAGGACAGCAGAGGAAATGAGAAGTTTTAGGACGGGCAGAAAAAGAAAGAGCTGTGAAGTGGCTGGCAGGACAACTGAGTAGATCTGAGAGTGCCAGCACCCGACGCACGGGCCGCAGCCACGCAGGGAGCGCAGCTCTATCCACAGTGAGCCTGGGAGCCCATCAGGGTGGGCTTCTGAGCACATTCAGCTCCACCTCCAACAGAACCATGGCTGAAGCTCGGCAGACACGCGCGCACCTGCTGGGAAGGTACAATACGCAATGCACTGGGCTGCTAAGGCTTGTTTTCAAAGTCCCTCACAGGACAGTGAGGATGGCAAGTCAGCAAATCCTCTCTGGGGTCAGAGCATACACGAGAGAGGGACAGGAGAATCTGGAGCTTTACACTAAATGCCCATTATAAACCCGCCACATACACTTCCCTGCGGAGTGCCAACAGTGACAATGCCACTGAGAAAGGGTGTCTGCCTCTTCCCCGGCGCGCCCAGCACCCGGGCTTGCACGCACTCTGCATGGGATCCGCTCTGTGACTAGTAGGGCCACGTGGCTCAGGATGTTCTTCCATTAGCGCAGTTTTGGATTCAAGGCCTTCAGGCCTGTAGTCCCACGGTAGAGACAAAAGGGAATTACTCAGATTTAATAAAGTCTTCTCCCACGTCAGGAAGGGCTGCAAATTCAGTTAGAGCGCTCACCACAATGCTTTCAGGAGGGTCGTAGTGGCAGCACTATTGCCATCTAAGTAAAATGCAGAGCCTAGCTTCCAGCACACAACTCAGGTGGTCGGTCCATGATGCTCCCAACAACTGTGCATGTAGCAACACATTCTCATTTAAAGTGCTAGGGGACACTCCATCGTAGCAATGTGCTCCAGAATTCCAAACTCTAGCTTTTTTCCATGATTTATATAAAGGGATTTTTCTGAAAAGAAACTTCTAGCAACTTCCAATTTTGGACAGTAATAGAAACTTTCACAGTACTGGAAGGAACACAATGACTAAATTTCTTTCACATACTGGTGACGAAGAACCAGAACATTACACACTTCTGGGTTCTAAAATGGTAGTAGTTTGTGTTTACTGGAGTACAGGACTCATTTAAGAAACTGATGAATGGTGGAGAAATGGTTCAGAGGTTAAGTCTTTGCTTCATAAGCAGACAGACCTGAGTTCAGATCCCAGATCCCGTGTAAAAACACCAGGCACAAATAGTGGCGGGCTGCACTGGTTCTGGATGGCAAAGCCTGGAGAACTCCAGAATAAAGCCAAGAGGAGGTAGAGCAATCCAGGATGATAGTGGAAATAACCCTTGGGCCTCTCTCTCTCTCTCTCTCTCTCTCACACACACACACACACACCCCGCGTGTGCACAAATTATCTTTATAATCATCTCAGTGGTGCTACTAACGCCCACCTATCTGCCGGGTCACACTGCACCTGGAATCCAGCTCCCACCAGTGGCCTTGACCTTGACACCTCAGCCTCAGGGGTACCTATGATTCAGTGTCACTCCGTTCGAGTGAACAGAGATGACAGGATACAAGAGGCCTGGTATATTTTCGGCACCAGTTTCCTTTCCTGTTTCACCTCCACTAGTCCACAACTCATTTCCTCAACTTCTACTCATTGGCTGACCTGATTGTCTCCATTGAGAATTCTGTAAACTTCTTTGGAATCAATGAAATTCTGGTAGACTTTATGTTGCTCATCAGTAAGCCGACAAAATAAGACCTTCAGGGGAAAAAAAAAAGAAACCATAATTTAAAAAATATAATAATTAAAGTATCAATTGTTTTCAAGTTTAAAAAAACCACAACATCCACGATATCATCGATGTACCTTTATATGTCTCATGGTTGAACAAAGCATTTTCCCATCTCCATATCCACCCACCACCTAGTCCCCGCCCGTTACCCAGCAGTTCCTTCAGACTGGTTTCCTGCTCACAAGCATGCTCAAGATGCAGAAGCACGATCCTTTCATTTCAGCCTTAGTGTGCTTAGACTCTCCTCCCAGGCCTCTCGCCACAATCTGCTTGGAAGACCTGGCAGGATTTTTCACTTCATCTCAACCCCCTTCTCCCACTTCTTGGGGTTCATAAATGTATTCAGCATTAACAGCAAACCCAATCCTCTTGGCCTATCAGAGTCAATTACTCCAAGCCACTGTGTTGCCTAACTTCTCTGTCTTAGTCCTCTCCCTCTCTACAAGTTCCTCGCCTCCCCTCATGGCTTGCCTTTCATTGTGACCCACTGTATCCCATGGGCCATTCACATGTCCTGCGAGCTGCTGAGGCAGGTCCATGAGCCCACCTGTCTTCTCTATCGCTTTACAGTCAGTCTGCTGTACCTTGCCACCCCTGTTCCAGGACACCTCCATGCGCATCCTACCCAGCACCTTTTGGGAGCCCAGAATGGTTGCACTGACTCCTAGGGATTCCTAAGCTACTATCTCAACATTTACTCACCAACAATCTGACAAATAAGAAAGCAACCCCGAGGCTACCAGAATCAATATGGCTTCAATTCGAAACCCTAAAATGCTTTTACTCCTGAATCCACCTTACTTAGAAAGCAAGACAGTTCAGTGCAGTAACTAGGGCAGCCCTTCAGCCTCTGCTTTACTTCGGGCCAATACTCTGCCCGTTGAACTCTTGGGGAACTTCCTAAGAGAACAGGAGACAGCCTTCACCTCCACTTCCTTACCAGCCCGGTGCAGCCGACACCAGGTACAATACCTGGTAACAGGCGTCAACCACTGCTGCCACTACTACTGCCCCTCACACATCACTACTGACAGCAGAGCTGTCAGGTGACCGGACTCTCCACAGCCCAGCTACTACCCATCACTCTGCCATTCCCGCCATGTCTCCTCCTAGCCTACCTCTGCCTGTCTTCTTGGGCTTCCCCTACCTTCCCAGCTAACCTGTTTTCTATCATCTCTTTGATGTTGTTAAGGACAGCAACTGCTTGTGCTACTTGTCTCTTTTCATCTCCATGTCTTTGGGGAACTGACCTCTGGTGACAACTTTAAACACTTTGCTAGCTCACTGGCCATGGTTATGACCAGCCTAGACATTCTTCCAAACTCTAAATCTCTCCTTGCAAGTAGATACTGTGCAGGTGTTACATATATATCCTAAATTTTATACATACATACATATACATACATACACATATATGTATGTATATATATCTGTCAGCTAAAAGCTGCCTGTCCTTAGGAAGTCGCATCATAGCAGAGCCTCTGTTCCAGCACCAAAGGGGAAAAAAGCCTGGCATTGCTGGGACATCCAGATCCTTCCTATGGCCCCAGCCTGGTCTAGGGCACATCTCTCTGAGGACTTTGCAAATCCTGGCTAGCTTATCCTACTGTTTTTACTTCCCCCAAATACTTTCATTAGCAGCCAGAGCAGTATTTCTAACATATGAAGGTGAGAGTTTACAATTCCCCATCTCTTAAATTTGTATTAAGGAAACAGAGAAAAAAAAAATTTCCTTCCGATCACAAAATTAACTGAACACATTATTTATTAGGTGCACAGCACTTCGCAACCATGGTGACAGCTGTCTCGGAGGACAGAGAGCCTTCTAAGAACCTGCAATCTTGCAAAGGACCGGGAGGGTATTAGAGTGGAACTTCTCTTCATGTGTCTGAATTGAGTAGAAGGGGTGTAGCAGGGCTGGGGGAGAGGATATCACATGCAAATGCAAAGGGAAGACAGGCTGGGAAAACAGGAAGTGATCTGCCTGGACTACTGACAGGAAGAGGCAGCTATAACTTTCAAAATGAAAACAAATTGATGCAAATAGACTAAGTCCATATTGCTAACTAGATGGTGCTGCATTAAGAGGAGCTAGGAAAAAGCGAATCCAGCAATAATGTGCAAGAATGAATGGCGTGGGGCATGTTGGTGGGTGGGGCATGTTAGGCCCTGTCTGCACTAGTTCAGGAGCAAAGCTGCAGAATGTGAAACAGGCAAGTGGAAGTGAGGCCGGCCGGTCAGAGGGCCATGGCTGATGAGCTGGCAGCAAGAGAGAAGCTTCTGGAGAAACAAAGACAAAACCGTAGGCATGAGATTTGGAAGAAGAGAAAAGACAGGGATGAAAGTGGACTTGTGACACACGCCCAAGATCCTTTACAGTTTCAGCGTTCAAAACCTACAATGCATTACATGAAGGCCCTGAGCAGAAGTGCAATCAAGCATCTATTAAGATTTCAGAACACTAGGACGGATTTAGCATGATCCTTTAAAAATTATTTGTTTTATTAGAAAGAAAGAATTAAGAGAGTATGTGCATCCATGTGCATGCCATGGTGCATTGATGTAGGTCAGAAGACAAACTTCAGAAATCGGTTTTTCCCTTCTACCATGTAGACTTCCAGGAATTGAACTCAGGTTGCCAAGTTTGCAAGTTTGCAAGCAGGCACCTTACCCACTGAGCTATCTGACTGCCCAACATTGACTCTTTTTAATAATTATTTGTCTATTTGATAGATGAGAAGAAGAGAGGGGGCATATGCACGCATGCCCTGGCTCATGGGTAGTGAGAGGACAACTTTCAGATGTCAGTTTTCTTATTCTACAATATGAACTTCCAGGAATTGAACTCATCACCCGGTTTAGCATGATCTTTTTAACACCTAGTCAGAGGATTTTGACTCAACACATTCCTGTGAATACATTCACGAGGAGGAAAACCAGTATTCCTTATAATTAGCACCCCCATGACTTGGCCTCTAGTTGGCCACCTGGCTTCCTTCTCTGCTGTTCTCCTTGCTCTACGCTTCAGAAAACCTAGCATCCCTACTGATCTCTGACTATCACCACTCTGTCCTTTTACATAACCTGGAATGCTCTTCCTCCAAAACCCAAACAACTTGCTCTTTCACCTTTAGGTCTTGGCACAAATGTCAGTGAATTATCAGTCTCGACCATCCCTTATAGAAAACACATTTTTCCCCCTCGATACCTCTTATCCTCCTAACTCTGTGAAAACCACCTGCTTAACCATCAGTCATCTCGCACATTTGCTTACAACTGCTCCTCAAGAATAAATGTGAATTCTGTGAAACGAGACTTGTTCTGCTAACTGCTATGTCCCAGGGCCTAGAAAAATACTGGGCACATGGGTGGAACCAAATATAGTGTTAGTATGAATGAACTGGAGACACGAGGATCATGGAAACATTTAAGAGGAGATGTAAGGAACCATGTTAGCAGAAGGAAAATCCAGTCAAGAGCAGATGCCAAGAGGGTTACCTGCCACCCACAGTATATAGTCATGGGCAGATAATCTGTCTACAGCTTAAAGACATGTTTGTAGGCCTGGTCAGTAACGCATAAGAAAATCAGAGTAAAAAAGTAGGCCACCTTTGCATGGGGAACACTTGATTAACTCTTTTATTTACAGACCTGTTCATTTTTATCTGGCAAAGAAAGGCTCATCTTGACATCTGACTTCATTCTCCGCAGCAGATATGGGTTAATGGTGTCTCTTAAAACACACGCACACTTATAAGCAGTTTTCACCTTTAATAAAAGACAGAAAGGGAAAAATTAGTTGAAAGAATGCACTTGTCTTCACCGATTGACTGATTTAATAACAACCAATTGGTACACAAATTCAACTTATGAAAAGTTAGTAAGTTCCATATGCTCTAGGAGATGATAACTTTCACAGCAATATTGTCAGAAAACTAATTATGCTATTAACAAAAATGTATAATGTAAGGAAACCTGAGTGCTGGCAAGGTGGCTCAGTGGGGACAGATGACTGTCCTCAAGACTAGAGACCTGAGTTCAACCCCCCGCATGCATGAGGGAGAGCGAGAACTGGCTTGCATAAATTGTCCTCTGACCTCCACGTGTCTGGTGCATATATGTGTGCACACACAGACAAACGATGAAGAGATGAACGTAAAACAGAAAAAAGGAAAGAAAACCTGGCACTTGTGTCCTCTTCCACACTTGTAATTATTACTATATAATTAGGCCCTAAAGTAGAGTTTTACTTGATTATGGACTATCCTCTAGGGGAAAAACTGGTTTCAAACAAATCTCAATTTATAATCTGTATTCTCTAAAAGCTACAAAGGAATTGCAGAGATCAAAAGCTAAGTGTAGGGGAAGCTGTAGCAGTGGGAGCCACCAGCTAATAAGCAGAGATTATAGCCCACTGGAGACGGAGGGAAGTCAGTGCAAGAGGGGCCCTGTGATCCTAGAAACGAAGGTCACTCTGGCCTAGAATGGAGCATATGGCTCCATAATGGACCGGCCACAGGAGAGGGTATTAACTGTACACACAAAACAAAGCCCACAGCTCAGGAAGTCACGCCCTCTGCAATTCACTTACGGGCAGAGATGTCAATGAATTATTAATACTTTCAAAAATTTTAAATAGGCTTAACAACTTAGTAAACTACTATTTCATGAAACAAGAAAAAGTCTAAAATTTAAATGTAAGAAATGGAATGAATTTAAAAAGAAAGCTCGAGCATAAACACACAGAAAAGTTGAAATTAAACAAATTAACATGTTAAAAGATAGAAAACATTTTAGATCCTAAACACTGCATGTATGTCTGTAAATACACACACACACACACACACACACACACACACACACACACACACACACACACACACACGTAGATGTCATGCTATTTACAAAGCACACAGACATTACCTGGAATGACAAAGAGGTCCAGATGATAATGACTTAGTGACATATAACCCTTCATGGGTACCATTTGGACACTGATACACACAGAGTTAAAGCACAAGGCTTTTCAGGCCTTCCTTGATGTCCAGACCTCCCTGGTATCTCCTTTCCTAGCCTTTTCACAGTAGCATGCATGGCCCACTAAATTACAAGGTGTTGATTTGCTCTTATTTTCATGATTTCTGACTGTCCTTATGATTACTTACATTTTTAAATTTCTTATCTGGGAAAAACAACCAACCAACACCAAAACAGTTTCTATTGTGAGAGAGAAGTTTTATTTTAGGATGCAAATAATTTACATGAAATTTTAAACAGTTTACCTGGAAAAATCTGATAAAGTAGAAGTTATTTTCTGATGTTTATCAGATGCCTACCTACAAGCCTGGCCACTTTCCCTACATTCTCAATAGGATTTGGCTACAGAAAGCAATGTTCAGAAACAGGTGCACAGCTACCCCTACCCCCCATGTTACCTGTACTGGGGACGCATTGGCATATCCCCCCATGGTGATGGGGACAGAGAACTGCTCCATAAACACGGGCAGCGTGCCCAACTTCCCCGGGAAGATAAAGTCGAAGAGTGACCACAGTTCTCGGAGGTTATTCTGCATTGGTGAGCCAGACAAGATGATGCGATGAGGAGTGCGGAACTATTTGGGGAAATAAAATACCACTTTATTAAACTTATTCTAACAGATGGCTGTCATCCAACACTAAAGCCTCCCACATAACACTGATCTAACACATTCACTCCATTTTCCCCATTATTTTGATCCTCTCCAAATGCAGATATTTGATACAGTTTTATAACTGTAGAGATATGAAGACACAAGAAGAATTCTTTGTTACTGCTCAAGCTGAACACTATCTGTTAGAGTTGAGTTTGGTTGTACTCTAAAAATTGATCCTAATAAGAGTTGGTAAGTAGCATGAACAATCCAAATTAAAAAGGACTTTCTGCACTGACAAGAGTCAATAAAAGTGTTAACAAAAGCAGACAGCCTATTCTAAATTAAATACCATTACTCATCCAGAAAGGCCTTACCATAAGAGACTATACCTGTTTGCAAGCAAGTGTAACTGCAGCATTTGGATTTCGAATTTTGTGTCCTTCATCTAAGATCACATAGTGCCAGTCATGTCTGCTAATGTCATCCTGCATCAGTCGAATGTAGGAGTAAGAAGTGATCAAAATTCCTTGACAATGAACGATATCTCGAACCAGCTTCTCCTATACCATGGTAAAATCATAAGCCCAGTTTTAAATAAATATGAACATGAAAATGACACTCAAAATCACTACAAAATGCACAAATGCAAAATACATATGATCTAATAATGCATATCAGCACCTTGTATTTGCTAATCTGTTCAATAGTGAATACTGATTAAATGTGCATTGCAGGAGGCTCTCAAAATGCAATCATTTATTCAGTTTCTACTGTTCTAAAACATTCTTTGTGTCTGCTCTTGTAAAGTTTTAAAAACAAAGTAGATGGGAAGTTTTTATCTTACAATAGAAGCAAGGAAATGAAAGAAAATCCAAAGAAACCAGGAAAACATACTGAATGTAGAAGGTAAGGTGGGAGAAGAAATAAAAGCGACAACTTAAAAATGAGAAGAACCCACTTCATAGAAAATACATTTCAGAATGTTGAACAGAAAATACTGAAAAAGCCTTATGCAAGGCACACCCTGCTAGATGTCTGAATTCTAAAAATAAAGAACAATAAAGAGAAAAATGTGCAGACAAAACAAAACAGAAAGAAAACATTTCCTTCTGAGGAAACACATTCTGCCTTACTAAGCATCTTTTCTATGATTCTAAAAATGTGAGAAAGCAAAGAAAGAAAACTTTACATAAGTCTTAACTGGGAAAGGTGGCAACCCTGGGATTCTGCATTAATTCAATTGAGCTGTTTTTTCGATCCAGGCTGCAGGCCCACAGGTGTTCAGGAAATACATCTCAAAAGCTGGACAGGCACAGTGTGCTGAGCACAGACGGAAACCACGGTGCACAGGAAGAGCCAGAGTAGAGCTCTCCGCCAGTGTATCCCAAAAGACGGCCTCCTCTCACTACCTCCCCAAGCAAGGGCAGAGCAGCTACCACTCATTCCCTTTCACAAATGCAAACTATGGCTTTGGTTTGGTAATGAATATATTGGTCCTGCAGCTGGTGAGTGGTGGAGTCAGGACTCGAAGCCTACGCCAAAGCTGTAATTATTCAGTATTACGAAAGGAAAGCTTACGAAGGACAATTCTACAATATGGATATAACCTTCTTAAAATAAGTCACTAGAACATGAATTCTAAATATTAGATACTTTTAAATATTGAAGAGTCGTATTTTTAAATATAATTTAAACAATTTATTGTTAAATTGTTTTAACAAATAATAAACAATTCCTGTTTAATAAAATCTGAAAATAGATTAGTGTGAAAGTGGAACACCTCCCTCATCTTTCCAAATTAACATATCGTGTTTAATTCTTTGTGTCTGTGTGCGTGTTTATGTGTGTGCCTATGCATGCAAAGGCCAGGACAACCTCAGGCACTGCTCAATTTATTTAAAGACAGAATCTCTTACTGGTTTGCACTTATTGAGCGGGCTGGGCTGGGCTGGCTGGCTAGACACACCAGAAATCTGCCTGTCTCTGCCTCCCCAGCACTAAGATGACAATCACATGCCATCACACTTGGTTGTGTTTATGGGGGCCCTGGAAATCAAATACAAACCCTCATGCTTGCAAGTACTTTACCAACTGAGTTCTCTTCCCAGCCCTAGTTTTTGTTTGTTTGTTTTATATGAAACAGGTTTTTCTGTAGCCAGGCTGACTTGGAACTCATGGTAATCCTCTTGCCTAAGTCTTCTAAGCACTGGATTCACAGACATGAACCATCACATTGATACTTTTGATTCTAATTAGCAGAGAAAAAGATGTTAAAATAAAATGATAAATTTTTCCATTTTTTTGCTATTGTGAATAGAGCTGCAATGAACACAGATGAACAAATGTCTGTGTAATAAGATGTAGACAGAGCCTTTTGGGAATATTCCTAGGAGTGGTATAGCTGGGTCATATGGCAGTTCCAGTTTTAACTTTCTGAAGAACCCCTACACCTATCTCCATAGAGGTTGTACCAATTTACCCATCAGCTATGAATAAGTATTCCTTTTCCTCCACAATCTCACCAGTATTCTTTGTTGTTTGTGTTCTTAATCTTAGCCATTCTGACTGAGTTAAGATGATATCCCAGGGTAGTTTTAATTTGAATTTCTCTGATAGTCAGGGAAGTTGAGCATTTTTAAAGTTTGACATTTCAATTTCAATTTCTTTTTGAGTGAAGTCCCTATTTAGTCCAAGACCATTTTTTAATTGAAATATTTGTTATGTTGGTGTTTAGTTTTTTGAGTTCTTCCTATATTTTTTAAAAATTGTAAATTTTAAGCCTGCTGCCGATTAACCATTGCTACTTCCACAAAAACACTGAAAAAGAACTATATTGTAGAACTATCAAAGTACCATAGGGGAAAAGTAATAGAAAAATTGAAAACTGGGAAAATAGAAAAGAGAGTGTCAGAAGCAGAAAATAAGGCAGTAGTTTTCAGACTAAGCACATATCAGGACACCAAGACAGTGGGCTGCGAGAAGTGGGACTTTATTTACAGCAAGATTTTCATGGGAGGAAATCAAAATTTAGCCTTGGGCTTAAAGGATACCCAAACAAGACTGGGGAAGGGAGTTGAACTGCAGGAATTATCAAAGATACACCAAGGAAATAAAAAAGAAGGCAGAATTTGCAATACAAGGAACAGACAAATATATATTTTATATAATATGTGTTGTATGTTAAAGAAGAGAACATACTATGGGAGAGGATATGACCCTTAAACTACTACGGCACAGCCATAAACACATGGGTGAAGCCCCAGGACACGGGGCACGCCACAGCTACAGGACACCTGGCCGAAGCTTCTCACAAAGACAGACTGAAGAACACCAAAGTTTAGAATTCGGAGCACGAGGATTTGAACATCGCTGTCAGGGAGCTCCTTTCTCACAGTTATAAGTAAGCTCAGTCTGTAGAGAGCAATCAGCTCTAAACCAAGACACCACTGTGAAGCTAAGTGCACAGTCGGCTTATGGGCTAAGGAAGGAAAATGACAGAATTAATAAGACAAAAGCAAAAATTAGTACACGTTAGGGGAAAATGCTCCACAGGGCAGACAGAGCAAAGCTGGGCACAGTGGCACACACGTGCAAAATGGCACTCGGGATGCAGAGGCAGAGGCCAGCCTGGTCCACACCAGCAATCCCGGGCTGAGCAGGCTACATACCAAGACTGACTCCACATTTTTTTTTAAATGATAGAACAAATAAGTAACTCTTTGAAAAGACTGAGCTAAAGAACAGGCTCACTATATAACTTGAAAAATGTCAGAGTGCCTGTCACTCTTGGAGAATATACAAAAAAAAAAAAAAAAATACAACCAACACCTTATACCAGAGACCCTGTTAACATTTTGACAGAATGATAACTACAAAAATTAATTACCCAAATAGCAATGTACCCAAGAAAAATTATACCAACAGAGTAGAACAGTGAAGACTAGAAAATGACATGCTCATCCCACTGCAAGTCTACCAGATTCATGGGGTTTCCCGAGTTTCACAGGAATAGAACTAGTTATTTACACTGTTCCAAAATGCAGGAAAAGCCAAAACATTCCAAATTGTTGATATAAAGCTAGCACAAGTTGGTTTTCAAAAATGAAAAGAACTGTATATATCAACCACATAAGCTAGTACCTTTATTTTGTAGATTAAAATCTAGCACTATGCTAACCTAGTAAGAGTTAGCAAAAGAATAAAATAGATTAAAATATGAGAAGTTTGCATTACTTTACAGTCCAAGCCACCTCAAATACATTGTATATAATTCAAAATTTTTCAAAAAGTTTCATTTTATTACTATCATCGTAAAGATTAAAAAATATTTAGGCCATGAATGGTGGCACAGACTTGTGACCCCACCACTCAGGAGGCCAAGGAAGGGGGATTACAAGTTCAATCCAGTCTGCACTACATAGGGAAATCCTGTCTCAGAAAAAATATATGTTTATATGCATATAAACATATACAATCAACGATGTATAAAAGAATGCAAAAATAAATAAATATAAATAAAAATAAATGGGAAATTGTCTTCTGTGCCAGGATGCATGTGACATTCAAGAATCTGATACAGTTGCTATACAGACTATTATACATAAGACCCAGTAAAGACTCAACAGGTACAAACTATATTATCATCAACCACTCTTTTACCATAGTTCCATTCATAAAACTCAAGGTTTGAACAATACTGCATTGAAGATGAATCTGTTTATTGAACCAGTTCCCTACGGATCTTCTGACAAACACAGCAGTCTTTTCTTGGGGTACATGATCTTGCAAACACAGGCATAGAGCTGCTGAAGACTCACCTTCATCCCATTCCTTACTGACTACTCCAGTTGCTGGAGTCAGTGCAGAAAAGCACTGCCCAAAGGAGCAGGCTCCACTTTCCACACCCCACCTGGTAAATCTCACAACTTTGAAAGGCCAGAACTAGTTTTGCAGTTCCCACACATCTACATTTTCTGCCAAGATTCTAGGCAGGCATCACTCCAGTTCTAGCCCCAAGTTTTCCTCCGGAAGAGCAGAGGTGTCCAGAAGCTATAACACCAGGAGGAGCATGAGATGACAGCAAACTGAGCCACTTGGGTGCTACAAGACCCCTGGCTGCTGCAGGTACTAGTCCTGGGCACAAGGAAAGACAGAGAAAAATAGAGCTGCTCAAGACTTGAAATGACAGTGAAGTTAAACTGCCACTCACATTTATAAAATGCTGTGTTTTTAACCAAATTCTCACCTTTACCATTCCATCTACCTCTAAGGTGCCCAATCCCAATGAAAGTTCTAGACATCACCTGATGCAGATGGGAGCTTTGCTACAGTTAAGCTAACGAGATACTGAGCTTTCTAAACGTTCGCCACTGAAGCAATGTGTGGCTTCTTTTAATTGCTGGAGGACTGACGTTTACTTGGGAAACTATAGTGTTAACTACAGAATTCCTACTGTGTTCAGAAAGAATGCATAATGATGCACAAGAATTAAGAAGATGCTTTTAAAAAAAGTACAAATGTTGAAACTGAAAATGTAATTTCCACTTAGTGAGTACAGCACATCTATGACGATGATCTCGGAATTCTGTAACTGCCTGAACTGGAGTTTCAATAATGGCGAATTGTTGAATATTATGGACGTCTCTATCCAAACACTTAAGACAAATCATCTCGGGCGGTTTCAAATTAAAAGCTTGTAAAATATGTAACCTCTCCTAGTTTTTGCAATTAATAGGGTACATCTGCAATTAGCCTGACTTACTGAGTGTAGTGCTGTTGTCATTAAAAGATGTCTGTGGAAGTGCTGCTGTTATTACGGAGGCTCAGGAGACCAATCCCTCCTAGAGGGCAAACAGTGGACTGGTAGAAAACAACAGCCATAAATCACACTGTCAGGCAGCGGGGAAAGCGAGTGAAGCACAGGCACATGAAGGCCATTCACGGTAAACACAGCACGGCAGCTTCCCAGGCAGGATTTACTGCACCTGTAATTAATTAAAATTTCCTTCAAGCTAAATCTTTAATAAACAAGGATTTGTGCTGACAATGAAGAAAAAAAGGCCCCAGCAACATAATTTTACAATAAACCTTACAGAACAAGCCAAGCATCTATCATTTCTTCTATCAGGTATATGCACCAACTCTGAAGTTAATTTGAATCACAGCAGTGTTTGATAATTGTGTGGTTGGAATGGGTCTGAAACAGTCAGGACACTTGAAGGAACATATGGCTCCTTTTCATTTTTTACTTGTTATGTTTTTATTTGATCCTCTCCTTTTTCATTCTTTAAAGAGCCAGGTCTCTGGCTCGTGTCCAGAAAGCAGACCTTTATCAAGAATACTAGGTGCACGAGATAGCAGGGCCATTAGATGGTCAGGTGCTGGTGTGATTTGCATTTTAGCTGTACTCTGCATTTTCACAAAAGAATTGTAACATTCTGATTTCATCTTTTCCATTTAGTACCAAGTATTTCTGAACGTGAAAAAAAAATGTAGACATTGACCAGGAATATTTTTGATAAAAGATGAAAACTCAACACCTTTTCTCAACTACTGAGATAAACAGGATTGTGCGATTCTGTATCCATAACAGAGGAAAAGAAAACTGTCCTATACCAGGCCCTCACTAAGTTCTTCAGACACATGAGTACGTTCTCTAGGTCGTCAGGCCAGCTCTGAGAAGCAAAGGGAGTGTGGAGGTCTGAAAGTCACACTGTGGCAGATGTGAGGCTCAAACCCTGGCGTGGTGACTTCAAAACCTATCCTCTTCAAAACCACGCATGGGTGCTTTTTCCACTTCATGCCTCTAACCGAGTGGATGGGTCACAGGAGACAGAACTCTTCAGATGAGACAAAGCTCATCTAAAATGGTCCACAAAATTACTAGCGCCTACATAGCAGAAAAGGTGGGAGAGATAAGTGACACTCATTTCGGGAGATAAGCAATTCTCATTACATGTCTTCTAATAATCCTTAAATAAGCTTTACAGCGCAGAGCTAATGAGGCCACCACCCACTGAGAGTTATGGGATAACTATCAAAATAAGCCTTCTTTCATTGTCTTTTCACATATTTTCTTTTCTCAAGAAACAGCTGACATTGCAAGGTTAATTAAAAAAAATCATATCCACTTTTTTGAGTCCTAACAATATGAAGCATCTGGAATATAGTATTTACAGTTGTTTAAAAAATAAACACGTTTTTATATGTTAGCAAACAAGGACCATAAATCATGAGAAAATCTTAAGCTTCTATTAGATGAAATTTTCAACCAATCAAAGGAGATTCAGAAGCTGAAAAGTTCTTTATCCAACTTGGTCATTTGTTTAATCTTTTAGATGCTTTTTTTTTTTTTTTTTGCACAGTTGCCAGGAGTGTATCTGATAATTCTAAGTTATATTCCAATCAAAGACACTATTAACAAAAATGCTATAGGATTAAATGGTAAGAGAGATGAAAATCTAAAAGGCAGTATGGGGAAGGAGAAAAGATATGTATCATTTAGAAACTATTTGATTTGATACCTGTTTTCCAAATAAGAAGTTTTCAAATTTTTACATCATAATAGCAGTAACAAGGTACCAGGGAAATAAAGACACTCTCTTCAAATGATAAGGAAAACTACTATCATTATCATTCTTTTAAACACTATAAAGCAAAATTCTCTCCCCTTCTTATCTTGTCCAGGACCGAATGCTTTAGGGCACCATCAGATTTAGACAGGACAGGCAGAGGAGTTGCAAAGTTCAGCCAGGGAAAAAAGAAACCTCGGCTGATGAGGAAGTCAATCAGGCTTCAGACACTGACTCCGAGCACAGACTGGCACTGACAGAAAGCTGGAAACATGAATAAGAAATGTCAATTCCATTACAACCCAACAGACATTTGCAGCTACCAGGTATGCGTGAAGTAGCACCAAAGATCTAAACATAGAGACAAGAAAGAGAGGAGAGGGACCATGGGCCACTTTACATATTTGAATCCAAAAACCAAAGTTATGATTGTGGAACACTAATAGCTTGCAGGAAGGAACTACTAAGACTTTCTCCATGTGACATTATGACACATAATAAACTGACCCTAGCATTAAAAACAAATAGCAAATGACTGTTTCTAAATTTAGAATTAATCTTCAATATATTTATCAGCTCTTTTGTACGACAGCGTACACTTGCAGGAAAAAAGCAAACGAGCCCAGGACACACTGTCATTCTTATTAGTATTATAAACTAAAATCCTAAGTGAGCAGAAAAGCAGTGAAAAGAATGAGTAAGAGCTATATGTATGCATGTGACTACATGTGTAAAACTCCTAGAAGATGGAAGACACAGCAATAAGGCAGGAGATAGAAGGGTCACAAGTTCAAGACTTCCAAAGCAATGCTGCCTTGAAAAAACAAAAGAAGAAGAAAGAAAGCAGAACCACTATAACCCAAAAGGAAGTAACTGCTCCTTAAAGTTTTGCACTCCAAACAGGCAAAGGTCTCGAGGTTCCCAGAGGAACTGTAGGAAAACACAATCCAGGTGAAACAATGAAAGAAGACAAGGTTAAGAAGTATGTGGGAATTTTGCCTTTATAAGACAAACATTCACTAACGAGCCTACTGCAAGATTCTAGATTCTACATCACGAGACTTTGAGAGATGTCAAAGACGATGCAGTGAAAAATGGAATCAGGAAGGTTTTACACTGATGTCATGATAGTAATGACAATTTATAGAGTTGGACTAGAAAAATGACTGAAACTATGACTAATAATTTTCTTTTAAATTAAAGCATGCATCCCCCTTTATTATCTTCATTCAATTTGTTTTCCACTTTATCTGTTTAAAATTCTGGGCCCTTATGTGCAAGAATTTCAAAATGCTAAAATCTAGTATAATGCCTTAGATCTGTTTTAAGTCTTGTATATTCTATCATAGCTGTCTGATGTATATTTGTACAGTGAATTTATATAGTACAATTTTTGAACATTCACATCATCACCTATGTTATTGAGTAGTATGATGATCCATTTCTTCAAACATTTAACTGTCATTTTTGTTTCCTTTGTCATTCGTGGGTTTTATTGTACAGTTCCTCATGAAGTTGCAAGTGAGATGTGTGTATATGAAGAGATTATACAAGAGTAAAATTAAGCAATATATTAAGTATGGTTCTTCAGGAGAAAGCTCACAGTGTTTCAGGCTGTGGTTTCTTTTCCCAGCAAAGTTGACTCTGAACATCGCTTTGTTTATCTGCATCAATGTTTGTATTTCTAGTGTGAATAGTTTATATAAAGGTAAATATATGCAGAGAAATTTTAAACATATAAATGCAAGTTAATATTGTTTATCAATGCTATTTGCTTATCTGATGCTAAATAATGCTATTGTAAAAAAAAAAAAAAGATTTCTGCTGCTATTGCAAAATAAAATAAAATAAAACAAAACAAAATCCTGGGCACAGACAGTTGGTTTTACTAACAAGAGCTAGTATAACCAGGATCCCATCTGACCTTGAGTTGCCACCAAGTTGCGGAGATCCTTGATCTCGCTTTTATCAAAGAGTCTGTTTACCTATGATCACAATGTACAGAGATGTGGAGGAGAGGGGAGAAATGAGCAAGATCATAACCTGGGATTTAGTGGCTCCAGAATGTCTCCCTTACGTGGAGACAACCTATCATGGCCCTAGAGTTGTCGCTGCCTCCCTAAGGTAGGGGACAGATTGCTTGAGGGCTCAGAAGATTCAGGAAAAAACAAATGAGCCCAGGACACATTGTTACTTCCTATCAGTAACATAACCTGCAATCTCACATTGAGACAGGACTGTTGTTTATATGATTTATGTAGCAAATGTTTACTATGCTTGAGATGCACAGCACCTACTCTACACTCCTCAGTTTACGTGCTGAAACAGATAAGAAGAAAAAGTTTAATCCAACACATCCGTATATTTGGGAGCAGAGACAAGTCAGTCTCTCTCTCTCTCTCTCTCTCTCTCTTTTGATAATATAAATGCTACAAAACTGTTAGGAAGAGAGGAACCAGAGATTTCAATGTGTGATGAACCAAGGAACAAAAAGAAATGTACAAAAAGCAGCAACATTCAAAAAAATTCTTCTTAAAAAAAATTAGTGTGAGAGTGTGTGTGTGTGTGTGTGTGTGTGTGTGTATGTGTGTGTGTGTGTATCAGAGGGCACTGTGTATTCCTGCGGATGACCAAGGCTAACTTCGAGAATCAACCTGGATTGCTTCTACCTCTTTTTTTTGCTTTGCTCTGGGATTTCCCACACTCTGCCCACCAGGGCCGGAAGTGCAGGACTCTGGCATTTCCGCCTGGCATTTTTACATGGGACCTGGGATCCAAAATCAGGACTTTCTGCTTATGAGGCAGAGTCATGTTTTGCTGGATTACAATCACATCACACCACCAACAGACTGTTGGAATAATAAAGCCTTTACTCATAATTGTTTTGATAATAAACCATTTTAAATAATTGAAAGAAACACAGTGATGGACACTTGAGAAATGCATTAGTTCAAAGAACAGTCAAATGCACATAGCGGAGGATGAATAGAAAGTACTGTAATATTACCTTTTTGTGGGGATAGGAACCAGTTTCATGCAGAATTGCCACTCTGAATGACGGCCACCATGTGTGGAATTCTTTCACCCACTGATGCATCACTGTCGTTGGACAGACAATAACAGTGGGGCCCAACCCCTCGAACCTGTATCCAAGGGTTCAAGAAGAAAACACAACTATGAAAGACAGCAGAAAAAGTGACCCACTACCAAGAATAAAAATCTCTGAAATTTACTGCTATTGTCTCTAAACAAACAAGTTAGTGATGTAATATCTAGTAGGTAAAATCTTTTTTTAATTTAAACTTTATTCACTTATCTTATTTTTTTTTATGTGTGTACACCAAGGGATTTTTCAATGCACACGCCTGTGGAGGCTCAAGGGTAACATCAGCAATTACTCTGGACTGCTCTACGACTTCCCAGGATTCACCTTCCAAGATCAGAATTGCAGGTCACCTCCATTTCCATCTGGCATTTTCACATGGGATCCGGGATTTGAACTCAGATCCTTCTGTTTGCAAGGCAAGGGCTTTAACCCCTGAACCATGTCTCCAGCCCCCAGTACATAAAACCTATATGAATCCATCCATCTAGATATAGGAACTAAGATAACCGAAGATGCATTAAAACACCTAGAGTAAAATGGGGGAAAATCAAGCATATTATTCAAGATACTTTTCTTTCCCCTGCTACTGATCAGTCAACTTATTGTACACACACAACATTTACATTTGTTTGACGCCTCACAGTCTACCAGAGTCCTCGGACTGGAGGATTTCAATTCATTTTCACTGCTCCAGGAAGTAAGCAGGACAGATACAGTTCAGGGGTTTGGACAACTATGTGCCCAAAATAACATGGCCACCAGAAAGTGGAAGAACACTTGGGAGCCAGCCTTCTGGGTACTGTGGTCTCTGTGACACACTGCCTACTTCCCTGCACAACAAAAACACAGCAGAGGAAAATCCCAGTGCCCACTCTCCCCAGGGAAGCCACATGCCAGGATGTTCACTGGACCATCGAGGAAGCACCCGGAAGCCGACTAACCAGAGCCTTGCCGGAAGCCACAGTTACCCAGCCATCCCAATGCAGCATCCACACAGCAGGATGCAAATTACACCACTATTTCATCTGTGGGAAAAGTAGACGTGACCTAGGTGTCCAGAGACAAGGGGAGAGTTGAAGGAAGCATCCAGTGTCACAGAGCATAGGCCAGCGATTAGGGCACAGCCTGGGGCTGAACACTGGCTCTGGGTCATCTCAGGCACGTTACTTAACCTCTCTGAACCTCAGTTTCTCATTCAAGTGGGAATCGTGATAGTGCTGAACTTACAGGGCTACTACGCAGATTAGATAGCTGACATCTATAAAGTGCTCAGAACAGTGCCATTCAGTAAATATTAAATGGTTTGTTAAATAAAGTGGAATATCACAAAGTCATTAGAAGAGATTCTGAGGAATGTTTGATAGCCTAAGGAAACACTCAGAATAAACTTTTTCGAGTAAAACTATTTATGGAATCACTCCAATTCCCTGACACCCAGGCGGCTGGGAGGCGGGATGGAGACATGCTCTTCCCCTTGCTCCTTGCTTCCCTTCAGAGGGGACAGATATTACCTTCTCTTCCAGAGAAGCCTGTTTTATAGGGGTCTGGGCACCAGTCTGCCTACCAAGCAGGAGGCCAGGCCATCTAAAGCCCTCGGTGTGCAGCCGCTGCAGGTCTCCCTGGCCCACGCCACTGACCAGGCAGAACTGACTGACTCAGCAAGGGAGAGCTCGCATGGTTGGAAGAGCCGTTTTCGTTGCCTTCTCCTACGGTATGTGCATGTGCTTAAGATGCAAACGAGTCAAACCCAACTGCAGTGTCGTCACTGCATCCCATGTACCCCTCCCTCGGGACTTCCTAGTCCCTAAGGGACCAAACCAGAAGTCCAGATTTCGTTCCTTATCAATCCTTTCACTCCCCACCATGAGCCACGTCCAACCAAGTTTACATCACGTCTAAGTTCTAAATTTCCTTCCAAGCGAACCTGTCCCTCCCTCATCCTGCCCCCTTTCTAGCTGCAGCCACTGTATCTGAACGAGGTGATGGTTTATCTCCCAGCACTTTGTGAAGGCAAAATCTGAATGCTTCACTTCCCCCGCTTCAAGGCTTCAGATAGCTGCTGGTTCTTGGCCTGGCCTATGAGACCACGAATATCTGGTTTCCGCTCAACCCCCTCCAGCCTCGCCTACCACTGCAACACCTGCCCCTCTGACCAGACCCTTGTCAGCCTGAACTGTAAGAACCTACGAGGTACATGATGCTCTGACTTCTTGACCTTCGCTTGCTGCTGACTTCCCTCTGCTTTCTTCTCCCCACCATCTTCCTCTCCTTCAGATCTCAGCCTCACTGACGAAGCCTTCCTGGCCTTTTCTCTCCAGACAAGCTAATGAACCTAAGGGCACCCATGCAGATCAGGTCCTTGGGCTGGCATGTGTCGCTTTTCCTAAGATCCTTGTAAGAAAGAATAATCTCTCCTTAGAATCTTCTCTGGGCTTAACCTACCGCACATAAAGAAGGAAACATTTTTTTAAATGTCAAATTGTTAAAAGGATTATTTCTGAGTTGGGGAATTATACATGATTTTTTTTTCTTGCTACAGCTTAAGAAATGATTCCTGAACATAGAACAGTGTTTACAAATTTCTATGTAAATAGCACGATGCTAAAAATATTAAAGTCATCATCCGGGACCTGCCTTTGTCTCGAACACAAAAGGACCTGAGTTCAGATTCCCAGATCCCATGTGAAAATACCAGGTGAAGATGACGGCAGCCTATACTTCTGGCCAGGGAAGGCAGAGCCTGGGAAACCCCAAAGCACAGTTTGTCACTTAAAGCTACTATTTTCTTCTGTCTGAACATCTCTGTAATGCTATTCTGTCCTTTAATCTCCACCATTCTTCCTCTATTAGAATAGGGAGGTTTTCATGTTAAATTGAAATCCCACAGCTAGGGCAGACTGTTCCTGAACCACAGAAGGAACAATCAACAGGGAAGTAGAGCAATCTGCGATGCTTATTCCTGGTGTCACCCTTAGGACTCCACTAGCACACACATTCAAGTGTCCTCTTGTACACACACATACGTGCATACCCTCAAGAAATGACGTCATCCACATAGCTGAAAAGTAACTAAACTAGCAGGAAAGAAGAGATCTGGGTGACTAATTCTCACACTCCATCGTCAATGGCCCTGAACCTCAGAGTCAGACCAGAGAATTCAGACACCACAACAAATCCAACTCTTTCTCCAGAATTTCCAAGCCATGCTGTCACGAAGGCAGGGCCCAAAGAAGAGTCCCTCACCCTCCCTGGGGAGAGTGAGACTCTGCCCTGGCCCCTTCCACAAGAACATTCTTTTTTAAAAGGATTCAACACGCTAGCTTCTTCATATCCTCCAAGGGGAATAAAAGAGAGTTATCATCAATATGCACTTAGCAGGGATTAGGGAACACCGAATCAACAGCGGTCTAAAATATTTCAAAA
This sequence comes from Typhlomys cinereus, assembly GCA_023101885.1. NCBI lineage: Eukaryota > Metazoa > Chordata > Mammalia > Rodentia > Platacanthomyidae > Typhlomys > Typhlomys cinereus. The sequence goes on along the minus strand of JALPQD010000025.1, from coordinate 2,507,854 downwards.
AAAGCTCACATTCAAAAAAGTCTGAATACACCTTTTGAAGTTGATAGAACTATCTTTTTTTTTATACATTCCTCTGCCAACTGCTGTTAATGGCACACTTTGTCACTTAAAGTTACTATTTTCTTCTATTGAACATCTCTCTAGTGCTGTTCTGTCCTTTAATTTCTACCATTCTTCTAGGGAGGTTTTCATGCTGAATTGAAATCCCATAGCCAAGGCGGGCTGCTCCTGAACCACAGAAGGAGCAATCAAACCCATTAACAGTCAAAGTGAACCCCCCTTTCCCAACCTCAAAACCATTGAAATGGGCATAAGAAATGGCTAAATGTACTAGAGTGATTAGCATCAATTACCAAACAGACTATAGCTCCTTTCATCTTTGATTACCATTGATTTCCTAATGAATTTAGGGCAAGTCAATATGGTCAAATCTTTCAACCTGCAGGAAGGAAACCCACTACTCACAGCCTAAAACTTAGTAGGAATTACAAAGCATAATGTTTACCTGTAAAAGATTAATAACACTTTTTAGGATCTTAATTTGTTATTAGCAATTAATTAAACGATAACTAAAAAACTGAAATCTGAAAGGTAAATAAAGTAAATAATTCACTCTCGTTGAAAATGCAGAGCATCCATCACTACAAGAAGAATGGCGAAGAAAAAAGTCAGTGCATTCACTTTAAACTGGAAACACAACTACCAGATATGGAGGGGCATGTGGTCTAAGAGTATATGCAGGTGCATGATGAAGCTCAGGTAATACTGGAAATCATTCTCCATTGCTCTCCCACTTTATTCTTTTGACGGTGGGTCTCTAATCAAACCCAGGGCTAGTCTAGCTAGTCAGCTTACTCTAGGAATTCTCAGGTTCCCCTGTTTAGGACTGGATCACAGGTGAGCTGCCACACTAGCCTAGCATTTGTGTGAGATCTGAAAATGTAGAGCTTTGAACTCCAGTTCTTTTGCTTACGTGGCAAGTGTCTTAACCGCTGAGCCATCTCCTCAGTTAGGTATTTAGTTTTATTAACCACATCTAATATGTTTCTCCCACTTATAAAAATAAACATCAAAAAAAATGAATAAACCAAACTTCTTTTACTGTGAAGTTTCTTGAAATCACAGAAATTTTTCAGTTTCAATGTCCACGGACCTTAAAGGGCACCATATAACCATCTTCAGCTAGAGTCCCAACATCTCTAGCTAACAGGAAATGAATGCTAGTTCACGCAGATCTTCACTCACCTAAGCGCTAAGGAGAACTCCAAGTCACCTACTTTTAACAGGACATGATATGAAACTGTTCCTTAATTTGTTCAGCACACTGTGGAAATCAACCAATCTCTATTCATACAGCCCAGTTGTTTGGTTGATATATTGCCACATTCTCGGAAGCTACTTCTACCAATACTATTTTAATAACAATGATCTGGGCACTAGTCCAATAGGCCACACTATTTCATTATGAAAAAGAGGATATGAGAGCTGATAGTTAATTGATTACAGCTGATGCTCATTATAAGCCCTAACTTCACTCCTGGTAGGATTGTCTCCACTCAAGAGAACATGGTTTAATTTTTAGATTAAAAACTACACTGCAGGGATGTCTACAGGTTTCCTATGCCCGGAGTGTTAGATGTCACACAAGATTAGGATAACAGGAAGGGAGGAAAAAATGGGGAATAAGAAAAATCCCAAAAATCACTTAAAAAGAGAGAGTCCTAGAAACCATCTAGAACAGTTTGGAATATTGTAGCTATCAAAAACAAAAACAAACAAAAAACCCTCAAAGTCATTGAGAACAAGCCAACCAAAGAGCTTATTTACAACAGAAAATGATTATAAACATTAAACTAATAACAGTCATATATAAGAAAACCTTACATGGGGCTGGTTAAATGGCTCAGCAGAAAAAGGCACCTGCTCACAAATCTAGTGACCTGAGTTCAGTCTCCTGAGCTCACAGGATGGGAAGCAAGAACCAACTTCTGAAGTTGTTCTCTGACTTCCAAAGACACACCATGATACTTACCCAACTATACATGCGCATGGTCTTTCGCAAAAAAGAAAAAGAAATAAAAAATATAAAAACCGATTACATGCCCATTTTAAAGGGATTTTTCCCTTTGGATGGAAGGTTTTCATATTTCCAGGCAACATATAATAGACATCTGAAATATTCTGATTTGGTTGAAAAAAGCTATCTGAGTCAATACAACTTCCTAGTATCAACAAACTATTTACCATTTAAAATTTACTAAGTATTTTCCCTCCTACAGTTTTATAAAATAAACTGGGGCTTTGCTAAATATCTGAAAACTTCAGATACTCACAAGTGCTGACCTGTTAAATGGCCAAAAAAAAAAAGAAATGAAAGCAGAGTGGTAACTGGAACGATTCAAACTCAGTCTTACTCAACAGTTCTGATCCACAGTTGACTCTACTAGCCCTGCTTCTGCTGATGCCCAATGTGTGGACCTTTCAGCAACTGCTAACTCCAGGAACACACTGACGCTGAGTCAAAAGTGGCTGCAGACTGATCGTACGCAGAGAGTGCCTGAGGACCACAGCTACTACTCTTTAAGCCTCCTGAAACACAAGGAGCTCCTGAGTTATCTGTGCTCAAGATGAAACACTCTACACCATTTCCCTAGCACTACAGAGATCCATGAAGCCAACTGCAAGCCTAAATACGAAATGCCCACAGCTCTTTATTGGAGACCATGCATTTCAGGACTATCACACAAAACAGATTAAATGTTTATCCTTTTGGAACACTGATGTTTTATCAGTGTATATATAATTCTACGGAGAAATCAAAGATTAAAGTATAAACGGTTTTCTATAATCTAAACAGCCAGTTAGGTTTTGGCCTAGAGAAAAGAGTCCAAAGCATGGCAAACAGATAAGTAACTTCATTCAAAAACAGAGTGGGCACTAATGCTTCCATCACCCAGGCCATCAAGGAAACAGTAGGGAACAGCTTCTTCGAAGCTCCAACTTTCCCCATGAATAGACTTTGTACTTACTGTAATGCTCACCTGGTCTCCTGCCAGAAAAATATTTTAATGTAAAATTTAATAAATGGGACTAAAGGTATTATGTCTAATTTAAAATTCCATATTGTGTAAACTATTGATATTAACATAATTGAGTTTGTAAACAATCCATTTGCAGGAGCTAACCTTAGACATCGTATTGACCCAAAATATCTAGTGGGGCTCATCTGCAAAATGAAGCATCGATGCCTGGAATTCATTAAAAGTGTTACATGTTTAATTTCTCCTGCCCTACAGCTCCATTGTCTCGTAAAATTTTTCCTTTGATGTCCCCCACTAAAAGAATTAAAGGAATATTGTAATTGAAATGTCATCAATAATTCACAAGACCCTCCTCCACAGCAATACATCTGATGAAATATTAATTGAGCTCCACAGACTGACAGTCTGCAGAGGAGCACTTGCCTGTAATTTGAACCACGAGTCCTGATCTTGCTGTAGCTCAGACCTGCCAAGAAGGCAATTATCTGGATGGTCTTGCCCAATCCCATTTCATCTCCCAGAATTCCTCCTGCCTGCTGGCAGTGCAATTCCCACAGCCACCTAACACCTGTCTGCTGATACCTACAACAACAAACAGTAACAAGAAAAGAGAAAATGGCAAATGGTGGGTAATACAGATTGTAACAGAAAGTATTCATGAATTAATCATTTGGTGAGGTTCTAGTACCAGTCAGAAAAGCATGCCGGATGTGTGTTTTACATGAGTATTATATTTATAAGGTCATACATTTTTGATCACTTAGACATAAAATCACAAATTTTTCTTTACAGAACATTAACACATTTCTAATTAAACAGATAGATGGGGTACTTAGAGACAATTTCATTTCTTTTTCAACATTAGAATAAGTAGGTAAACAAGCATAAACTTACTCTCCTTTATTCACTTTCTGGGAAATAAGAATCCCAAATATTCTTAGTATACCAAGTTTCATAAAATGCTCTACAAAAAAGAGGCAATGCGTTTATATTTTCAATCTGAATGGCATAAAAAAAGACAGGAAAGAGAATACCACAATTGATAGGCTATATTCTTGTAGAGTTACTTGGTAATCACATTACCTTTTTATAGGGAAAATTAAATTAAATTTTAAGGCCATAAACAAGTCTGAATAATAGAGCTAGTCTCAAATTTGGTACAAAACAGATGATTCTGTTGTATTATTAGCAGATGCAAAAGACTACCTTATAAACACTAAACAGTACAAAAGATACCTTAATATTTTAAAGTAGAAATGAATTCAGGGATTTTATCATAGGTACAAGAAGACCAAGGCTATTGAAATTTTAAATATAGAATACAGGTCAAAAACAAACAATAGACACACACACACACACACACACACACACACACACACACACACACGGCATATTCAATTTTGCAAACCTAAACCTAAAATTAAGATGTCAATTAAAAAAAATATGAAAAAAAATTTTACGAGTGAATGGCTTACCATAACCATGGTATGATTATATGCCAAGTTAAACTATCTAAAGTATGACCCCCCTCCAAGCCAAAGAAAAACACCAAGACTAATGAGCTACCCAAAGACAAAAGAAGCTTTAGGGTTTTTGCTGCTGCTTTTCTGTCCAGCCTTTACTACACAGTATCTGGTCTGTCTACTTAGCATCTTGTTCTGAGCCAAGCGAGATGGCTCATATGTATAACCCAGAACTGGGGAGCCCATGGCGTGAGGGTTACTAGTGGTTCCAGACCAGCCTGGATTACGATGAGCTCCTATCTTGAAAGAAGGAAGAAATGGAGGGAGAAATGACAAAACAGACACAGAGATTTCGTTTTGGAACTTTTCGACTGTATTTAACCTTTCACTCAGTATGTTACAAATCAATTCTAAAAGGTTGACTCTAGATACTGACATTATTAAATACAATATAAAGAAAGCTTTGAGGTAGTTACTGCTTATTAACTTTGCTAATTATAATAAATGCACTGGAGAAAAAAGTTAAAAATCAAAATTCAATGAAGTCTAGTATGAAAAATAAAACCAATTAATTTGGAAAGGCAAGTTCTATAAACATGATCACCAGAGAATCATGACTACCACTTAAAAGGACCCATTGCTGAGAGGCACTAGGCCAGGTGGCTTGGACGCCACCTCACAATCAACCTGAATGGAGGCAGTTAGGGTATTTATAGCTAGGAAGTAAAGGCTCGGCACTGTTAAGTAACTTTGCCAAAGTAACACTGCTAGGAGGAAGAGGAGGAGAAAGCTGGAAGTGAAATTTAGAACTGTATTCCAAAGTGATTCCACTTTGGGAATGATCTAGACCAGCAGTTCTCAACCAGGAAGATTTGCTCCCTTGGGGATATTGGGCAGTATGTGCAGATATTTTTGCTGCAATGGGAGAGGACAGTCAGAATCTAGGTGGCAGAAGCCAGATATGCTACTCCACAACGCCAAGGACAGCGCCAAGAACACATTATTTGCCCAAAATGTCAACTGTTCCAAGGCCAAAGCAACCCTCATCTGGAAGAAAATGGGGATCATGAACAGGCTCTACCTCAGCCTCTGAAAAAGAAGCATTTAAAAACCTCACACAAACAAGCCAAAAGGCATGGTGGCACATACCTATAATCCCAACACTCAGGAGGCTGAGGCAGGAGGTTTTCAAGTTTAAGGAAAGACTAGGTCACATGGCCAGCCTGGGCCACACGGGAAGACTCTATCTCAAAAAACAACCAGCCAATCGTGTTCACTCAGTTTCCAGAATCACTGAATTCTGGCCATCTGGCCTCCTCTAACTGACCAAGTCGCAGTACAACTATAGAAGCAGTTCCACTGAACCTCCTGGTGACCACTCTGGTACTCTGTCTCCGCTCTACTGAGTCATAAGTTCCCTTTGCCTGGAGCCCAAATTTAAAGTAGGAAGAATCTGTAAAGTAGCAATTAGGTGCTGATGAAAGGAACAGGAATTAGTTTGGTATCCAGGCGTCTGGGAGTGGCTGAGAAGCTGGGCCCTTGTGACCTGTAGCAGCGGTGTGCCGGGTGTTTCAGCATCGCTAACCTAAGCTGCTGTGGCTTCCTAAGGGCACATGATGCTGTGCGTGTTACAAGATGATGAATACCACCAGAGAAATGATTCACGGAAAATATCACTAAGTAGTCCTGTCAGCATCGCTAACAGACTAGAGGGTGAGTGGCTGTCCCCACTCACAGCACAGGACTCAGCCAGCAGCCGAAGGAAATGCGTTCATACTGAGCAAAGCATGCTTCCCTGGTCAGCAGGGTGTGTGCAAGGGAGGGGTGTGCAGGGGAGAGGTGTGAGGTGAGGGGTGTGCAGGTGAGGGGTGTGCGGCGAGGGGTGTGCAGGTGAGGGGTGTGAGGTGAGGGGTGTGTAGGCAAGGGGTGTGAGGCGAGGGGTGTGAGGCGAGGGTGTGAGGTGAGGGGTGTGAGGTGAGGGTGTGAGGTGAGGGGTGTGAGGTGAGGGGTGTGAGGTGAGGGGTGTGAGGTGAGGGGTGTGAGGTGAGGGGTGTGAGGTGAGGGGTGTGAGGTGAGGGGTGTGAGGTGAGGGTGTGAGGTGAGGGGTGTGAGGTGAGGGGTGTGAGGTGAGGGGTGTGAGGTGAGGGGTGTGAGGTGAGGGGTGTGAGGTGAGGGTGTGAGGTGAGGGTGTGAGGTGAGGGGTGTGAGGTGAGGGTGTGAGGTGAGGGTGTGAGGTGAGGGGTGTGAGGTGAGGGGTGTGAGGTGAGGTGAGGGGTGTGAGGTGAGGGGTGTGAGGTGAGGGGTGTGCAGGTGAGGGTGTGAGATGAGGGTGTGAGGTGAGGGGTGTGAGGGGGGTGAGGTGAGGGGTGTGAGGTGAGGGGTGTGAGGTGAGGGTGTGAGGTGAGGGGTGGCCTGGGACTCTGTCCGCGCCATGACTGGCCTTGGTTTTACTGTTTTATATGCTACATAATCAACACTATAAAACAACAACACAGTTAAAATGAAAACCAGGTACAGAACATAGTTTTTAAAGCCTATAAAATTTACTCTTTAGAAAAAGTTAGAGTCCTATAAATTTTTATATAACAATAAGGAAATTGCTATTCTCTGCTATTCCCATGGGGTGGAAGTATCAGAAAATAACCACAGATAATTGTTCTCTCTTGGCAATGTCACACTAACCCGAGATTGCATTTACTAGTTTGGAGGAAAGAAAGGTCAAAAGATTGAAGTTTGTCATCTGACTGTTAAATTATACAAATGAATGCATTTGCTGGGCAAATTTTCAAAACAGAAATTTAGAAGTTAAATATCATCTTGCAGAAAATAGAACTTAAGATGGAAAACTGAACCTTCTAATTCCCTTGTGTGCAAACTGTTAATTCAATTCCACAGAGAGCAGTAAATATAGTAAAAAAAAAAAAAATCTATAGCTTAAAATTAAATTGGCTTGGCTAAAACTTAAATCACAAAAGAAAAAAATGGAAATAACATTCTATTTTTCCTACAGAAGGAAAAAAGACAGTTTTATACCATTCATAAAATGTTTTAAATCCTTTTTTATAGAGATAAAACAACCAAATACTTTCTAGAAATGTATAATTCTAATTAAAGCACAAATATATTTATATTAACTATGATAAGGTTAATATAGTATTCCTACATGCACTTAGTAAAGTTTGGTTCTATTGGTGAAACCTCTTTACTGGGAAATCTTGACACTTAACACAAAATTTTCAGTTCAACTTGACATTTACCAAATCACTTACTACACATGTAGAAATATCCTGTCTTTGTCAAATTAATTCGATCTATAACTTGGGTATTTCTTTTGCTAGTACAACCTGTATTATTTTACTTGCTCCTTAATAAACAATTATTTCAGAGAAAATAAAAGTTGTCAATAAATTTGTCTTTAACTTTCTACACTTAATTTTCATTAGGACAGAGCAATACAAAGTAGTCCTCTCTCTGGGATATGAATTGATTTCTCTACAGAAATTACTAAAGATTTAGCTTTTACCTTCTCCATGGTTCGTCCACTATCTGATTATGGCCAATAATCAAATAGTTAGAGCTTATTAGGATTCAGTTTTGCTATGTGTTTAATGGTATAAAATAACTAATTACTCTTACCTCACTCATCTGTCATAATTCACAGAGAAATTAAAGAACAAGGTGGGAGAGATGAAGGGGGCAGATAACCAAGTGGTAGAGCACTTGCCTAGCATGAATAAGGCCCTGGGTTCTGTTCCCCAGCAAAATAAATACATAAATATATAAATATTGTCTATGATCTCGCCTGAGAATATAGCTCAGTAACAGAATGCTTGCCTAGCATGAGTGGTATCCTAAGAATTACGAAGATGTGTACACACACACGCACACACACACAGAGTTGTCTGAAAGGAAATACAAAGAGCATGCTACTTCTAAGCAAACATCTTCTATAAGCTTAAGGCATGAGTGACAGCTGAATCTATAAAGGACATTAAACTTAAATCATGTCACAGAAGTTTGCATCCTGCTCTGGCCTCTGAATTAATGATATGAAAAAGAAAGAAAGAAGCCGTCTAATGGTTTAACTTCTCATATGTATCTCAGAAGCCTTCCTAAAGCATCTTGTTAAACAAATCCCAGGAGTGAGGAGATTGAAAGTGTTCCTCAGTAGTTACATCCATCACAGAAGACCAGCCCAGTCATGCAGACCAGCACACCCGTCCATCAGGCAGCTTCCGGCCATACAGAGCACCTGACCACTTTATATACGGAACTTAAGTCAGCTTCCAAGAGCAACTTAGTCCTCCAAGTGTTGCTTTTGTCTTCTCTTTTGACGTTATATACAATGACATCTACATCAAATATTTAGATGCACATTTGGTCAGCTCAAAAATATTATACTCTTAGGTATGATACAAGACCCTCAGAAAACAATCTCAACCGTTTCCTATTTCCACATGGACATAAAAACAAAAAAACCTCCCAGAGGTTTGATTTTAATATATAACTCCTGATATCGATTTTAATATACTAGTCTTCTAATAAGGCAATCTGATTTAAGAAATTAGAGGTTTGGTCTCTTAAAATTACTAAGAACAAAAAAATAATTCAATGCAGAGGTTTTTTAAATGCATTGCTTTCAGTCTACTGAGACAGGTTCATATAGATTCATCAGTTTACAAACATACCCAATGCGCACTTTAGTCAATTTATTATCATCCAATTTTAATGAACAGCATGTGGCTAAAATTTCATTTGACAGTGTCTGTATGTGCAATAAATTGCTGCAAGTACCTACAGGGCCCACAGGTAACTACTGTGTAATTTTTAAAATGTTAATTTGTATACAGTGGCTTGATGACAAATATGGAGGACAAAAGAGTGGCGCGTACTTAAAAAGCTTTTTGAACAGAAAACCTGGCACTTTAAAACCTTCGTCAAATTCGGCGTCACTTTCTTCAGAGTCGTCTTCAAGCGCCCGACGTTTCTCTTTGTCCTGCAGTCTCAGTTTATTCCACCTCCTGTGGTAGAAATAAAAACCATGTCTCCATTATTTTGGTTACAAGACAAATCAGAATAGCACACTCTGAAACAAGCACTGAAAAAGACAGATCAATCAGAAGGGGCTTTGAGGTTTCTACTGCTTTCACTAACCCAAACACTAATACTCAAAGAAGAAAACCAATTCTCTCTCCCTGTCTCCAGTCAATTCTCGCTTGAATTATTACGGCTGCTCTAGAAATATTCCTGCAAGGTCTCATTTCATTATCAAAACTACTTGTTCCTCTTCAGCACACCTCAAGGGAACATTTCTCTGTTAGTTCCTAAGATATATGAACTTAGTCCTAGAAAAGATATGGAACACTTTCAATATAACTATTTCAAAGATGGCAATTCAATATAATAAAAATATTTTATGTGGGATTAACATTTTCTGTGCTAAAGAAAGGACTCATGAGCACAAAACAACATAATAGCTTGGACAGATGGCAAATTTTTGGTCGAAATTTCTATATCAGTTTTTTTTTCTAATTACTCAACTGAGGTGGACTGACAGAATCACTGTACTGACAATCTTACTGCTCAGAAAGAATATGTTCACTCGGTGAAGTCTAAGTTAGGAAATCAGTTACATTATGCTTTTAGGCACAAAGAACATTTGCATTTCAGGAGCACAGTGTAGAGTGTGTATGGCAGCAAAGAGACAGCCGTGCGATGGTGGAAGTCTTAGAGCACGCACAAGGGTAGAAAGGATGCAGCCACGTAACAGGGGTAATTCTGCACTCACACAAATGCAATGGACTCTGATACTGTGAGCAAAAAGAAAAAAAAACTCCCAAAATAAATAGCTTTAGATTCCATTGCTTTTAAAATAAAAGGATGTCTTTTTTCCAGCATGCACACAAATTGACACGCTAATGTCATGAAACGGCAGAAATGGAATATAGCAGTAATGCTGATAAACGCCTTCAAACTACAAGTTTGTAGGAAGACAGCAGCAGCGGCACGTGCAAGGCATCTCTCTGCCAAGACTGCGCAAGAGCAGCAGAGACGGAAGGAAGGCAAAGAGAAATGACATGCTGCTGGCGGCAGGCATGGTGTGGCGCCCCGTGCTCATCACCACAGCAGTGCGGAGGCCACAGACCACGGTGATGGGCAACCTCTGAAAAACTCGTGCCAGCTTGAAAAGTTCAACTCCTAAAGTAACTCAAATTGACTTGTGATCAGTAAGAAAACGCTAGCTGGTACTCTGGTACTGCTCTGCAGTGTGGCGAGAACTCACGAACAAGACCACTGAAGCCCTGCTGGTCATTTCTAGAAAACAAGCAAATAGAAGAGGCATACTTGGCCAAGTCTCGGGAAACAGTTATCATGTAACAGTAAAGTTTAGCATGTGGTCCTTCCTTATATACAAAAAAGCCATTCATGTTTAAATTCATAGGCAATTTCTTCCTCTTCTTTATTAGTATTTTTCTTCCTTAAAAATTATCTCCACACAACTGACAAAATGAAGTATCTCTAGGCTGCTGCAAAAGTCTGCTGTTTTGCCAAGTGTCTTGTTATTTACAAATTTAGTTCAGTACAGTGGCATACAGCAGCGGTTCTCAACAGGGACAACGGTGCCCCTCACTCCATTTAGGGTAATCTAACAACACCTAGAGACACAGTTGGTTGTCACCTATGTGGCTATTACAACAGCAGTAACAGAGACTTACCGCTGGCACCTTACTAGCTAAACACCTACTGTATGTGACTTCCTCGATAGTCTAGTGGTGCACATCCCTGCCTGTCAGAAGATAGTTGGGGTTCTGTTGTGAGACATGAGACTACAGATAAGTTTGAGCCAGGCATGGTGGCACTCTTAGGATAGACAGTCCATTCTCTAGTCTCACTCACAGATCAATAATATCAAAGCTGAGAAAACCTGTGTGTAGGTATAGCCACACAAGAACCTGGAAATGGGGGCTGGAGAGGTGGCTCAGGGGTTAAGCCTCCGCCTTGCAGGCGGAAGGTCCTGAGTTCGGATCCCAGATCCCACGTATAGACGCCAGGTGGAAGCGGGGGCGGCCTGCGCTTCTGGTCCTGGTAGGGCGGAGCCTGTGAATCCCGGGGCAGAAGGAGGTGGAGGCGTCCATGGTGGTTCATGAATTCGTCCGTGGTTCTACACACACACACACACACACACACACACACACACACACACACGCGCGCGCGCGCACGCGCACATACACACGCATATGCACACAGTTGAATAAATAATAATAATAATAAAAAAAAAATTTAAAAAAAAAGAACCTGGAAATGTACATTAACATTTTCCTGATGTACATAACTGCATTTATGTTACTGGCTCTCTGATATTCAGCAATTTGTTTGAAATCATGAGATGATCCTTGGTACCCTAACCCTTAGTATCAGAACTCAGTGCAAATACAGTTTAACTTAAAAAAGAAAACACTTATATTTAGCAAACCTGTAGATAATATGAAAATCCAAGAATTCAAAAAAAATTATCATAGACGCTGTCATGATTAGGCACAGGTGTCAACTTGACAGTTGAGGGTTTGAGCTTTGGGCACATGTGTAGAGAATTAGTAGTTAAGCCCAGAGTGAACCTGAAGGAGACTGTCTAGTTGATGGGACAAACTCAGCCATGGTAGGTAGGACTAGGCACCGACTACGTTAATAAAATACAGAGAGCTGGTTGAGGAAGTTGGCTAGACATGCTGGTCTGGTAAGGATCGTCCCTCTCTCAGCCATTATGTAGAGATGGTGTAGCCAGTTCCCTCGGCCCTGGTGTTGGTGTGTGCTCTGCCATCAAGCTGGACTGAGAACTGTAACCTGACTCTCATAAGGAAATAAACCTCTTGTTCCCTTAAGCCGTTTGATGGTCATTTATCAGCAACCATGCAGGCAAACTCCAACAGACACTAAAAAAGTCTGCCTTTTCCAATTTCTCTAAGAGAATTCATTCTGCAGTTTCTCTAAGAGAAATAAAAATGCCAGAAGATCAACAGGCCTTGGCAGTCAGCAGGACAAGATCATTGTACACTTTTCTTACCAAGCATCACAAATTAATTTCATTGATAGATGATAGCTGTTTCCTTGGTCTTTACCATTAAATTTTTGCGGCTGTTACATTTCCCACCACATCATTCTGCATCGACAAGGTTTCACCTTCTCCTCCTGCCTTCCTCTGCCCTAAAATATACGGCCATCACGTTGCCACAGAACTCAGCACCTGGAAACCACATAAGCCACCACACAAGTGATTGCACCCCAGCGCCTTCCGCTTCGCAAAGAAGAGCAACAGCACCGAGCATTTACTTGCTTGGCCAAAGGCTGAGTTAAGGTGGCAGGGATAAATCAGCACCGCCAGCGAGCTCCTGTAGCGCAGTGAAGACAAATCACCCGGCTACAATCAGATACACAGCTTCACGGTAGAAAGCATAACCTCGTAGTCATGTGGCTCCGGCCAAGATTCTTTATACATGGCAGCACAGCATCTCCTTGTATGGCTCGAGGTGGGCATCTGGGGAGGGCCCGCTCCAGCGAGAGGGGTGACATGATACACCATGGAAAAGCAAGAAAGCTGGAACCTCCCAGATACAGAAAGGAACAAGATACGCTCAGTGACGGGCCAGTCACAGTGTGCGCGTGGGCCTGGGTTCTAGCCCCAGCAATGTAGGAAAATAAAAAAGGAGGCAAAGGAGAGAAACAGTGCATTCCCTATCCCACGTGGACCAGGAGTCATCTCAAAGCTGCCCTTTTGGTGTGACAAGTAGATCCAGCTTGTCCTGCGGCCTGGCGGGCTGAGCAATGCGTCTGGCCAGTAGATGCAAATGGGAGCAGGATAAGCCCCGATTCACAGTCTGGTGCAGACTGGCCAGAATCACCGAGAAAATACCTTCAAGGAAGAACAGGCTTTGCTTCCTGTTCAGCCGGCTCCATAGTTTCTAGGTAAGGCACAACATCACAAGGAGAATGTGGCAGAGCAGAGCTGCTCGCTCAGTTCGGGAAGAAAGGAAAAGAATGCAGGAAGGGATCAAGAACAAAACAGCCCACTCTGGTCAACCAAGTTATAGCTCCTCATTTTTATCGCCTTTCAAGAACCCATTGAATTAGGATGGATTAATGCACTGGTGAGATCAGAGTCCTCATGGTCCAATCACGTCCCACAAACCCCACCTCTGAACATTGCTACACTGGGCATCAAGCCTTTCAACACATGAGCCTTTGGAGAACATTCCAGATGCAAATCATCACAAGCATCTTCTCCCTCACTGAGTCACTTAAGCTTGTGAGCATCTGTGAGCCCGTAACATCTACCTCACTGGGCAGGAGGACTGGATGAGGTATGTGCAAAGCTCGACGCACGCAGAACGTAAGTGCTGGATTTAAAAGATCGCCTCTAAGTGTGTACTCTGCAGCGGACACGCCTTGTTCACTTAGAAGAGGAGGCAAGAGAGATAACAGGCACTCAGAACCATCTGTGCTGTGCCCCACAACGGTCTCGGAACTCCCGGAACATGTGTACTTGAGTGGAAACTCTGGTTGCTGATCAAATGGATCACAGCTACTATGATGTGACCCGGACACCGCCCACTCTTCAGAGGACATCCGCTGGAAAATCTCAAATTTAAATATTTGCCGTGAACTGAGGATGTAACTCAGTAGTCATGGAATGTGCTTGGCATTCACAAAGCCCTGGATTCAACCCTAGCACCAAAATTCAAAATCAATAAATGTATCTGGCCAAAAATTCATAAACAGCAAACTGCCAAGAATTACGGCAGGCTTTTATGTGACAGTGACAAAAGGCAGAGAGAGGATTTAGAGTAGTCTAGAGCAATAAATGGTCCAGCATTTACCTTTTCAGACAGGAATAGTTTTTTCATGTTCTCTATCCTCTCATTTTAAAAACTCCACACATGTAATAGTCACAGCTGCAGTCACATAAAAGGAAGTGGGCCTGGTGTTCTCTGGCAGGGCTTCTCACTCCTCACACGACTGCCACATTCTGCCCGCTGTCGACTCCATTGGCAGCCACTTAGAGAAGAAGCCAGCAATAAACATAAACTTAAATTCCAATCAGATGCAGGCACGGAAAACACTCCCTGGCCTCCGTGCGCGTGCAGGGAACCAGACCTCAGCCCAAGCTCATGCTGCAATACTGCTCTGTCATTAGTAACCCAGACCTGGTATACCTAGTTGAGCTGCAGCAAGACCCACCTAAGCTACTCTGTGGCCTTGTCAATCAAAACCTCAGAATACAAGTTAGTTCATTGTAGAATTTCTCGCACTGCGAGGGCATTCTAGTTGCTAAAGTAGAAGAACGCAGCTGCCATTAGGCTGTATGCTGCAAGTGGCCCCAACTCTGTCCACCTGCATGTCCAGGACTGTCTCAGCCTCCAACATTCACATTCACACATCTGGCAGACCCCTCAGATGTCCTTCCCCTTCTCCCAAAGGAAACTTTTCCTGACCAGGCAGAGTGAGGTATCCTGTCCTTGAAGTACCGTCCTTCTGGGGATACCTGAGGAGACCCCTCTACAGCATCCGCCGAGTGTTAGCACATAGAGCAATCCTTTGAGAGCTGCTGAAGGGCAGAGCTAGCAAGATGCCTTCCTCACAGCAGACAATAAATACTGAATGGATTGATGCAGTTCAAAATTGGGCTAGGGATGAGGAAGCAAAGGAAACACGGCTTGAAGATGTTCAACAGGGATCATCCAGCAATATTTCTAGAAACTTCCTGTTCTACCTCATTTAGTGCCTCCCGGACTGTTTTCTACTAACCCATTCAACTCTAAGGCCCTATACCTTGTTCCGCCTACTAGATAAACGTGATTAAGGTCTGCTACAAAGAATGATTCATGGAAGAGGGTAGCTACAAAGTCAGACAAATTCTTAATTTGGGACCTTAGAATGAAAACAAAAAAAAACAAAACAAAAAGGTGAGGGCAAGCTCGTTATTTTTTATGGTAAAAATAAAATTCAATTTAAACTCCTTAAGTTATTTTGAAGTATGAGTTCCATTCTTAGGATTCCCCAATGGGTCCACTTGGTAACAAAACAAAAACAAAGCTTCTGCAGCTTAGCCAGCAGGAAGAATCAGAAGCCACAGGTTCAGTTCCAAGCTGGCCCAAGACCAGTGGGAAAGGCTGTGTGGTTTACGAAAGGATTCTTACAGCAGGCAGGAAGGAGTTTCCTAACCCTAAACTGATACTTACATCACAGGGAACAGGCAGTGCCTGAGGATGCCGTCAGCACTGTGTTCCTTCCACGTCCTCTGGTCACGTCCTAGCTGCAAGCTCACCCCAACCTGACACTTGCCACCTCATCATTCTGCACTGACGAGGTTTCACCTCCTCCTCCCGCCTTCCCCGGTCCTACAGTATACGGCCATCATGTTGCCACAGAACTCAGCCCCCGGGAAACCACACAGGCTGCCGCAGAAGTGTGTGCACCCCAGTAGGCACCCCAGTGCCCTCCACTTCGCAAAGGAAAGTGCCTTGCGACTGTCTTCTCAAGACTGTCAACAAGCCATTGTTTTTGACTTTCTTCTTCTTTTAGGGAGAACCTAAAAGAAGAAGAAAGATGTATGTATGTGAAAATGTATATAACAATGATGTTCACAGGGAGCAGGGAGCTAACTTCTGTGGCCACCAGAGTAGACCCCAGCAAGTGAAACCAGATGTAGACGATGAGCTATATTGTAAGTCTTACCGGGAAAAGAAGCCCACCACTGTCACATTTGTATCCCTAACCACAGAATGAGTCAAATACTGGGTTCTTACAAAGACTAAATGAGAGAGTACGTGAACAATACATAAGAAAACTATATAAATATCAGACACCAACCTTTAATTTATTGGTGTAGTATAAAAAGTAAATTTTAACTTAAACGTAAATATAAAAAAATCTATTGCAGCCTTGTGTGGCTGACAAAACGCTATAAACCCAGCACCTGGGGTAACAGGAACAGGAGGATCAGAAGTTCAAAGGTCATACTCAGCTACATAGTTAGCTTGAAGTCAACTGAGGTGGATACGCTGTTCCCCCAAAAAGTAAAGGAGCAAACAAAAAACAAACAAACAAGGAAACAATAAACATCTATTGCAACCCTGGACAGGCATGCTTTAAATATGGACCCCAAGCATGGAAGAATATCTTGCTCCTCCACCTCATGCTGGCCTGTCGCATGGGCAGGACACAGTGGCGCGCTAAGCTACGCATCTAGGATCACGTGCAGTCTGGAAGCGGCCTCAGGAGAAGTTGACACAGGAAGAGCCTCGGGAGAACCCAGCACGTCTCCTCAGAGCAGAACTGTAAGGCCTAAACACCACCTTTACCTACTTGCTCTCGCAGCTGGGCAAATACCAAACCTTCATTGCCTCACCGACAGAGGTCTAGTGCCCTCTGGTGTGTGCAAAGGAGAAATAAAATCTTATTTCTCCCCAAACCATGGATATTATTATTATTATATAGTTATATATTCACATAAGTATTAATTGCAAAATAGTCCTCAATCATATTAAAAAAAAGTATGAAAGGTACAAAATGAATAAAACTAAGTTTCTAATAGCTAATAATTCAACTATGCATACTACCACCTCATGTACACCAATGTTTGCAAGCACTTCATGGCTCTCCCAGACCTTCTCTTCCAACATCTTCCGAGCCTGATAGAATCTTTATCCTCAGTTTCAACTTGTGTCTGAACTCAAGAGTGACCAGGAGTTATTAAGCAAGCACCTGCTGCATTATCTTGTCCTACATGGATTTCACGATTCCCATCTGTGAGACATACAAAATCTCAGGACGACCACATGAGATTCTAGCTCTCTGATTCCATGGCTCATGATTTCCAACCCTGACATGATACAGAGTCTCCTCAAGTACAGCTGGCCGGCTCAGTGTTTTCGTGATTATGAATATATTTATTTTTTTAAGTTTTGAGTTGGAAAACAATGGGCAATAGTGACTGATGGCTACTGATGCTCACTGTGCATCTGGCACTGACTCTTTCAATTAAACAGGGTGTATATAGTATATATACAATAGAGTATATATAGTATGTATATAATAGGGAATATGTAACATATATCTAATAGGGTATATATAGTATATATAATAGGATGCATACAGTATATATCTAACAGGATATATAGTATATATATATAATAGGGTATAATATAGTACATATATATAATAGTATATCTACTATTGCTCTCTTTCCCCAGCGAGAGGCAAGTTGGAAGAAATGAAGTTGTCATCCAAGATGACCCTGAAATTGGTGGGGAAGAGCAGCCCAGTCGTCTCCAGAGTCTACCCACTCCTAGCTACATCAGGATGCCCCTCAACAGTTTCTCCAAACTCCTAGAACACCAGTCACAGGCTCAGTGATCAACCTGGAACTGCCACAGAATGAGAAACAATTGTGGAAGGGCAAGTCGTGTCCACACCTTCCGTCCACGTCTTTAAAAACCACAAGAAGCCAAGGTTTTGGTGAAGATTGATCTTGCACATGGTTGGGTGATGAGTTCTGCTTATTGTGTTGGAAGATGTGTGTGGTGGTGTGATCTTCATAGCCAGGAACTGTGGATTTGGTTGGGTTTTTAGATGGAGTAGCGTTTTTAAAAAAAATCACAAAATTGATTTCTACCTTTGTATATTATAAGATACTCTGTGATGTGACATTTCTACCTGTGGTTTGGGAATTTTACTTCCTACCCGACTTTTTGTAGAGTATCCTCCTATTTTAAATATTTTGAAATTATAAAGTTTTGATATTTAAAAAACAGAAAATAAAAGAAAAACCATCAGCACTAGGGTTTGGAGAGGGATGTCTTTGCCTTGGTGCAGGAGATGATTCCCCCACGTCTTACCACTGCACAAGGCAAGTCACAGCCCACTCGTCAGCAGACACCTGCAGACTCCTCCAAGTAACAGGAAAGCAGTTTGGCGGTTCTCTGACTGTAGATGATCTGACCTGAAGCATCCCACGAGACACACTTAACACCAGACAAATCGATGCACACAGCTGCCCACATGAATGCACTAACAGGACAAAGTATACTTATTAACGGGAACTAGCAAACATGAGAAGCCTGGGACAGTACAGTCATAACATAAACACACCCCTCCCACATCCCCCCCCATCCTCACTGCCTGACTTCACACTGTTTTGACGTTGCAAAGATCACTGAGTCTGGTATGGTTTAAATCTGCACTGACTGGAAAGGAAAAAAAAAAAAAAAAAAAACCACACAACTAAATCATTCTTAATACAGTGAAATTTCAACCTCAGGATCATTCTCCACTTATTGCAATCATCATGAAAGAAATTCTACAACAGCAATACAATGGATACGACTTGATTTTTAAAATATATTCAGGCACCAAGCTGGGTATTTAATATAGTTTGCATTTTTGTAGTGCAATAGGTTTTCTATTTCAGACAGCTAAGAATCCCTTACAGATTAGTCTAATTTGCTAAATTGAGATACTCAGTGTTTTACTTTTCTTATCTGCCTTTTTATGGTCTATTTGGGTGGACTTAATTGGCACATCTGAGCAGATGAAATACCCTCAGTTAGGAGTCCAGATCTCCCAGAGTAAATTAAGACTGATGCAGACAATTATACCCAGAGCCGAGAATGAAAGGTGCGCACAAAGCAGGAAGTAGAATTAGTCTTCATTTGTGTTTTGGCTTCGTCATTTCACAGAAGCCAGTGCGCTGCTAAGAAAACATTCTTACTGCTTGTGGGGAGGGCTTTCTTTTCTTTTTAAAATACAGATTCCTGGGCTGGAGAGGTGGCTCAGGGGTTAAGCCTTTGCCTTGCAGGCAAAAAGTCCTGAGTTCGAATCCTAGACCCCACATATAGACGCCGAGCGGAAGCAGGGGTGACCTGCGCTTCTGGTCCTGATACAGCCTGTGAATCCCGGGGCAGAGTAAACAAGGAGGAGGCGGTCCATGGTGATTCCCGAATTCACCCGTGGTTCTGCACACGCATACACACACACACACATACACCCGCACAATTGAATAAAAAAAATTTAAAAAAAAATACAGATTCCTAAAAGAAGAAGAAAGTAAAAAAGAATGGTTTATTTTTTAACAGAGAAAACACTCTTGTATTTAGGTCTCAGATTAAACTCTAGATAAAACTTTTACTAAAATACCAAATTATTAGGGCTTTAAAAAAGTATAAACAAATCAATTTGGTTTTGCTTATGTATGGCCTAAAACTGCTGAATGTCCACCCGTGGCAAGCAAGGGGACAACTGAAGGACAGACAGGAGTGATCCCAGCGTGAAGGGCTCTCAGCAAAGGAAAAGATGAACCGCACAGAAAACCAGCGGAGAGGCAGAGGCTGGAAGCAGGGTTCTGCTGGCACTGCTCCAGCAAGGCGCGGTCTGGGAAGGGACCTCCCTGGATGCAGAGCTAGTCCCCAACAAGTGAGGAGAAAGCCAATCTGAGGACCACTCTCGGTCTCTCGACCCCGTTTTCCAAGGCTCCTCCACAAACTGCAGTTTGGCAAAATGGCTTCATCTTTCAGGATTCAGGTTCCTGCGGAAGGATGGGGAAGACCAGACCAAGTGCTCAGATCCCACATCAAGCAACCTCAAGGGACTAGCACTTGAACAAACAGCTGCCCGGACAGTTCTGAGTCTCTTCTCACCAGATCCATCCTTACTCAAGCCTCTGCCGTCTCTGACTTCCAAATCCCTAAGACTCCTGAATGTTTACCCTGGTTGGCTTGAATCCGCTCAGCTCTGACTGCTCCTTCTCAGAACTATGCACATGCACAGTTAAATCTCCACATTAGGAACCACCTCACTCTGGTCACAGTGCCCGGTCCATGGGGAGGGCAGTCAGAAGTACTTGTTTTCCAGGTGATTAAGCCTTGAAGACATTTGGTAACCCCTACACAATGAATGGAGCCCTTATCAGCCCTTTTAAACTCTAAGTTATTCATTCAAATAAAAAAATAGGAAACAATAAGAGAAAAACCTGCAGGATAAAAAAATGTATTAAAAGCAAATTTCAGCAACACATATAAACAGATTCAGCTCACACCAGACATGAGGCATATCTAGCCCCTCACACACACCATACTCATCAGGTTTTCTAGAACCCAACTCCTTGAGTAGTGTGTGTGGGGGGGGGTGTACATGTATGTGTGTGTATGCATGCAGTGGTACATGTACAGGGAGTACATGTGTGTGTACATATGTATGTGTGTATATGCAAGGCGCACATGTATGGGAAGTGTGTGTGTGTGTGTGTGTGTGTGTGTGTGTGTGTGTGTGTGTGTGTATGGAGGCCAAAGAACAACCCCAGATAGCGGATAGCATTTCTCAGACTTCAATGTAGCTTTTCTTCCTCGACGCGGCCCCTCGCTGGCCTGGAACTTGTCAGAAGGCTAGGCTGGCTGGCCAACAAGCCCCAAGCATGCAACCTCTGTCTCCCAGCGCTGGGATGACAAGCACGCCGTGAAGGCCTGATTTTTCTCACATGGGTTCTGGTGATTTGAGCGAGGGCTTTGTCTTTTAAGACCGGCTGAACATCACCCTAGTCCTATTCTTTAGACCGTGACTCAGAACCCCATATTGGAGATTTCTGTATGCACAAAAAAGTTAATTCACAAACAAACACAGAAAGAATCAGGTGCTTCTGGCAGCACTCAACTGTGCTGCGTGGTGTGATTTCTCTGTAGCTTGATGCTACGTAACATGGATTTTATACTGCGCATGCCCGCAAGCCAACGGATACCGACCAATACTGCTGAAAACCTCAGGTCCAATTCAGATGACTGCATGCAAAAAGCTGAGTGTGTTTACTGTACATACAAACCTTCTGCTCTCAGAATTTAATTTAATTTTAGAAAGCAAAGACTTCTTACTGTCAATTCTTAGAGTGCTAATTATCAAATCAGTCTATCTTCAAACAGTTATATTAGAATGCTGGATTTTAAAAAAGTTGTTGCTTGAGTTGCCAACTTGAACTTCATTTAAAAAAGTTAAATAAATTTTTGGTTGGAATTAGGAATTTCTAATCATTTCTGAAATGGCTCTAAACATACTTCTGCCTCATTCTTAATGCTAACTATAAAATCAGAATATCGGTAACTCTAAGAAACACTGAAGACACTCTACTTCCTCTACTATCAAATGTTCAGCCAAGACTTATTTATGTTAAATAACCAATCAGAGGGATCTAATTAGTATGAAAATTTTCTTTTATCTTCAATAAATAACAAAAATTGTATATATGTTGCCAAAGAATTTGTTTAAAACAAATTTCTTCATGATTATCAGTAAATGTTGGATTTACATACCTATTTTATACACATATATTGTGGGTCTCACGAAAATTTCTCGAGAAAAAAGGGGGTCGTGAGTGGAAAAAATTTTAAAGGCCTGTTCTATTTACTAGCCATATTCTCAATCTCTCCGGTAACTTCTGGAACTTGGCTGAAGTTTCTGATTTGGTTACTCAGACCTTAAGGAGGGGCCGCTATGCGCTGCTTCTTGGCGCCACCTTGTGTCATACTGGGACACTGTACCTTCCACACTAGGAAGATTTCCAACAGCATTTCAGCAGGGAGACAACAGGAAGCTGATAATGAAGTGTTTGTGAGCTCCTAGCTTATTGTGACACGGAAAAGACAGGCAACGCATAAACGCAAAGACTTGAATAAAGTAAAAAAAAATAGTTTTTTATCTTAATATTGTTATACTATCACAATAAGAGAGAGGGGACCATCACAAGTGAGTAAAAAAAAGAAAACAAGAAAAAGGCAGAAAGTCTATAAAACAAGCAAAAGTTAATTCAATTTCAGCACTTACACAATGCACCAGGCCATCTGTGGAGACCGGGCACCTGCGAAGGGTCTAACCTAAAGTTGGGGGTGAAGGATGAGTGGGCATTTTCACTTAGGCAATACTATACTGACGTAGGGTAAGTAGAGAGAGAATGATAGCTCAGACCCCAGCATGCTAACCCATCCTTTTCAATGGTCTTAAAGGTTCAGTAACAGTCTCTGATAATGGAGAATGCCACAGACCACACCGAGAACCAGGGGAATGAGGTGAAAGCACAGTGCAGGGTCGCCAGACCCTCAACTCTAAGGTTGAGCCAGGCGTCAGCCTCCTGAAGATGCGCCCCTGGCTATTCTGATGACATGCCCATAAGAACCAGATGATCTGGTACATGGGACAGGGTTTGATGCAGAATTCAGCTGACTGAGCTTCCTCTCCACACTCTCTCCTACGTAACCACAATCATCAAGGCAGAGTTTCAGAGAAACTGTCACACAACCTACGTTGGCTTATATAGATTCAGGAAGAAAAAAGTAATCAACTTAGTCACATCTAGCAGTTTCAAACTGAACAGCGCAGCAGCCTGCCCTAGGTGAGCTATTTCCAAACCCTGCTTAGTAGCCTAAGTTACCTTCAGCATTGAGCCTCCCAGTAATTGCAGAATTAGCCTGTGGGCTCTGTCTGTTTCTGCATTTGCTAAGAAACTGCAGGTCACTTAGCAACTTAAATAACAGCTGGCAGGTGAAATCAGTGGTACGTTGGAGCAGGAGCTAAAGTCGAATGGTAATGCTTTTGCTGATGCAGGCCCAGTGCTGACTATTGCTAGGCAAGGAGGCCACACAATCAAGGATGATTTTACTATACTATCTAAAAGTCATAAATAGCCAGTGTGCAATACTGCTGGATACCACAGTACCAGCGTGGACTACCACCGATCAGGACGGACGTCACTAAGGGACTATGGCATTCCTTCCCAGCTCATGGCCTTAACTTCCCGGCGAACAGAAAACCAACCACTCCCAGAAACTGGAGCAGGCAGGTCCAAGTGAAATCCACTTAACAAGCAGCTTAGAATTCAGGCCTGCAGATCACAACTATCCCACTTATCGCCAAAGCCCGTGATAAGGCAGAACAGAAAGAAACCATTAAGGGGACCTGAGAGAGGAAAGAAGCCTTTGCTTCTGCTATCAAAGCACCGCAAAGGTGAGCGTTCCTAAAGTTCTCCACTCCAGGAAACACTACCAAGATTTCAATCCTCCACAAGTAACACAACCACAGTGTCTGGCAGTTCTCAAACAGTCACACGTTTCTCAATCCTGAGCATTTCTTTTAACATCCCCCAACCCAAAGCGCACCAAAGGAGATGTAATACAAACATTTCAGTGTGGGTATCTGCAGCGTAACAGCCTTAATAACTAGCTATAAAATTTTAAGAGCTATCGTATTTTGGTGGCAATTAGAGTTACTAGTATTTCTGAAATTCATTTGAGATTTTACTGTAACTTTAGCAAAAGAAATGGCTTATGATATAGCTTGCAAATAATAAATTGTTTAACAATCTTAACATTATTAAGAAAAACTTATTGCCACAAAAATTAAACTATATTCCTGTTTAAAATTCAATCAAAATAAATTGTTCTTGATCAAAATACAGCTATGTTTAAAACATATTTAATATCGACCCAGTTTAATGAGAATATATATTGTTCCACTTATAATCAATATGCTGAGATTAACACTTTATTAATTTTCTACAGTAGTTAAAGACAGACTCTCCTGACTGTCCTGAGTATTGAGCAGTATTCCTCGAACACTACAGACAGTAGGTGCTCGAGCATTATCTGAAGTTGCAGAGGGAGACAGTAAATGTAAGTCGATCTCCAGTTATCAAACAAGGTGCTGCTAGAATGGTAGCATGACAGCGCTCAAGAACGGAATTTAAGTCACAGGTCCTCAAATTACTTTTTAAGCAAGTCTAGAAACTTATGCAATCTATATAGAAGTTTTGGGTTTGTGTTGAGAGCAGTTCTACACAATAGAAAAATACAGCAGGTCAGCCTTTGCTCCTGAAGGCAGTGGAAGACACTAGAAGCACTAGAAGGTCTGCCCCACTGAGAGGTAACACTCAGGGACTAGGAAAGGTCATCTTAACCTTGAAGCTTTCTGTTCCTTTTCCCATCTGACTTCCTCAGAGCTCACTGTGAAAGACTGGAGCTCAGCGGGGTCTGCAGTATGTAGGGCGCTTTTTCTGACTCAAGGAACCTACGTGCTGAAGATGATCCTAACCAATTCCACGATGCAAGAGGCCTGACACCAGGCACTGACAAAGCCAGGGTAGTAAAAGCCGAACTCAAGTCTTTCACATAGCAAATGAGCATGAGAACACGTGCTGCGCATATAAAATACATCTTTGACAGGCTGGTGGCTGATAATTCTGTACATAGCTATTTTCTCAAAAAACAGGAAAGAATTTTAAAAGCTTATCCTTTCATGTACCAAAAGTCAAGTTTTAGCTTTTTCCTTTTTAAGGAATTATCTCTAAAATACCCTACCTGGAAATGAGAAGAAAAAAACAAAAAACAAAAAAACACGCTTCTCCTCTTTCCTGGCTGTCCCAGCCTTTTCCTAGCCTTGCCTCCCAAACGGAGGACGCGGGCAGCCGAGCTCTGCGCGCACGACCAGCCAGGAGACAGGCGGGGTCGAGAACGCTCGTGCATTCGAAGGCTCCCTCCTCGCATCCAGCAAGCAGCAGCACGACCTGCTCCTGACCAGTGCGCACTGACCTTAGCCGCTGCCTGTAGTAATCTTCATCGCCGTCGTCTACGCATCTCACTGCTTTACGACCTCCTCCTCCTCCTGCTGCAGCTTCATCTTCTTCTCCAGAACTTGGGAAAAAGTCGTCATCGACCTCCTGCACGGGAACTTTCTTCCGGCGTTTGCGGCCCTGGCGCAGAGGTCTCAGTTCATAGCTGGAGTCGTCTGAAGATAGGTCAGCCCCCTGCTCCTGCTCCTCACCTGGCTCTTCCTCCTCCTCTTCCTCCTCCTCAGTAGGGAGGCCCTCAGACACCTCCCCCTCGGAGTCGCCCTGTGCCCCTGGCCGCGCCTCCTGCTGCGGGGGCTTCTTCCTCCGGGGCTGGCCCAGGTTGCCCTGGAGGCGCAGCGCCCGCTTCTGCAGCCGCCGCAGGTGCTTCTGCAGCCGCCTGTCTGTCCGCGAGAGGGCGCTGCCACTCGGCCCCGCGCTGCCAGCCGCGGGCCCCGGGCCCGACTCGGAGGGAAGCAAGGCTTTGGGCCTTTTGTGAGCCGCTTGCTTCTTCCGCTCAAAGGACAGCTGTGCTTGATCTGCCAGGTACTTCTCGAAGCCCGACACCTCATTGAGCATTATCTTCCTAGGCTGCTTCTCCGGCTTCTGGGGGGCCTGGGTACCAAACGGTGTCATCTGGCCGGTGCGGATGAGCTCCTCCCAGGCTGTCTCCTGGGCAGGCATGAGCATGCTGCCAAGACACGACGGCCCCGGCTCTGGAGGGAACACAGGCAATGCTCACTTACGCAAGGGTCGACACACGCCCACCCTAACGCACAAGAGAACACCAGCTGCGGAAGCACAGTGAAGTCTGTTATGCATTTATCATGTCACGGTTCATATATCTGTTCAAAAAGGTTATTTCTCAGTAGCTTTCCCCTAAAATATGACACTATATAAATGTGGATATACATATATAAATGTGGATATACATATATAAAGGATATTACATATATAATACACACATACATATATGGAACTAGAGATTGTTATTACAAGGAACAAGCGAGACACAGAAAGACAAGTATGTGTAATCTCATACATAGAATCTAAACAAAGATGCCTGATCTGCCAAATATTTTTGAAGACTGATACCTCATTGAGATCTCACAAAAACTGAGGATAGACTAGTAATGACGAAGGGCTCCAGCGAGCACTGGAGAGGAATGGGGTAAGGAACATCAGTGCTAAGCTCTACGCAGACAGTGGTAGAAACACACAGTACATTTAAGAACATACTATATGTTTCTCAGCTGGAGAAAGGATTTCAGGTGTTTTTATATAAATGATAAATGTTTAGGAGATGGACAGGTTTAGCCAGATTTATACATTATGCAACTCATGTGCTGAAATATCACATGACACCCCAGAAACACACACAAATTTTTATCTTGTTATATATTTGCTAGTTTTTGTAACTCCAAATTTAAAAAATATGTATCACACTGCAGTTATACTCTGTGCATCCAAAGACAGGCCTATGCAAGCCACCGTTACAAACATAAATTTAGCTGTTTCCTCATAAGCTAAGGAGGAGCCCAGGACGAGGAATCACCGATTGCAGAGTCCCGTGACCAGCACGCTTACCTCACAATCCTGATGGGTACCAGAGCGGGATCAGCAAGAATTAAGTCAGGCTGGCTCAAGAGGGGATCTTGAAAAAACCAAAAAACCCCTTGCGGGAAGGTCAACAGGAGTCAGCCTACAACTATACCGCATAGGCTGGCATCTATGCTAACATAGACTCAGAACTATGCTGGAATAGGAGGCACACTGCAACTGAGACCGCAAGGGATGCCCTTGGCATCCGCCTTCAAGAAATGGAGATCTCAGGCTTGAGCGTTCCCTACAACTCCCCCTTTTTCTTTTTTAAAAAAGAAGCCATGTCAGGACATATTAATTTGTAAAAGTTACTAATCCTATTACCATACCTAGTATTATAGTTAACAGGGCAGAGCACACAGACCAAAGCCTTTTTGCAAAACTTGAGTTTAGAATCCAGCAAGAAAATCCACTAACCAATCACAGAGGCACTTGAAGACATATGGGTAATAATGCAGCCTGACTGATGCACATTATCTGATTATGTAGCAACATTATTAAGATTATTGATACCAATTGGACCAGCCTTAATCTTTTCCTAGTCATAACTAGAAGCATTACGTTCTTTGTTAATTAGGTGACATCGTAAGGTACCTTTAACCTTTAAACTCTGTACCTCTGCTCCCATGACCACCATGGTTAACAAGTCTATCTGTTTCTGTAAGTCCTGATCAATGTGTAGCTGGGTTCTCAAAACATCAGAAATATCCTTTCTTATGGCTCTGATATAATAAAACATATATATGCCATGTATTAAAGACAGAGCACTAGTGGCAGCAGCAATCATAGTTGCAATTATGCTGGCAACTAATAATCCTATTTACTCTCTTGGGCTTCACTAACTCTGTTAGTTCCTTAAACAATTGTTCCCCTATTTTATCAAACCAAGGTTTAGAAATTTTTGTAGGCATAGACACATTCAGGGTGTGCATAAGAACTAATACCGCCTTGGCATCAAGCGTTGGAGAAGTACAATTGGCAAGCATACAATTCACATAATCAATTGAGTGCACCCCACCTTCAAACCTTAACAAACCTTAACAAGGAACAGGGGAAGTCCACATAAGACCTCATTCCAAAAATTGAGGATGTTCCCGTGAAGCCTGGGGCAAACAGGTCTCCTTTTAACACACATTGTCTGTCTCTGAGTGTTGTAGCCAATTTCCATTGTCCAGTTTGTGCATACTGCCCACTGAAACCTTTATTGAAAGTCACCTTTTGCATTTTAGTATTCAGCAATCCAGGTACTGACCAATCCAGAACTGAGCAGTGACCGAGTCCATGGTCGTATGTGTGGTCAGCCACACATACGGCCCATACCAGACGATTTCTCACGTTTTGATTCTTCTCACAGTTGGATTTGTAGCATATCTGTAAGGAATCCTCTCATAGGCCACACTTTCCATAGCAGGAAAGTCAAAGCAGTTACCTCCAGCTGCTCTTCTGTAGGTGACATTTAGATGCACATGAGCAACTTGCAATCAGGTATTTCTGAATCTAAGCCTCCCCAGAGCTGCACAGGGTTAGAGCTCACAAGAACTTCTCTCTCCACACTGCAGTGGGCATTACTGGTGGGTGAGAACAGCAAGGTCAGGAGCCTGAGGAAGAGGTGCCTTGGAGTCATTGGTTGTTGGGTTTCTCTACCCTGGACTCCAGTGCAGCACTGGGTCCAGTTAGGACTGAAGGTGTATGTCAAAGGTGTTCTGCTGCTGTAAAACCATCTTTTCCTAAATTTAAGAAGGTTAATGTGAATAAAATGGAAGAAAGAATACTGTGAGGTGAATCCATGGAGGTCCTCTCCCCTTCCTTTATTTTTAAACAGCATTAATCATGTTATTAGCATGCTTAACAGATCTTAGTCATTGAGGATTATAGGGAATTCCTATTGTATGAGAGATATATTGTTTAGTAAAATGAGCAAAAACATGATGTATAAATTGGTCCATTTTCTGTCCCCAAGATCTGTGGAGAATCTAAAAAGGCAAATAATTTAAGAACAGAATGGTCATGTCTAACAGTCCATGTGGTTTT
Source organism: Typhlomys cinereus (assembly GCA_023101885.1). NCBI lineage: Eukaryota > Metazoa > Chordata > Mammalia > Rodentia > Platacanthomyidae > Typhlomys > Typhlomys cinereus. The sequence goes on along the minus strand of JALPQD010000025.1, from coordinate 2,479,085 downwards.
TAATTATATAACAGTAGACACAGCATACCTTGAATTAGAAAAAATATTAACAGGTAACAACCAAATATATGATATACTTTGTATTATTTGGTAGAAATTACTTTGATGAGGAATAATCTATTTACTTTTTAAGTTGAGTGATTAGAAATAAAATTAATTACACTTTTTAATTATAACATAAGACCAATTAAAAAAGTTATATTACATTATTGAGTGTGGTAAAGTACATCTATAACTTTAATATTTAGGAGGTAAAGGCAGGAGAAGGCCTGCTAGAGTTTGTACAGGGACTTTTAAAGTTAGTTTGAGATGTACAGTTAAATCTGTCTTAAAAAGCAACAACAGCAAAAAGGATAAAATATTAATTAAAATGAACCAAGATTAGTTTATCTTACTTAACACTGTTATATAAAAAACCATAAAGAAAGTTAGTGAATTATAATGTAATTTGAAAACTTAACATGTTCACTCTAGTACTATATCCGTATTATTTGTAAACAGTTTTACTATGAAATAACAAAGCTAATTATTAATTATATTTTAACCATCAATAACTACTATAATTAATAATTATTAATATTATTATAATTATGAGTCAAGCCCTCATTTGGAACTATTTTGAAATATCAGGGCCCAAAATGTTAATCAGAGACAAGAAAAGGCATCAGATTCCAGTCTCCAAACTAAAAGCAACAAACCATTTTTATAAAGGCACAATATAAGTTCTACCAGAACTTAAAATATAGGGTTACTACCATCTGAGGTAGAACATGTGTACATTGTACAGATATCTGAAGCAGAATTCCTCCAAAACATCGAATAAAGGTTTTTAGCACTCTTGCTATTAATTAGAGCATAAGGTGGATCATATTTATCTTAGGGGGCATAATCTCCCTTTTTAAGCATAGCTTAAAAAATATAGCTCCCTTTTTTGGTGTAGAGACAGTTGAAGATCACTGCATAAATTTTGTAAGGTCTCTTTATATGTACAAACTTTTGACACAACTGGGTGAAGCTATTAGCCATCTTTTGGGGCAGTACTTTCCTCAGTTTCTCACTGTAGAAGGGCAGCACTTTGTTGAAGTCTGGTGGAGATTCTCATACCTCTTAATTTCATGTTAGTGCCACACAGAAGCCATGACAAACATGTCTGTACCATTGTCCATGAGGCCAGATAATTGTCTCTTCCCATTGACATTTAAGGAAAGAGTGGACCGCCCCTTTTTTTAAGGACTTAACCCAGTATCTCTGAGGGTCCAAATCCTCAGGTGTCTCTAGGTCCTGGTTGTAATTGTTTTTCCATTAATTTTGTGAGTGATGTTAACATTTGAGCAACTTTTTTTTCCCTCTCACCCACAGTAAACATTTTAAAAAGCAAGGAGGCCAAAACCATAATTTTTTCTTCATATTCAGCATCAATTACTGTGGCACTACTGATTCAGGGAGGCCCTAGCCCAGGCTCCCGAATCCAGGAGGTCTGGCTACAGACAAGCCTGAGCAAGGAACCATACAGGCAGAGAAATGGACAATCAATGGGCGGAGGGATGAACAACCAATGGGAAGGAGAGATGAACCACCAATGGGAAGCGGCCACCTAACTGGACATCTAGTATACAGCTAAATGATTGGTGGCTGCTTCCCCCCTCCCCCAAGCAGAGGGGTGGCCACACCTGATTGAACCCTGACCCTATATAAGCCCAAACACTTCCTGAAATTCATCCTCTGCCTGCTGCTTCTCATCTGACTCCCCGGGGTCTGGGTGGTGCCGCTCGCCCATTCACCTGGAGCCCTCCGTTTCCCCTCCTCCCCCCCCTACCCCCTGCCCCGCAGGGGATTAGGCAACAAATTACTTTTGAATAAATAATTAAACCTCTCAAGCTTAGGTTATTTCTCCCTAAAATCCATGTCAAAAAGCCTCTTGGTTGGGGGTTTCAAACTGAGTGGGAATCCCAACAACACCTTGTTTAGATGTCAACAAGACTCACAAGGCAAGCCCAGTACTATCAGGGGTGGCCCAGGTGAGATTAGATATGTATTTTAGGCCTCTGAGGAATTACAAAGAGAGAGACCTTAATACTTTAGCTTATTATATTGTATAACTATAAACTTTATCCTTAAAAGAAATAGAGTTTGGGCTTTCTTAGGCAATTGTGTAGACAATATACATTTATATATAGTCATTTATAAATGTATATTTTGAAATCTAAGATATTGTAAGTCTCAATTTACTTACTTATCCTAAATATCTAAATATCCCAATGTATAAATGAATTACAACAAAAGTCAGTAAAAGTTCTTTAACTTTGTAGAGATCAAGACATTAAATATTGAATAAACAAGCAGCACGTGGTCACAGGAGAGTACCTGTATGTCTCTGGTTAGATAAGCAATCTTTAAAAAATAAAACCTCAGCAGCTATCAATACTGAGTAGAACCTCCCCCAAATCCATGAGCTATACTGTTGTTGTATAGAGCCCTCATTAGTCTAGTATAGTCTGTTTTTAACCTTCTAACTTTCGTTGTGGGAAAGTCCCCAGTATCTTTAGGTTATCTCCACAAATTTGTCTTTTAAAAGATTTTTTAACTATCTCAAAAATTATTAACCAATGTTATAATTTTGTTACGTGTTACAGTCTCATGCCAAATGTTACAGGACTCATGAAAAGCGGGCAGCTAGAAAGAACTCATGGAATCCATGAGAAACAGGCATAGAACTAGAAATGGCTCTAGAGTGCCACCAGGGGCTACGTGAAAGATGGCTGCCAGGGTCAACCTAGGACACTGACTTTTTTCTCATTGGTTAACTCCCACTGGACCCAAAGCAGTTACTCCTGGGCCCAGGTGAGGCTAGAGATCAAGTTGTTTATTTGATATGGGGAGCTCATCTCCATAATCTCTTCATAGGAAAATTGGCCATCTTCTCTTTGGGAGAATTGGAGTCAGTTCCTCAGCAGGGGTGTTCTTTCAGGGAGATTCTAGCCATGGGGGATGACCTTCAGGAATTCTAGGACCTTCTGGAAGATCTTAGAGACTCATCTCAGCATAGCTGCTCTAATCCTGCCTCAATTTAAGAGATTATTTCTTTATGACTAACTGTAATTGTTAATTTATAAATAACCTTACAACATTATGAATAAAAGGTACCTGGATAAAAGTAATCATCTTAGCTACAGGCTAGAAATGTGTAATACAGCAAACATGAATTAGAAAAATTAAGATTCTAAGTATAAAGTTAGAGAATGTCTCTACAGGGGAAATTAATGAAAATTCTTTTCTACATACATTACGATGATTAGCATAATAGTAAATCTTAATTGTAATTATAAGGCAAAAATTGTTAAACCACACTTTTACTATAAAAAGTTACATTATCTTTTGTAGGGACAACTATCATATAGGAAGTAATCAGACGTGACCATTTTATATACACCCAGAACATGAGGTCTGATCTTAAAACTCTATAAAGCACATTATACAACATAGCATTTAAAATTTAAGAGAGTAAGCTTATCCTATAGCAATAAAAACATTTAGATATTCTCGTATCTTAGCACAAGGAGACTGAAGAATTCCAATGAAATTTTTAGACTACAATTATATTTTCCTGGTGGCTCGATTTGATGGGACAAAATTCTATAAAAGAATCAGAGGGTGAGCAAGTGCAATCAAGCAGTATCACAGTGGTTTTGTCATTTTGGGAACACATGGAAAAACCTTTAAGAACACAATGGCATTTTCATTTGTAGTCTAAAGATCAAAACCAAGTGAGTTTTCTTTCATGAAAGAAAACTTACAATCTATCAGAAAAACAGTTGTGATCTATTTAAAACATAAGTAGTTAAGGCCTTAGATGTTATTATAATTATTTGTTCTTATTTTAAGTATGCATACATGTGTTTAAAAAAAAAAGGCATGCCAAAATTCCGCAACAGGAATAAAAGAAAATTGAAGTGGCCACAGTTTTTGTTATTTTAAAACACAAGACACAACATGGAAACACAGAACACATAAACATACAAACACATGAACAACATACACTTTACTGGCAACTGTCTTAAAATTATCCTTGAAAGCTTCATCAAAGGTGGATTAACATTTAAAAGTCCAGAGCTTAGTGTAATTATGAAAAACATTATTGAAAGCAGATTAAACCTTAAAATGTAGTACCAAAAACAAATTATTTAAGAAACCTTATTTTAGCAACAGAAGAATTAGTTGCCTAATTTTTTATTTCTCCAAAAACCAATCTGTTAACATTCCCACAAGTGTCATTTGCATTTTCAAAAGCCAATAGTTTTTTATTTTTGTTTCCCTAGTTGAGATCTTCCTGCCCACAGCTACAGAAGTGGAGGTTTTTTTAGTCTTTCTGGAGCAGCAGCTGTTTTAAGAATCTCAGATATTTTTTTTTATACATAACTTAAGGATTATCAGGAGGAACATTTTCTTGTCCTCTTATTTTTCTCTGATCTATATGAACCCAAATTCTAGGATTTAAGCTTCCTTCAATAAAAGAGGCCTGTAATTCTGTAACAAGATTTGAAAATTTTAGTATTTGCTTTTTTTCTACATGTATCTTTTCCACCTTTAACATATGTTCAAACATTTCATTTTCAGCAAAGAGATTCTGTTCTTTGCTACCTGCCTGTCCCATTATTTTTTAACCTCTCAATTAATTCCTTCAACACAAAATACACTTTTAACTTGTATCCTGCATTGAAGATTCCTGCTTTAACCAATTAAATTCTCCTGTACTCTGGCCCCATGTCAGGGGCACCAAATGCAGGGTCCCGTGACCAGCACGCTTACCTCGCAATCCCGATAGGCACCAGAGTGGGATCAGCAAGAATTAAGTCAGGCTGGGTCAAGAGGGGATCTTAGAAAAGCCAAAAAACCAAGTCGAGTTTATTATGGAACCTAATCACTTATATACCATGAAACAGGGGGTGAAGTCTGTACACTGTGCAGAGTGATGACATCAATAGTGACAAACTGCAGGCGCAAAGTCCACAGCAGGTGGGACCACCACCACCAATACAGCCCTGCCAAACCTTAGACATGTTAATAGATCCTACTGGCCCCATACAGGGTGGAGAAAGAAGAGGTCAGGTCAGGATCACGGTGATACAATTATAATGATAAAGCTCTGTGCCATCCTTTCCTTATGCTAGTCAATGTCTAGATGGCTTCCAAAGAACAGGAAGGAATATGTAAAAAACACCTCTGCCCTGGAACCCAGTTCCAGACAGGACAAGCTCCATCCCTGCCCTTTGCGGGAAGGTCAACAGGAGTCAGCCTACAACTATACCGCATAGGCTGGCATCTCTGCTGGCATAGGCTCAGAGCTATGCTGGCATAGGAGGCACACTGCAACTGAGACCTCGAGGGATGCCCTTGGCATCCGCCTTTGAGAAATGGAGATCTCGGGCTTGAGCGTACTCTACAACTCATGTCTGTGTGTCACTACAACCACATTCTGATGGACAGTAAAACCGAAAATAGACACGTCAGAACCAGCGTGTACCCAAGAGGAGAAACACGAAATGCTGGCTCTGAAGTGTTCGGCATGGCGTTGACCAGTCACCTGTGCAGGGGACCCGGCCTTCCGCACTGCCATGCAACGCCGTCATCCACAGGGAGTCTGGCCACATTCACAGCCATCCTGGGACATGTGTGACCCCCCCAGGTCGTAAGTTAGATGTCCCTGGGTCACTTGAACTATCAAGTAAAAAACGGAACTCCAGCGCTGCGATATGGAAGGTGCTCAACAACTACATGCGGCCAGCGGCTACTGCAAGAGAACACTCCCTTCGCTGTACAAAGGACTACCGCGTGGCACTGATTTGCGCCACACACATGGTGCCAAGAGAACACCGTGTGTGAAGTCACCCAGAAATGTCTCTTCTCTCTTCAACTGCAATTAACCTCTAGCAGGCCAAAGCTGTCACAGCCAGTTTTATACTAACCTTACTGAAATAAAATACAGATCTGTGTGAACAAATAACATGCAACATCAATATTTGAAAAAGAAGCTGTATTTACATAAAGCGTCTAGGGCAAGTAACAGAAGTTGACAGAACCACTGAAGCACCCTTTGTGCAATCTTCCTAGTTTCCAGCCAACCGGAGATAGCGCCAGGCTCGACTCTAAGGACGAGTGCCTACTCAGGCTCCTGTGTTCTGATGCTCTGCCCGATGTTATGCTTTGAAGGTCCACACTGAGTTGCTAAATCAAGTTGCAATTTATTAACTGACTGCTGCTGGTAGTCTGCTGGTGACTATACTACAATTTTCTCTTTCCACCATTAATGCAGTTTTGATGATTTCCAAGTTTTGACTACTAGATTTTAGAATAATGAATATTCTGGTACATTCTTTGGTAACAAATCCATGAAGTTCTTTGGGTATGTTAAACTTTAGTAGACACCGACAAATGGATATGCAAAGTGTTCTGTATTAAGTTTCAGCAACAGTGTTTGAGGGTTCTGTTTGGCCTATATTCATTCCACCATTACATTTCAGCTCTCTGGTAGACATGTCAGCGCTATCACATCATACCAGATCTGTACTTCCCATTTCCCTGCTTACCAATGAATCAGGCTGCCTTTCACACACTCAACTGATCTTTCAGATGGGCACTTTCATACAGAAAATGCTCACTTGTGTCCACTGTTCAGTTCATGCCTTAAATTTTTCTATTGTTTTATACAATGCAGATTCAAATCCTCTGACTGATACATGTTCTATGGTCTGCAAACATCTTCTACTCTCTCAACACTACCTTGATGAATAAAAAACTTACCTGTCCTTACAGTCTGTTAAACAAATCCTTTTCTTCCTTGTGGGCATTTTTGGGTCCTGCTTAACTTAAGTCTGCACCTATCTTGCGATCATGACGATGTTTTCCCGATGTTATGTTCTCAAAGCTCTGTCTTATCACTGACATGCAGTTATATACCCTGCTTGGAATGTTTTCCTTATGTTCTCAAAGCTCTGTCTATCACTGACTGCAGTTATATACCCTGCTCGGAATGTACCTTGTATGCAGTGTAATGTGTACGTTTTAAGTGAATTTTATTACTAGCTGAGGACTGCTCACCACAGCACTCACTGCCTTGCTGCCATGTCAGGCAAATGTACCCAGAATACATTCTGGGGCCTTTACTCTGCCCTACTATTCTCTTAGTGTATCATTATGTTGGCACCACTAGGTCCTAATCACTACAAACTTACAATAGGTCTCATCATTTTGTTTCTTCTTTTCTTTTACTTTACAAACTGAACTACTTCCTCAAACCCCACTCTCCAATTCATTTACTATAAATTTTAGAATCATTTGTTAATGACCTAGACCATCAATCTGCACTTCTTACCCATGCCACTTGTTCCCTGTTCCCCACCAAAAAATCTTGCAATTTACACCGAGATGGCAGTGAAACTACAAATGGTTGGAAATGACATCTTTATAATATTCTTTCTCACAATCAGGACCACAGTTCCTCCTCATTTAAGTTGTCTTTAATTTAGCAATTTTTAATATAGAAAATACTTTAGAAATACACATTTTCCTGCTAAGAGTTATTTCTAGGTATCTGGAATGTAACTGCCATCTTTATTAAATTTTACCCTCTATTTTTCCTGTATCAGAAATCTGATTAAGTTTTATGTACTGGATGTGTGTGGATGTGCTCAATAACATAGCTGAAGTCACACAGTAATTCAATAGATGATACATCAATTCTTTAGAATTTTCCCTGCAAACCATCACTTACTCTATGAATATGGTGTTTTTATTTCTCTTGTATCTTTACTCTTTGGGCTACTTCGCTTTCATTCCTACACCATCCGGTGCAATGCTAAACAGAGAAGGCAGCAAGCCTGCTTGTTGCTCCACAGCACTCTGAAAGGCCTTTCACTGTGCCTGCAAGCTGTTTTTTTTTCCTACCTCCTTATCAGAAGAGATTAGCAGGTCCTCACAATCATCTTGTGGCCAGCAGGGGAAGCCTCAGAGAAGCTCCCAGGAAGCTGCGAAGGGCTACTTCCCTGACTCCAGGACTACATGGCTTTGGGAAGCCAATACAGAGCTGGGCCCCCCACGAACTGAGCTCTTGGGCATCTACCTCTATGGTCCCTGCAGACATGATGCAGAAGAGAACAGAGCCTTGTGTGATGGGTAGTGCCCAGACAGATGAAATTGTGGGAGCCAAGAGCTCAGAAAAAGAGGACCACGCATTTGTAAGACTCGGAACTCTAGGTGGCTCTAAAACCCACGAGGAGTGAGTGAATTATTCAGGGGGAAGCAAAGCAAGAAGAGGGCTCAACAAAAATCCTGAGCAACATCAGTATTTAAGATCTTTCCAGAAGAGCTGATTAAAAACAACCAAAAGGAGTAGGAGGGAAGAAGGAAACCAGGAAAGGGACAGGGGTCCAGGAAGGCACGGAAGTATCCCAGATTGATGGGACAGGCTAAAGAGAGGCTCTGCACTTGGGGAGGTGCTCGTGACCCCCGCACAAAGCTGGACTAAAGTGGCGGCAGCAGCGAAGGCAGTGCAGGTTTCGGGAAGCTGGGCAGGATCCGAGGCCCTTCACAGTGAGAAACCTGGTAGAACACGAGTGGAGGACAGCACTGTTGGCAGAACTAATGCGTCTTCTGAGACTAAGCTTTGAAAGCTATCTAAAGGCACACACGAAATCCTAGCACCCAGGAGGCCGGTACAGAAGGATCACAGTCCTGGGATAGATATGTGAATGAAGGAAAGGGAGGAAGAGGAGGAAGGGGAGGAAGGGGAGGAAGGGGAGGGAGGGGAGGGAGGGGAGGGAGGGGAGGGACAGAAAGGAGGGAAGGGAGGATAGGGAAGGGAAGGAAGGGAAGAAAGGAGGGAGGAGAGGAAGAGAGAGAAGGAGGGAGGGAGGGAGAGAAACAGGGAGCGAGGGAGGGAGGGAGGGAAAAAGAGAATAGGGAAAAAGAAAAGAAAGGAAGGAGGGAAAGCATATTTAATACTTTTTCTATCACTTGTTCATAAGAATTGTCTTGTGAATAAATGTCTGGAGCTAACAGAAAAAAATTGCTTCATCAGCTCCATACTAAGAAGTTTTTATTTATATTTCAAGCAGGGAGATTATTGTTAGTATTATACTTCAGAGTAGAATATAATTATAATAGTCTTTGTGTTATTTAAATAATAACATGACTCATAAACTGAGTAAAAGTAACTACTATTGAATAGAAGTAGCCCTACTACAACAGAATACATTTCAGGCAGGAAATGACCTAACAGGAACAAACAGTGTCTAAACACATATATACAAATGAGAAAATATTTAGTTCTGGAGTTCACAAATTTTCCCAAATGTTTTCTAAAGCACGAACCCCTCTCACATCCCCTGAGAAGTGCTTCAAATGATATCATGGCCATGGCATAACCTGAATGTCTTTTCTCAACAGAATGAATGCTGGGAAAACCTGCCAAATACACTCTTTAAAGATATGTGACAGCGATTCTACTGTTGATTGATGGTGCTGGGCCTACAAATGGAACTCAACTGAGATGTCAGTTCTCTTTATCAAATTAGCTGTACAAGCGTTTTTAAGGTTTTCAATTTATTACACGTAACACTAAATGTGCATCAGTGGCCTGTTAGTTACTTTTAAGAGCAACAGGATAGCTCAGTGAAGGTGCGTGATGGCAATCTGAGTCTGGCTTGTCCTCTGACCTCCACCTGTGGCCGCTATGTGTGGACCCCCCTCAGAGATAAATAAAGTATTTAAATTTAAAGAATTTACTTTCATTCTCTAAAACTTTGCATGACTTAGGAGAACTGGTTCTGCGGTAGGCTAAGATTTCCTAGATTCATTCTGATGCTAAGAGAAAGAAATGTCTTAACACAAGACACCTCCCCTGGGGATCCTCACCTGCATCCCCCTCCTCCAGTCTGGCGTGATCCAGTTCCATTTGCAGCTCTGCTCCTCCGAGGACGGCTTGGAGACGTTTTTGTTTCGCAGTGATCTTCTTTAGCTGCTGTTCCTTGATTGGTAAAACCCAAACACAGAACACAGCAACACAGTGAGTTACTGTTAAATACAAAAGACAGAGTCACAAAATCTAAATCCCATATATTACAATCACTGCAGAGAACCTCATTTGAGCTTTTCCCACAGCGAGTGGGCCTGGATGCATTTCTACAAGACGGCCAGTCCCACTCACAGGCTCTCCTGACTGCGTGGCTCACAGCTTCCCACAGGCCCAAGCACTGATCCCACGCACACTGCCTCGGAGGTGTCCTGGGTTCTCTGTGCACACCCAGGATACAACGCTACACTCTGTGCTTCTATTCTCAATAGTCAGTGGGCTATGGAGAGCAATGGCCACAGAGATATGAAATAGAAACACAAAAGTTTAAATAGTTTTAAAAAAGCACTCCTCAGTGATAACTGACCATGAATGATCCTTTGTACAACTCTACCCCATCAAAAACTTTCAAGGACATTTTGCTACGCTTCTCTACCCGCGCATCCAAAGTTCCTCTGTCTTGTCTGCCTTAACATTATCAAACTTAGATGTGCAGCCTAACTTAAGCCTCTCAATAAAGTGGTCTGGATCGTTTTCACAAGGAAAAGAATGTTTCAATTCCATCAACGGTAGAGCTTTTGCCTGGAATGCTCGGGCTGGATCTGATCCACAACGCCAAGGGCAGAAGAAAAGAAGAATGCTTCTCGCGAAATATAAAGGTAGAGCAAGGGAAATTATGAACATAAACATGTGACTTAGCTTTTTTTTTCTGCCTTGCTCTTAGGAAACTTACTTGAAACATTATTCCTCTGAACAGTTTATCGCTAAACATCAAGAACCTGTTAAAGAGAGAGGACAACCTGATGGCTCGTCCTCCACCTTTGAAATCCCAACCCAGCAGAAGGTATAAAAATCCTAAAAAATATTTCAACCATCACAAAGCTGTATGTTAAGTACTAAAAAAAAAAAGTTTTGAGCTGGAAAGATGGTTCAGGGGTTAAGACTGCCCCACGAGCAGAAGAAGAACCTGAGTTCAGATCCCAGGTCCCATGTAAAAATGCCAGCAGCCTGCACTTCCAGCCCTGGTGGACAGAATCTGGGAAATCCCAGTGCAAAGCAAAAAAGGAGGAAAAAGGAGGTAGAGGCAATCCAGAATGATTCCCCAAATCACTCTGGTCCTCCCTGGGACACACAGTGCACACACATACACATACACACAGTTTAAAGCCTCATAAAAGCAGTATTTATATTTTAAGTAACAGATCCTGCCCATCCTTAAGTTCTCTGCTCCTAAATGTAGCCCCAGAATAGCTATACAGACTTCAGTTCCCAAAGCAGACATGAAGGGTCAACTTCCAAAGGGGAAACAGAGGCGCGTGAGGAACGATGGTTCTAGAGGACACAAACAGACCACCAACGGTGGAAGGGACACGGCAGAAAATCAAAGTCCACACAAAACAAGGAGGCCACATTCCAAGCAGGTACTAAACTGTGGAGGGAAATGGTGGCTAAGGAAGACCACAGAAGAGGGGTGAGGACACTTACAGAGCCACACAAACAGCGTGAACGGACTCACAAGCGTCTCTCACGCACCCACATGTGCCTCTATGCACAAGTGCTAAGAACAGGGGGGTTTTCTCTCCTTTTCCTATGATTAGCCCGGCAGCTCTGGAACCCCGTTAAAACTCCATCCAGTCCACGGTGTGGTGCACTCCCGGGAGTAAATATCTTACATTTATGGCACTTTGACTCCCAATGCTGGGTTTAGACCTCAGCCAAACTGCCATCCCCAGCCCACCATGGGCATCGGACTGTCGCCTTTGCTGACATCTGCGTCCAACTCCAGATGCCTCCAGGACAGAATCAGGGAACTCGTTTGACATTCTTTTTAACCAAATGCTCCCTACCACTTATCCATCTACCTCATACCAGCGGCTGGCGATCCTGTTGGATCCAGCTCGGTGACGTCATCACCCTCACCCTGAGGACTCAGGACCTGCACTCCATCACTCCTGCCTATAACCTTTCCCATGCCAACCCCATCCAGCAGAAAGCGGTTAAGAATGAATGTGTTGCCCCTTGTCATTAATAAAAGGCTGGAAAGATAAGAAGCTTCCGCTTGATGGTCACTGCCCCTAATGGTCAGCTGATACCTGCAAAAGCACGCGCTTGCCTGATCCGTAGTGTTATCAGGATCAAGGTCAAAGACCACACTTCTAGAGCTGGGCAAAAGTTCCAGCTGTCACCTCCAGGCCCTGCCCCCTCAGCCCGTCTATCAACCCTGAGGGTATAAAATCCACCCAGTCCCCTCTTCTGGGCCATTTCTCTCTCTGTTCCTATGACTGGCCCAGCAGTTCTGGAACTCCATTAAAACTTCCATCTGTGTAGCAGAGGATGTGAAAAAAGAAACAGTCAACAGATCAGACATATCAAAGCACTCAAAATGTTTCTCTGTAAGCATAAATACTTGTTTCAAATCACATGGGTATTGACTGGACTATTTCCTAATTTGCTAAATGGGCTTAAATGGGTGACCTAAAAAAAAAAAAAAAAAAAAAAAAAAAACAGTGCTGGATGCATTATCTGGAATCACCTTGTTATACTTCTGTCGTTTTACAGAATCCAGTTTCCTGTTGATGTCTCTGTTGGTGGCAGCTTGAGGACTAAGTTGCTCAATAATTTTATTGATTTGCCTCAGAGATGTCGTACATGACCTGAAAAATAAGTAAAGCACCTGTTTTCCTTTTTGGTTAAGATTTTTATAGCACAATGTGAACAGAAAAATTCCAAAAATACATCTCTTTCATTTCTTAAGAACTAAGAGTCAACAAGACTGAGTCACAACCCCAAGGCTGCATCACTTTTCTCTTCTCTGGCTGATTTGAAACCGTTCGTGTCCATTCATAAATTGATCCACTCCTTCTCTGAGCACTTTGTAGTGTCTGCTTTCTTGAAGCAAGGACACAGCTTGATAAGTTCTCCTTTACATAAGAAATTCATGCATAAGTTTTCAAAGCACACCACAGAAGCCTCTCAAGTCCGACAACAGCCTGGAAGTGTGTACTTATTTTCCTACACAAATTGCTCATTTGTGACAATGTTTTTCATACACAGAACTGGAATATTCCTCTACGTCGCAGTACACTTCATATTACAAAAGAAAAAGAATTAAGCAGATTACTCCTAAAATACTACAGAATCACAGCTTCCAATTTCCATTAACCTTTGGCACATTTTTATAATTTGCTGTTTGTATTCTTTGCAAATTCAGGAAAAACAATACAATTTCCTAGGTAATAAGGCACTGAACATTGCCAGCACCAACTGTCTTAAGACTCCACAGCATTCTCTGTCTGTCACATCCACAGAAAGTACACAGAGTTCCAGGTCAAACACGAAAGGTGCGCCCTCAAAAAGAACTGAGGTCCCCTAGACTCAAGGTCTCAGTGCAACCAAGCAAGAATACCTGCTTATTCTAGGGGTCGAAACTAAAACAGAACCAATTCAAATTCAAACAAACCAAAAAAGTAGAAACAAAAGAACATACACGGGAATTGTTAGAAGAAAACACATCCTTGAAGCATCTACAGCTACCCAGAGGCTCTTCTCCCCATAGCCATGCGCTGAGGCTGCCTCGTGCCACACCAGGCCCAGCCCTTAGCTACCCTTGCTCCTACTCCAGCCCGGACAATGAGTGGCTCTATCCTCCATGACCCCAGTCAGATACAATGCTTCCCTTCTCCGCCAGCACTCTCCATGAGATTGCTTCCTTCTTTAGGGGTAAAAGAAAAAAAAAAAGGAAGAAATGAAAGGCAGGTGTTCAAATCCCATTGTTTATAAAAATACAAATTTGAAAAATTGCCAAGAAAATAGTTTGGAAACAACAAAACTAAGAAAAAAAAAAAAAAGCTACACAGATGAAAAGTTGAGGAGAAGGTGGTGAGTGTTGCCTGTACCTCAGCGGGGAAACTCCCAGAAGGCAGCACGCTTCTGTAAGCCCTGCACATGCACCTGGGGTAACTCTGCCCTGCAGGACCCTAGGCAGAGGACGAGTCTTTGTAAATCTGACTGAGCCCCTAACACTGTGTGCAAAACTGTTTCGCAGTAAAAGGTTCGGAACACGGCCCCAGCCTCTGGCATATCACGGCTTCCTATTACGGAATCTCCTTGGAAAGTTTCAATGCAAGCTGACTCACGTGAGGTCGTCCAGGACCGAGCGGTACTCTTTCTCGGCATCGGCGAGCTGGGCTGCCCGGTTGGCCTCGTGCATCGCACTGTCCACCTGCTGCAGCACGCCCCGCTCCAGCACAGCCTGGTCATAGACGTCCACGCCCAGGCCCTGCAGCTCCAGCGCCTGCGCGCTGAGCTCCACCGCGGGGATCTGATGCCTGTCAATGTGCAGCAGGGTGGGACCCCGCCTCGCAGCTGCCAGCACACACTGCTCAGCGGAGGTGGACGGCCCACACGCCGAGGGAGGGGAGGAGAGGCGCTCCTCCGCCTCCGAGTCCACCCCATTCTCTGGTCCAGCTGGCTTGTCCTCCTCTGCACCGACATGCTGACTTAGCTGGCCTTGATCCTCGGCCTGATTTGAGTTGGGGATCCCATCAAAGTGCATCTTCTACAGACTATCTGAAAGGAAAAGGAAAATCTGGTAAGTCCCTCAGTTACAGAGAATTGATCATTATACAATTACTTAAATATTTTTTACTTCTCAAAACATAAATAAACTTCCCATGAAATAATTTCAAGTTTCTAATAAGGCACAAAATATAACTTCTGATAATGAGAAAACCAACCTAATGAAGAATGCAGTAGCATCGAAAAAAGAAACATGAGCAGCTCAGAAAGCCAGTGACCCAATTCTGAGTGATACTTATGGAATGTTCCACAGCGGTGCAGCGATCTGGCCGCTGTCTTTCTAGTTAGCATTTCCACTGCACAAATGATTTATGTCAGGGTAGCATGGGTCACTGTAACACACACAATTGGTAATGTAAGGCATGAACTTCCATGTGAATCTGACACTAGATACTTCTAGACTGAACATCCATCCATTCTGAACAAACCAGAATCTAAGAATGATTCATTGAAATATCCTTGAAAAAACACCTTTTCAATATACAATGTTTCATCCATTAGATTAGCAGGCACTATAAAATCACAGAGGGACAACAAGGAAAAATCTACCTCATATGGGAATGTTAATTAGTGTGGTCTTTTTCACAGACAATTGACCAATATCTAGCAAAACTTCAAATGTACATAACTTTTGTCTGGCAATTCTAGTTGTAGATATGAGAAATGGAGTAAAATGAGGTTTCAGTTCCTCATCCCATAGTCATGTGGCTGACTGGGAGCTGTGGTTTATTAACACTGTCAAGCATGTAAGAAAGGATTACATTTCACATTTCATATTTCACAGTGCTAGTTCAAGAAGAGTAAAATTCAAGATTCAAACTGAAATTTCTGAACATGCACTGCTTTTACACCACTGGAGAGTCAGAAAAAAGTATAAGACAGAGATTGTCTCTATTCATACATGGGTGCAGGAATGCCAATATAGCAAGTTTCTTTTTCTATGTAACCAGTTTAAAGTAGCCATACTTATTTCTTATGATGCTCATATATGCCACATAAATGCTCATATATGCTCATATATGCCACATAAATAATCATGAAAACACTTAAGTAGAAAGAAACATGTACATGTATCTGTGTGTAGGAAACCCAACACAAAAAGTTCTTTAAAGATACATCTTATATTTGCAACTATTGGAGAAAGAAACATAGGGAGAAGGGAAGGAAAAAAAGGGAGACCTTCTACATTGTATCCACATACTCAGGAACTTTAAAAAGAAAACGCAGTTACTATATTATCTATGCAACATCTAACGAATACATTAAAGATACATAAAAATACATTATTTGTGAGAAATGACTATAAATCCTTCACATACTCACAATTTATCAAATAAAATAATCTCACCAATAAAACACTGGGATACAAAGATACCCCAAGTGGTTCACTTGCTTCTGAAGAAGCAATGCAGTAACAAGAAAGTAGAAAGTCAGACTAATACAGAAGGATGCTCAATACCTGCTGAAGTAAGGTTCAGAGAGGAGTGTAAAATAAAAGACTGGACTAGGTAACAGGTAAATTCAATCACAAAAATGAGATTGTCAGAAAAGCAGCAGGCAATGCAAAAGATGGTGCCACTGATTTTACAAGTCCCGGAACTGATGCACCTAGTGGCACAGTGCAAATCTGAGCTCAAGGGGGAAATCTGAGCAGATATAGGCACAATACTACAAGCAAGCAGTTCTAGGGGGCCCAGACTCTGACAGGTGCCAGAGATTGTGGAAATCACAAATGAACAATGAAATCTCCCAAACAATGGATTTATTCATTCCCCAACACAATATAATCGCCACCAACCAGCAATAAGCAGTCCTGTGCTCATTACTTGGGTTTTTCAGAGTAGAAATGAACTCAGAAAATAAAAGATGCAGAGAGGAGCAAGTAAAGTAACAGTCTGGAGAGGTTTAAAAAAAATCTTTACCTGGCTCAGCAGGTAAAGATACTTGCAGCACAAGCCTGATGACATAAGTTCAAATCCTGGAACCCTCACAAAGGTGGAAGAAGAGCTCCAGCTCCAAAGAGCTATCTTCTGACATCTGAATGCCCTGCGACATGCAAGCTACCATACACACATTGCAGTCCCCCCCCCACAATAAATAAACAAATAAATAAATAAATATTTTCATGGCAGACGCTTAAGACTGAAAGAACAAGTCTCCAGGAGGTAAGAGTTGGGAACTAGATAATTTCTGTAAAAAAGTTAAAGTTTCAAAACTTTTTCAGGTAAGAATTGGGAAACACACACACACACACACACCAAAGATTTTAAGGCAGATGGCTATGGCTGAAAGAGCAAATCTCCAGGAGATGAGAGTTGGAAATCTGAAAACTTCTGTCAGAAAGTTCAAGTTTCAGAAGTGAAAGACTCATGCATTCAAAATTATTCAAAATAATCATGCATTATGAATCACACCTGGTGCTAAGCAAACTAACTCCTCTAGAAAGAGTTCAGTCTCAAGGAAAACAGGCATTTTGAAAAATTACATTTTACAGACAGACAGACAAAATGATAGACAGACAGACAGACAGACAGACAGATAGATAGATAAAAGATACACACGGAAGTGAACTATGATGACAGGCTTTAAGAAAACAGAGAACTCTATTATATAACTCTCTATTATAATGAAATAAGAGAGGCATAATTGAAATTGAGGTTGTGGAGGCTTCTATGGCAAAGTGATATTTTGGAAATATAGGATTTAATCAGTTTAAAAGCAGAGCTAAAATAATTTTGTAACTACACAACAAATTAATTATTGGGGTGAAAAAATGGCGAATTTGAGGGAATGAAAAGGACAGAACAGGGAGATAAAGTATTTCTAGTTGAGTTGAAGACTTGATTTACTTCACCCCCTGTGTAAATCTTAGCGTCTCTTCTGATACGTCCAATGCTTACAGTCTGGGAAAACAGACAGGGGCACAGGGGATTCGTGCGCTGGATCCGGGTTTGGAGTTACCTGTCACACGCACGGATCTGGGAAGGGCCAAGCAAGAAGGGTCATGTCACACAAGCTGGGAAAACGTGAGCTTGGGGTGTGATTTGGTTTGGTTTGGTTTTCCCCAGTGTGCACGGTTATGGCTCTCGTGAGTTTTAAGAGGCGTGACAACGACATGACCCAGTCCCCGTTGATGAAAAGACCAGGGACCCACTGTAGGGATAGCGGAGGCGCAGTGACCAGTGAGAGATGGGCAGGAGGAAAATGACAGCTTAGCACAAAGCGGACGGAGAAGAGGGGTGCTCCGTGGGAAACCGGGTTGCGGTATTTGCACGCGGACTGCTCGGTCCTCCTCCACCTACAGCAGCAGCCACTCGAGCGCTTCGTGGCGAGGGCGCCGGACACGCATCCGCGCCTCCTCCCGCTCCAACAACCCCGGCACTGAAACCCAGAACACGGGGCCCTGCTGACCCTGCACGCCGAGGGGCGTGTGTGGCGAGGGGGTGTCCCACTCACGGAGCAAACATTGCTTTGGTCCGCTGGTCCCGGAACCGGCCGCCCGGCAAACCAGCGGCCCAGGTGAGAGCGTGCGTCGTGGCGTCACTTCCGGCGTCAGGTGCATCTGCGGGAAGACGCGCCGCGGCCGCCCCCGCCCGGGATGGACGCCGTCGCCGCGACCCAACGCAGCCTCCCGGGACCCCGAGCCGACTCAGGTCCCCCCACACCCGACATCCGGCCGGGACGCCGGACACTCACCCGGGGCCGCGCGACAGAGCAGACGTCAGCCGCCGGCGTGGACCGCGACTGGACGGCCTCGGCGCGTGCGCCCTGGATGCGCCGCAAGCGCCGCCCTGACCCGGCGCATGCGCGTGCTGCACCGTGGTTTGCAAGTTCAGACATGCCAATCGCCGCCCCCGCTCCCCGACTTTCATTTTCCTCCCTCCGTGGGACTGTGGTCTCTGCCTGTGATCAGTTGGGGTGGCTTCAATCATAAACCTTCCTATGAATTAAGCGTGTCCAAAGGGACAGAGGGGGACAAGGGAGCGGGTCCTGCTAATGGGGATGCCTACTGTTGTTGACGTCGCTAGGGGACGCAAGCCAGCTAGCTGCTCTTGTGCACCGTCTCTACGTTTGCGGTATGCAGTGTGATCTGGTAGCCTCATGAGTTGTAATCACTTCTTGGAATGCTTGAGAGACCCTCCATTCCTGACAGGACAGCGTGTATGCGTACTGGTGAATCGGCGTTGAATTAAATCAGTTGATATTTTGTCCCGGATCTCAGAAGAGCCAAGCAACAATTTTAGCTTGGAGCATTTAAGACGTCCACAGATAGGTTGAGAACAGTAAAGGAAGCGCAGCTTGCCCCCCTGTTTCTCTTCCACAACCCCAGAGAAAAGAAGCCTGGCTGGAACTTACTAATCTTTGCTATGGAAAAGGGTGGAATTGTCAAAGTCCACAGCACAAAGTCCTTGTTAACCGAGGTGACTAGGCAGCAACATGTTCCTTCCTCACTTTGAACCCTGGAAAATCCCACAATTGACAAAAGAGTTAAGAAGAAGATTTATAGTCACTAGGATCTTGGTCTAGCTAAGCTGCCTATATTGTGATCTATGTCAAAAGAATTCCTAACACCCAAAAAGCATAATGTAAAACATGACAGGATTTACCGTAGACAGGAGCTGAGCAGCACTCCCAAGGAGCCAAACTGGATAATAGTCAAAGGGATCATTGGGCCTGTCTACATTGAGTCAGGCTTTATACTATTTCTAAAGCCTCTAAAACAAGCAGTTTTTCCTGAGGCCTTTATTCTGTCCAGATGATTGGCAGGACTATATGATTGGAGTCTTTCAGGAGGAGCAAAGGAATTATAGAGTTTCTGGAACCATGTTTAGCTAGCTAATGACCATTTGATCTGTTCAAGATACCATGGTTTTCTCTGGTTCTGATCCCATTCTTCTTACTAATAATTATAGTTCTGTAGTTCTGGTCCTTGCTTTGATGGGCTGTTGACCTTGAGAAAGGTCCAATCACAAATGCCCTCCAAGCCTGCTGACATGTAATTAGCTGCCTAACAACACCA
Source organism: Typhlomys cinereus (assembly GCA_023101885.1). NCBI lineage: Eukaryota > Metazoa > Chordata > Mammalia > Rodentia > Platacanthomyidae > Typhlomys > Typhlomys cinereus. The sequence goes on along the minus strand of JALPQD010000025.1, from coordinate 2,459,421 downwards.
TGTTATAATGATACCTCTGTTAGTAGCCCCAACTTACATCACCTCTGGTCATCCCACATGAAAATAAGGTAACTTATATTAGGAGGAAAAAAAAAAGAATTCTAGTGTTGTCCTCAAAAGAACACTGGGAGAATGTGATGGTTAATACTGATTGTCAACTTCACAGGGTCTAGAATTACCTAGGCAACAGACTTCTGGACTCTTGTGCTTGTTTCTCAGGCGTTTCTCAGGTTAAATAAGTGGAAAGATCCACCTTAAATGTCGATGGCACCATTCCATGCCCTGCTGCCCCAGACTAAATTAAAAAGAGAGGGTAGAGCCCTAATGTTCATCTCTTATTTCCTGCCTGTGGATCCAGGGTGACCAGTTATCTCAAGTACCTGCTGCTATGCCTTCCCCACCATGTTGGAACAAATCCTTCAACTATGAGCCAAATAAACTCATCCTTAACATGCTCTTTCCAGACATTTTTTTTAAAATTTATTATTATTATTATTATTATTATTATTATCATTTATTCAACTGTGTGCATATGCGTGTGTATGTGCACGCGTGTCTGTGTGTGTGTGTCTGTGTATGTGTAGAACCACGGACGAATTCGCGAACCACCATGGCCGCCTCCACCTCCTTCTGCCCCGGGATTCACAGGCTCCGCCCTACCAGGACCAGAAGCGTAGGCCGCTCCCGCTTCCGCCTGGCGTCTATACGTGGGATCTGGGATCCGAACTCAGGACCTTCCGCCTGCAAGGCGGAGGCTTAACCCCTGAGCCACCTTTCCAGACATTTTTGTAGCAACAATAAAAGTAACAAATGCAGAGGGACTGAGAGTATAACTCAGAGGTACAGTACATCTTGAACATGCATAAGGCCTTTGGTTCAATCACCAATAAGGGAGAAAGGAAGGAAAAGAGGGAGGAAGGAGAAGGAAGGAAACAGAGAGAAAAGTAAGCAGTTAGTGTTGCCAGTGGCCTCTGCCTGGACCCAGAGTTTTAATTTTTTTTTTATTCAATTGTGTGTGTGCGCGTGTGGGGGAGGGGGGTCTAGGATCCGAACTCAGGACCTTCCGCCTGCAAGGCAGAGGCTTAACCCCTGAGCCACCTCTCCAGCCCCTGGACTCTCAGTTTTGTATAGTATAGAACCCAACCTCTGGAAACAGTGCTGCCTTCTTTTAGAGTGAGCCTCACTTAAGATAATCTCTTGGGGTCCAAGAGAATAGCCCAACGGGTAAGGTACAGACTTTCAAAAGTGATCTTCTCAGGCTGGAGAGATGGCTCCAGGGTTAAGACTGTTTCGCAAGCAGAAATGGCAGTGGCCCAAACTTTCTATCGTAGCAGAAATCTGGGAAATCTCAGAAGCAAGAAGGAGGTAGAAGCAATCCAGGATGACTCCTTAAGCCACCTTTGGCCCTCCACAGGGACACACAGTGCCCTCTGATACACACGCGCACGCGCGCGCACACACACACACACACACACACACACATAAACAAAAAAATATTTTTAAAAAAAGAAAAGTGCTCTCCACTGGTGTGTGATTCCTGCTCCAGCAAGTGCTCAGGCACAGGCCGTCAGGAACCAGACTTTGCCCTGCACAGCAAACCATCTGGACTCTGCTCCTCCCAAAGTCAGTGCCATGCTCTTAATCACCAGAGTGCAAGGCTCCTGTTGCCTGGAGCATGGGGCCGAGGAAGCTCTGCTCTGACCACGACAGCACAAGGACGAAGGTGAAGCTCCATGGGCCACACATGAGAAAAGATATGAAAACAGGAGGGAGACAGGTAAGGAAAAGGAGGGGATGGAATTGGGAATTAAAACGTAAAAATATCGTAAATTCACTATATTCATGTATATAACTTTGAAAGAATAAAAAAATGAAAAGGATTATTCTCTGAGCACCCCCTACCCATGTGCCATGGCGAACAAGTGCTTGCTCCCTGATCTGTTGCTTTGTCCCTGTCGCCCAAACAAAACTTTTTTAAAAAGAAATCTCTACAGTCTCCCACAGGCATGCCCAGGGGCTACTCTAATCTAAATAATTCCTCTCTCCTGTGTCTTGGAAAGTGGCTTCTAGGAGGCCCAGACCCTATCAATATTCACCATTACATATTTGGGCTTTCTTTGATGGGTCCAAAATGAGGAGAAACTGGTTGCTATGGGGTGACACAGGGGTGGTTTCCTGTTGTGATTGACAGGCTTGAGTTATGTAAGCCTCCGTTCACTGTGCACATCCTTGCCCATGATGTGTCTAGTTTTAATCATACTCGTACCCAATTGTGAATAGACATGCATGATAAGTAAGGATATTTCCCCCAAAGAAAACCTTCACTAACCACATATCTGATAGAGCTCTATTATCCAGAGTGCACAAAGAACTTAGAAAACTAAACACCAAGGAAACTAATGGCCCAATTAAAAAATGGGCTCTGGAGCTTAAAAGAAACTTTACCAGGGATGACATTAAAATGTCCAACAAATATCTTTAAAAATGCTCCACTTCCTTAGCCATCAGGGAAATGCAAATCAAAACTTCCCTGAGATATCATCTCACCCCGGTCAGGATGGAAAAATCCACAATACAAACAACACCAAATACTGGAGAGGATGTGGAGAGAGGGGAACTCTCCTACATTGCTGGTGGGAGTGCAGGCTCATACAGCCACTCTGGCGAGCCATCTGGAGATTCTTAAAGAAATTAAAGATTGAAATGCCATTTGACCCTGCTATTCCACTTTTGGGAATAACCCCACATACAGCAAAAATTCACCTCAATAGCAGAAGCACAACCATGTTCATAGCAGCACCGTTTACAATAGCAAAGTCATGGAATCAACCCAAATGTCCAACAGTCGACAAGTGGATAAGGAAACTGTGGTACATCTATACAATGGAGTACTACTCAGCCATCAAAAATGATGAATTACTGGAATTTTCTGGGAAATGGATGTTATTAGAAACAATTATATTAAGTGAAGTATCCCAGACCCAGAAAATTAAGCGCCATATGTACTCCCTAATATGTGGCTCCTAGTACCAAACCCACCCAGCCCACCTAGAGACACTCAAAGATAAATCTCTGTAATACCTACAGTAATTGCAAGGATTATGAACAGGAGGGATGGGGTAGGAGGGCCAACACCAGAAACAAGGAGAGAGGGGACCATGTTACAGCAGAGAAAATAGGCCTCCATCAAGGACTGCAAGGGGTGAAATACAATACCCATCAGGATGGAGTGAAGGGCATTACAGGAGCAGCAAAAGTGCAAAAGAAAATCAACGAACAATAATCCAGAACTTCAGAGACTCTATATCAACCACCTAGGACTAGGCCAGCCTAATCTCTCCCCATCCTGAAGCTCAGGGAAATTTGCGGAAGAGGGGGTGGTAAGATTGTAAGAGCAAAAGCAATGATATGCAAGATACTCCACACAAGTTAGGGCCAAAGCAATCATAATAGGACTTTGCATGCCCTGCGCAATGTCCCACACACTATTGACCCCATAAAGTCTAGCATTTGCTTAAGGCACCAAGATTCTTGGAGGCAAGGAATTGACAACCATAGTAGTGTTCCTATGCTTAAGGGGAACACGGGAAAGGGTTCAGGGAAAAGCCACTGGGTCCTTGTACCTCATCAGAGAGGAGGGCCCAGAGGAGAGTCTGGCATGCACATTAAAGGATTCTCCGGGGATTGGGGGGGGGAGGCACTGGGGAATGGGGAGAGAGGGGTGAGGGGAGGGGGAGCAGGGGGGTAGGGGGAAGGAAGAGGGAGGGAGGGAACCGGTGTACCTATTAAGTTTGTATGAGCGGAAATAATAAAAAATGTAAAAAAAAAAAGAATATTTCCCCCAAAAGTTCACTCAGAATACACACTGCAAAGCAGCTAAAATCAGTCAACTATTAACACACTGATTTCTAGATATGTTCCGGGATGTGTTTGACTACTAAAGGAGAGTTACTAAAGGTTGCCAAAGAACTATAGGTTGCAGTGACCTGATTGCTTTATTTAAAAGATGTGTGTATGTCTGTGTGTCTGTGTCTGTGTCTGTGTGTATCTGTGTGTGCAGCTTGAAGCATGTGGGGACCCCAGATTACTAAATGCATTTTGAGGAAAGAAGTATATGTGTAGCTCAAGCCAAGTGGGATACCTACCAATTTACTTAAAACATGTTTTAATTTACAACTTTCTTTGTTCTTTTACTATAAAAATAACTTCATGAAATTGTTGCCTCATTAGACTGTGGTACGTAGGGTTACCTGAATCTGTGTTCCTAAGCCAAGGTCACTTACATTTTGGTTCCAGAACAAACTACCATTTATTCCCTTTGAGAGAAGAACTGTTTCTTTATTACATCGCCAACAGTGGTTCCTAGTCATTTTGAGAACGAAGTTCTCTTTTCAAAACATGACCTATTTGGGGAAGCTTTATTCTCAAGAGGCAGATGGTGACACGGATGAGCAGCTGGGGGGAAATTATCACCTTTACAAAGATGTGGGCGGAGTTAGGAAGGCAGCATGGGACTGTACAGACCACTGGTGCTGGCAAGAGACTAGGAACTATGCGCATATGTTATGAGCTGAATTATCTGTCCTTCTCCCATTCACCTGTTGAAGTTCTAACCCATAGCACCTTAAACATGGGACTGTAATGGGTTATAGGACTAGTAAAGAGGTAATTCAATTAGGTCACACATTGGGCCCTAATCTGCTTTTACTGCTATCCTTATATGAGGAAGAAACTTAACACAGATACACTCGCCAAAGAAGGACAATCAGAGGACACAGGTGTCCATCCACAAACCAAGATGAGGAGAAACCATCCTGCCAACAACTTAAACCCAGACTTTCAGCGGCCAGAACTGTAAGAAAGAACATTTGCGATCTTTACACCGCTGTGCCAGGTATACTTTCCGCAGCTCTGGAGAGCCTAAAGAAATATGCAGTCAGAAAGGTGAGTGGGATGAGACAAGAAGTGCAATGACATGGATTTGCTCTGTCATCAGTTCATCCGCCGTTCCTGTCATGGGCCTGTGGATTCCCAGGGGATCTAGTTCAAACTCCAGAGACCAGAGCCAGGAGAAAATAGATCAGGGCACCAGATAGAAGATATGTAGCATTCCCCCAGACAATTGTAAATATCCTTTCAGTATCTGTTTACTTGAGCCAGCTTTTTAAATGGGTTTATATTTAATAAAAAGATCTGCATGCTTTCTCAGAGTCCAGAGTGCACAGTCTTACACGTGGAACCTATTCTACATGAGTTCTCTAAGCCATGCTTCACCTGTGCTCTCTTGCCTTAGAGTATTAGTAAGGGCTCAAGAGCATTGATAAGTCAGGTTCAACGACTCCTGTGCACCCTAAGCATGAAGGACCTCTCTCTTTGTCATCAGAATTTGGCTCCTGTGACCTGTCAACTACAGAAGCTAATAAGTATTGTAAGACTTGAATAAATACAACGGTCTTATTCAGAGAGCCAATAAGCTAACAAGATAGCAGTTAAGTGCTTTAGAGATCAGCCTTACATCTCATCTCCACCCAGGAGATGAAACAGGGGTGGAAAACAGAAGTCATCAGTTATTCTGGAGCCATGTTTTTGAGACTTGTGATATATGACTCTCTCTCATTATCCCTTGCAATCTTCCCTGATTCTGTGGATGTAGGAACTCAGATCCCGTGTGTGTGTGTGTGTGTGTGTGTGTGTGTGTGTGTCTGTCTGTCTGTCTGTCTGTCTGTCTGTCCGTCTGTCTGTCTGTGTCTGTGTCTGTGTCTGTGTGTGTCTGTGTGCACATGCGCTCAGCTCATGTACCATGTGGGCCTATGGAGGCCCAAGGCTTACTTCGGGAGGTGCCCTGGACAGCTGCTACCTCCTTTTTGCTTTGCTCTGGAGTTTCCCAGGCTCCGCCTTCCAAGGGCGAACGCACAGGCCACCTCTATTTCCACCTGACATTTTTACGTGGGATCCCAGATCTGAACTCAGGACCTTCTGCTCAAGAGGCAGAAACTTAACCCCTGAACCATCTCTTCAGCCCATGAACTCAGACCCTTCTTGAAACACTGGTAAAGTTAGTTTCTGTTGGTATTAACCTTAAACTTCTTCAGGATGTTGGATGGAGTTTGAGGTTAATTCAGAACAAACAAACCATTAACAATATATGTTATATATGTGGACATGTGCTTATGGAAAAAATTGTCCTGGTATCTTTTCTGTAGCACATTTCTGTGCAATGATATACATTAACAACACATACTGCGGATACCTTTCTGTGATATGAAATTTAGTATATATTTTTTCTCTTTTTTATTTTTTTTAATTTATTTGGGAATCATCCTGGATTGCCTCTACCTCCTTTTTGCTTCGCTCTGGGATTTATCAGGCTCTGCCCACCATGGCCAGAAGTGCAAGCCACCACCGGTTTTTACCTGCTGTTTTTTATGTGGGACCTGGGATCCAAGCTCAGGACCTTCTGGTTGCAGGACAGAATCTTAACCCCTGAGCCATCTCTCCATCCCCACAATGTATCTTTTAATACAGAAAATGAAGGTGCCTGTGATAGTTAATCCTGAGTGTCAACTTGACACACATGATATCAACTAAGATCAGTTGAGACCTAACCTGGAAAAATCAACCCAGACCACCTGAAGGGATTATACCCGCCCTAGATCCCGTCGAAATCTCCGTAGATCTCAGAGGAACCTTCCAGTAAGGGACCATATAAAAGGGAACCACCAAAGAGGAGAGATGCTTGTTGCAGCTGTGCTAGGAATCACCCTTCCTTCTGGCCACCTGGTTTCTTTGCTTCTTCGATCCTTTAGCCTCTCAACTTTCCAAGCCTTTAAAGACTCTAGGAATTCTCCAGCCTTCAGCCATCACCCACTTGATTACTTAACTGAGCAGCTACTGGCAGCCATCGTCGGACTACCTCGGCCATATCTGTCAGCAACTCAATACATTCCCTATTTGTATTCACTGTGTTGATTCTGAGTCTTTAGAGAGCCTGACTAATACAGTGCCCTATGCCCTCTGTTCCCTCATCCTCATTCACAGTTTCTGCAGCAGGGTGTCTCCAGCCCAGGGGTCTTCTTTGGCTCCTTTCCTGTCATCTGTTGCTTCTGCACTCTCTAGGAGGCATGTCCAACCCTCTGACATTGCAATACAATGTTGCCATCCGCAAACTTCATGTGCAAGAACTGTGCACTTGAGTTACAAAAACTCACCCCCCAAAAAAGCCTCTGACATGTCAACAACCCCCTAAAGTCTAGCATGGATCACCGGGGAGAAGGCTTCAGGCAGTGGGATCCTTAGAGACAAGGGGTTAAACAGTCATAATAGAGTTCCCATGCTAATGGACAGCCCAAGAAGGGGCCCCAAGCTATGCCAGAGTGCTGAACCCTCACTAGTGTAGAGAACTCAGAGGAAATTCAGCACCCATATAAACAGATGCTCTGGAGGATGGAAGGGAGAATTCAGGAAACACCAAGAGAAGGAAGGAAAAGAGGTAAGAAGGAGGGGAGAAAGAGGGGAAATGCAGTGGAGGACAACAGGGGAAGGAAAGGAGGTGGGAGAAGAAGGAGGGTACCTATTGAGCTTATATGATTAGGCAAAAAAATGCAATAAAAATAAAAAAGGTTATTTAGCATCTAAGTAAGAAACAGCATGATTAAGACACGAAAAAATGAATACAGATTTTTAATCAGAAAAAAGCCTCATAATGTTCGAAGTAAATTAACAATTGGGTGTTAAACCTCATTCATACTGTTCTGGTGGGCAGGCAGCCCATGAACTGTAGGTTGGACACACCTGCAAAAGCCTTGTCTGCTCCAATTGCCTGTCACTTAGAGAAAGGAAGTCCCAAGATCTCTACCAAAATGACTCCAATTGCCATTCTCTGACGGCCCCATTGACTTGACTCCACCCAGTGGAGATCGACCCTGACTCTCTTACCTAAGCCCCCCAAGCCCTGCTGGTGTTCCAAGCATCTCCCATCTATATACCTGCCTCAGCTTCATACAGAGAGACATGTCACCCCACAGGAATGTTCTACAGAAAAGATACCATGCCAGTTTCCTCCATAAGCACACGCCCACATGCACCCACATCACCATCCCTTCCTCCCTTGGCACCTCTTCAGTAACACACCAGTGACACCATGAGGCCTGGAACTAAGATTTTCTCAGGCAAGTCTGATTTCTAGTCTGAGTCCAGCTGGAAATCCTTGCTTGCTTTCGCAGTATTCACTTTGTGAATCATTGTTCCGTCTACTACCACCTGCATGAAGGGCAGTCCTTGCTCTCTTGCACAGAACTGTCCCGATAGTTAAGGGAAATGCAATTCTCTTGAGAATCCCAACAAGGATTCTGAGGACAAATTTACAATGCAACCAGGATGCCTAAAACTCTGCAGCTGGGCACGAGAACCATACTGGAATATGCCAGGAAGAAAGCTTGCCATGGCTCTTTAATAAGGCACAGGAACTTTTCAAGAGGATGAATCATAAAAGAATTCAGTTGATAGAGGTTAAACTCTGAATTCTTCTTGATTTGTTAATAAGTACAGAATTGTTTTCTTGCCTATGGTCATCACAAAAGTGGCCCATAGGCCAAACTTCAAACAGTTCAAACTGACAGTGCTGAAGCCCTTTGTGAGGAAATCTGCATGGTTAACCTGGCCTGCTCTGAAGTCAGACAGGTAGGATGATACTCAAAGTGGTTGAGATTTTTTTTTTCAGGATAGAATTCGTAACAGGCATTTAAGAACCTAGACACCTGAATGTCAGCTAAGTCCTTTTTTCCTACTTATATCTAGTCAGAACCCAAGGAGCAATAGCTTAACCCCCCTCCCATGGCTTATACATCCCCCTGGCCAGTTGCCTTGACTATTGCAACTAGCCCCCTGAGTGCTGGTCTTGCTCATTCTCCCTTTTATGTGCATGCCATTGCCAAAGGAACTTCTTTAAGACCCAGCTCTGGACACGTTCCTCCTCAGACTCAGCTCTTGCAAGATAGAATTCAAACATTTTCTCCATGTTGTGCTATCTAAATTTCCTGCATTATGATTATCCCTCACTCCCTGGATACATATACTCGAGATTTGAGGAATGATGGATGATCCTTTCTTTTAGGGCGCACACAGTCAGTTCCTATCCGGCCCGTCTTCCCAGCTGTCTCACTTCAGACGACAACTAAATGTCATAGATTGGGTGGCTTGATTAACACTATTCCTCACAACTCTGGAGGTGGGGAAGCCCAAGAGCAAGGTTCAGGCATTTGGTTCCTAGTGAGGGCTCTCCCCCGGAGTTTCTTCATTGGGGGTATGGAAGAACATTGACTTGCGCTTTTCAAAACTCCAGGCTCATGACTGCATGTTCAGCTTATGTGTTCTCCACAAGTCTGTAAAAGAAAATAGTTTAAAAGACAATAGTGCTGGCCAGGGAGCTGATTGAGCAGGTAAAGTGCTTGCCACTGAGCCTGAAGATCTGAATTCAGTCCTCACATGGTGGAAAGAGAGAACTGACTCCTGAATGTCATTTGTAAAGAACTCCCATTTCTTAAAGCTTTAGAGAACGTCTTCCAGATGTGGTCCCATGACAGAGGGCAGAAAGATGAGAGAGCTCAAGGGGTGTGTCAGCTACTTTTTGTTTTTTTTTAGCAAACCCATGCCTCGAACTGTCTTACCATCATTTCACCATAACATCACAAAGATGTCAAGAAGCTCCGCCCCTCTCTAAGAGACTGATGAGGACTAATGCTGTTGGGGAAGTAAAGAAGGATGTTTTTCTCAATGGTATATCGCCGATCTAGGATACTTGCTGGAGCATGAATCAGGTCAGGCATAAGTCATCACAGACTTATGTGATGTGATGGAGGATGGGATTTGAGAATATTATAGTCACTACATTCATGTATACAACATTAAAAAGTAAAGATGGGGAAAAAGAGAAAAAAAAATCCATGGCTTGTGTATGACATTACTCCACTCACCTCTTAGTTCATCCTGTCTCTTCACATAGTTGCTTTGGGATTGATTTTCTAGTACATGAATTTTGGGGGAAGTGAGTGATGTCATGTTTGCTCTGATCTGAACAACAGGAGGAGACAGTTATGGGAGGGTTGAGCAGAAGGGGATTCCCAGCAGGAAATGTACAAAGGCTAGGCAAGTGCAATTTGACATATCAGAAGATGAGAAATCAGTCCTCTGACTGAAACCGGGTGAAGAAGGACCAGAAGCTAAAGTTCTGAAAGCCAGATGTGAAATTTAGATTTCAGTCTCCAAAAAATCCACTGGAGATTTTAAGTAAAGAAGTGGTCAGATTGGACCTTACCTGACCTGCACAATGGCTGACATGTCAATGAGCCTACATAGACTAGTGCGGATCTCAGGGGAGATGGCTTCAAGCAGTAGGATCCTCTAAGGTAAGGAGTTAGACAGATGTAGTGGAGTTACCATATTAGTGAGCAGCCCAAAAAGAGGCCCCAAGGTATGTCACCGAGTCCTGAACTTTCAGGTAGATGTGTAGACGACTCAGAGGGAACTTCAGGGCCCATATAAGCTGACGGACAGGAGGGTGGGAGGAAGCAGAAGGGATACATCAAGACAGGAGAGGGAGGAAGGAAAGGGAGTGAGAGAGAGATGGGGGACAGGGAAAGGGAAGGAAGGGGAGGGGAGAAGGAGGGGGAGGGGAAGGGGAAAGGAGGGGGGAGTGGGAGGGGAAGAGAAGGGAGGAGGGGAAGGGGGAGGGGAGGGGAAGTGGAGGGAAGGGGGAAGGTAGGAGGGGAGGGGGGAGATAGGAGGGGAAGGAGCAAGGAGGAGGGTGAAGGTACCTACCCATTGAGTTTATATAACTAGGTTTAAAAAAAGTGGTCAGATTGAATTTATAGCTACAAAAGAATATTCCGGTGTAGGGATAATCATATAGGTCAATGGAAGAGAATCAAGAGTCAAGGAATAAATTCATATATCCACGTTGAATTAATTTGCAACAAGGGCGTCAAGAGCATTCATTCAACGGGGAAACAACTGCCACTTCAACAACACTGCTGAGACTGCGGATGTTCACTTGTAAAAGGATAAAATTGGAACCCTGCCCGATGCAGAGTTGAGTCATAAGACCCTTGGAATAAAATTAGAAGTAGACCATTATGTCCTTGGAGTTGACAATGGACTTGGATTTGAGCAAGCTAATGAGCAGCAAAAGTGATCATTTTTCTTTCCATAATGTTAGGAACGAGTAATCGGCATGGCCCTCAGAGAGGAAACGAGCAAATGTCCAGGTTATTGAAATCAGCCTGGGATCCATTGAGTCTTGCATGATTCAAACACCGGCCCTTTTAGGAAGCTCTCCAACACCTTTAGACTCTAGGAAGTCTCCTCTGTTTTCTGTTTGAAACTCCACCTTAGCTGAATTGTCTTTGAGAACCTCCTCATTCCCCCCTTTCCCCACGCCACCACCACCACCTTATTTCTTCAGGATCTGTGGTTAGAGACCCACAGATTCCTAGAGGTATTTTTTAAGACTTTCTGCTCTGTGCTGGCAAATTGTTAATCAGTTTGTGGCAGCATAAATAAAATTAGAGGGTTTAATTAAAACTAATGAATGAGTGAGCAGAGACCAGCCTCGCTGCTTTGCTCTCCAGACCCCTGAGCAATAGATAATGAAAGTGTCATATATCAAGTGATATGTTTTAGCAGAAGTGTAAGGGCAGCAGAAACCAGGATGCAGAGCCCACAGCCTCCTGGGTGCAATTTGCAGTTCGGCGAAATCTCCATTTGGGTGTTTCTTTATAACTCATTCTCGAGAACTAGTCCAGTTTTCTGGATGATCTTTGTGTTACTGTAAGGGAGCACCACAAATGGGTGAGTTATAATGGATAGACAGACATTCATGTCTTACAGTCCTGGAAGCCAGGAAGTCAAAAATCAGGGGTTTGGCATGTCACGGTGGTTCTGCTGCATTGTCCCCAAAGCCACTTTTAAAATTAACTCGCTGTGTTGGTTGTTTTCAGGTATCAGCTTGACAACTGAGAGCTGAGACTTTATGCACACTTATGAAGAATTAGTTAGTTACGGGAAGCCTCTGCCCAATGCTGTAGGAGATTGTCTAGTTGATGGGAGAAGCCCGTGGTGGATGGGAGCATTCCCTGGCAGGTGGGTAAGATGAAAGAGAGAGAGAGAGAAAGAGAGAGCTAGAATATGGCAGACTGGCAAAGCTAGAATACAAGAATGTGCTTCTGGTCTTGGCCTCTCAGTTCTTCCTTTGGATACGATGTGGCCAGTGTCCTCAGCACCTGATGTTGGCACAACTCTGCTGTCACAATGACAGCTATAACATGACATCGTGAGCAGGACAGACAACTGGTTCCCCTAATTTGTTTGGACCACATGTTCATTGCAACAATGGAACCTGAAGGTAAGACACTGGCTGAAACAAGAATCACTGATACAATAACAGCATCAGCTCATGCACCAGGGAGGACCCTCCCCCCACACACACTCACCCCATGATCTCCTCACCTTATGTGTGTTAATATTAAGAAATGTATTGGGCTGAGGTAAAGGTTCAGGGGTTCAAGCCTTTGTCTCCTGAGCAAAAGGATCTAACCTCCAGATACCACCTAAAAATGCTGGGCAAAAATGGTGGCGGCCTGCAATTCCAGTTGAGGAAGGCAGAGAGCCTGGGAAAATCCGGAACAAACTAATAAGGAGGTAGAGCAATCCAGGACAATTCCCAGTGTTACCCTTGGGCCTCCACAAGCAAATGCACTAAAAGTGTCATCTTGTACACACACACACACACACACACACACACACACACACACACAGAGAGAGAGAGACAGCGACAGAGAGAGAAACAGAGAGACAGAGAGAAAATGTGTTATATAAATGTACAGTATATCAGGCAGATGAATTTGAGAACCACTGCTCATATCAAATGTGGCACGAAACTTGCATGTGCATTGTCAAGGCATTTAAAGAACCTGCTGGCTGGTACTTGATCATCAAATCTCATCATCATAATTTTGGCAGCAAGGCAGAAAGCTTAGAGAGAAGAATTTGAATATATACTATTGACCCTGATGGGTAAAAGCAAATGGATTCTGGTGGTCCCGACAGTCAAATTAGTAAGCGTCCCATTGTTGCAGTGAAATACTTAGAACCACTGAGAGAAGGTTTAATTGCCCCCACTCTAGAGAACTGAAGGACATGGTATCTGCTAAGTTCTGGTGAGGCAGGCATGTGGGAAGTGGCAGGGCCTTGTCCTGTAGCCCAGGCTGGCCTGGGACTCACAATCATTCTACATAAGTCTCCAGAGAGCTGATATTACAAGCTTGTGTCACCACGCCCTGCCGGCTTGTCTGACTTTCACACATGTTAAACTGACAGGTTCCGTGGGGATCCGACAGCCACCATTACTCCAGTTTCCCTTAAATATTATATGGCGGCATAAATCTCTAAAGCACTCTAAAATATTTATCATTTGATAGAAATACATTAGTCATTATTTTTATTCATCATATAAAGAAATAAATTATCTTATGGTATCTGCATACATGGTATGAATCTAACTCTCCAACTTCCCTGTCTCCCCCACACGCTCTGCCCCATTCCCCCCTGTTCCCAATATTCTCCTTTCTACTTTCACATCATCCATGTTCTATTCATCTCCCTATCTCCTCCCTTAAAGCCTCTTTTTTTTTTTAAATCATCTTACAGGTTCTTTTCAGGTTTTCTGGCCTCTATCCACATTTACTCCAACATGAATACAAATATGTAACAACTAAATGCTAAGATCCACATATGAAGGAGAACATGCAGTATTTGCCTTGCTAAGCGTGGAGTACTTCATTGAAGATAATAATTTAATTTTTCTTTATAGTTGAATAAAATTCCTTTGTATATATGTACCACATTTTTATTATCCATTCATCAGCCGTTGATTGATTTCCAGTCCGATTCCATTTCCAACCAATTGGAAAAACAGCAATAATAACAGGGGGAGGTACGAGTGTCTCTGTAGTAGTATATGGGTATATGCTCAGGAATGGCATAGCAACTTATAACAATTTACAGTCTTGAAGAGTGGCATTTAGTCCTTAGCTATTCCTAATGATCCTCACCTCACAGACCAGAGAAGCTCTGTGGAGATATTCATACACTATGCAAGAACTGGGAACTAGCCAGAGTTGTCTATGGACTACTCATGGAGCCACTAAGGTAGACCTGGGCTAAGACCCTGAGCCTAGCATTTGATTATTATGAGCCCCACACTCTGCCTGGTGGGTCACTATGATATCTTGGGTCCCCAGGAATTAGTGTCAATTCAGACTCGGTGTCTAGTAATCTTTTAAAAGGCCTGCAAATCCCCTTGTTTCAGAGATAGTCATCTTTATAGACGGCTAAAAGATCCTTTGAAGAAGTCCTGGGGCAGGAACTGCAGCATGTGTTTGCAGTGATCATTCAGGAACCCATTCCCCACCACACACACACACACACACACACACACATATGACTTCTTCAGGCTCTGAGCATGTGAATTACCTTCAGTCCAGAAATGGTATAAGAAGCTGTGGCTCAGTCAGACTTTGAGCTACCAGATGTAGAGTATTTCTTCTCCACAATTTAGATAATATTACACTAGTGTGTTTACCTATTCATTTCCAAGGAATACTGTGAACTACTGGCCACTACCAAAATCTCTGCGGACCAGGGAATTCTGATTGCCTGTGTTTCCCTGTCACTCCTTACAACGTGCCACCCCTTACAGTAGATGATCTTTCAGAGTTAAGTCCTCTCTGTTGGCTTCTGCTGTTATGAATTTGCATTCCAAGAGCCTCTCGAATTCAGGTGCGGTGCTCACAGGTGCATTTTTCCATGTTTTAATACAGGGCTTCTGAGCCCTCAAGGAACAAAGGTGGGGTAAAGTGCAGGTTGCACATGATAAGTCTACTCCAATATTCCTGGCTTTTGTATTCCAATCCTTGTAGCTTTGTAGCATCTCATCTTTATTACATATATGTTGTGTCCAAGTTTCAGGTGGTGGCAAGACAGCTTCCAGCTTCATGATACATGAAGACAAGCGTCTCCAGGAAGCATTGTGCCCACTAATACACACCCATATCAGCAGATTAGCTTGATCTGGTGTTATATGTGAATCCATACTTAGGATTCACTCCACACTAACAAAATCTTGGAATTCTTTTGCTGTGCAAGTTACTTGGGGGTGGGTATGGTATGGTTTGAATGTGAATTCCCTCCCTCACCCTATCTCCCACTACACACACACACACACACACACACACACACACACACACACAGACTCATGTGTTTGAACGCTTTGATTTCAGCTAGTGGCACTGATTTGGAAGGTTATAGAACCTTTGGAACAGGAGACCTAGATGGTGAAGATAAGTAGCCGAAGCTGAGCCTTCGAGGATGGAGCCTGTTCTACTTCCAGTTCCGTCTCTGCTTTCTCATCTGGCAAGATGCGCAAAGAGGAAGCCACAGCTCCTGCCACCACAGTTCAGACCGCTCCAACATGCCTTCCCTATCATGATGGGCTGTACTGACTAAAACCATGAGCCGAACTAAGTCCTTCCTCTCTGAAATTTCTTCTGTCAGATATTTGTCATGATGGTATGAAAAGCAACTGGCCCAGAGGGCTGTATATACCCAGAACATGCTGGGATTTGACACTAGCTGCAGGGCCAGTCTGGGTGACTGTGGAGAAAGTGGGGTTCGTTTTATAGGCAAGTGAACCTCTGATAAGAATTTCAGGCAAAAGAAGGCTAGTATTTCCAGATCCAGAGGGCAGGCTGTTTCTATGTACAGAGACATTTCAGAATGACCAGGAGCTCCAAACTATCAGTTCATCTGTGTCCGATCTCATGTTCCCATTCCAGTCTCCTGACTCCCATTCTTCAGCAATCAGTGTTTTAAATTTTAAGTGCAATTCCACAAATTGATTAAATAAATAACTAAATAGCAGATTAATTAGTTAATGATTGTATTTGACTTTCTGCACCATCAACGCAGCTACAAGAAATAGATTCAGTACTTTCTAATTTCCAGACTGTGACTGGAGCCGGAAGAGAACAGAACTTGCTGCCCACTTTCTCTTGTAAGTACTCAGGTGTACTAAAGAGAGACCCCCCCCATCTTGTGTCTGTCAGTTGAGGAGTAGCGAAGAATGCGATTCGTATACATAATGGAATTTTTTTCAGCCATGAAGAAGAACCAAGTTGTTGTCTGAAAGAAAATGGATGTGGTTGCAGACTTGCAGACTGACATATTAAATGGCCTGTCAGTCTCAGCGAGACAAATGTCACATGTTTTCTCTCTTCTGCAGGTCCTAGGTTTTATACACATACATACATAATCATGGAAGTAGAAGTGAAACTGTGTAGGAGGGAAAAGAGAACTAGTGGGAGGAAGTGGAGAGAATATATGCAAAGTAAGCTTGCACGACCGTGTCTTAATGACACCCACCACGTGAAGTGAATAATTACCAATTGTAAATAGTACCGGCTGGGGAGATAGCCCAATGGATGGGCACTTGCCTTGGAAGCATGAAGATGGGGAATTCTGATCCTCAGAACACACATAAATGTCAGACATGTATGGCAGCCACCTGGAATTCTAGCATTTTGTAGTCAAAAAACAGGAAATTCCCCCCAGGACAAACTAGCTAGCTAACCCAGCTGATTGGTGAATTGGTTCAAATGGGAGACTCTGAATTAATAATAAAAGTGAAGAGTCCGTGAAGAAGATACCTTATGTCAACCTTGGGTCTCAACACACACCTACCTATATATGCATATGTACCTACTTACATCCATGCACTCACATTCGTGAATATGCATACATACATACCTGTACCCCACACATATCCACCCCAAAATATATATTATTAAAAAACAGGAAAAAGACACCTTATAGTTTTTTAATGTCTTATTTCTCAGTTTAAATAAATCAGAAAAAAATGAAATTAAATGGTTAAACAAAACATGGAAGACATCCCATGCTAGAAATCCCCTTTCAAGGATTTATCAGACTATTTGCACATGAAATATTTCTTCAGTTCCTGCCATAAAATAGCCTCTTTAACATTCTTTCAAATATATTTTGAATTTCTTTGAGGACAGAAACAACTTTTTAAAATTTTTATTCTGGCTAATTACTTGAGAGGGAAGAAAAAGGGAGTGAGAGAAGGTTGGGTAATATGGATGCCATAAGTGCATGGATGGAAGTTATAGGACAATTTTTGGAAGTCAGTTCTCTCCTTCCACCATGTAGACTTCTTTTTTTTAATTTTTATTTATTTAGTGTGTGTGTGTGTGTGTGTGTGTGTGTATTAGAAGGTACTGTGTGTCCCTGTAGAGGACCAATAGTGATTTTGGGTATCATCTTGGATTGCTTCTACCTCCTTCTTGCTTCTCTCTGGAATTTCCCAGGCTTCATCCACCAGGACTAGAAGTGTGAGCTGCTGCCATTTCTGCCTGACGTTTTTATGTAGAACCTGGGATCCGAATTCAGAACCTTCCGCTTATGAGACAGAGTCTAACTCTTGAGCCATCTCTCCAGTTCTCTACCATGTGGACTTCTAAGATTTGAACTCAGGCCTCCAGGTTTGTGAGAAAACACCTGAGATATCTTACCGGCCCCAGAATCACCTTTTGGACTAGTGTCTATTACTTTGTCAGGGACACTGTATCAGTTACTCTTTGTGCTGCTGTGAGACACCACTCAGACTCAAACAACTTAAGGAAGAAAGGGAGAGTTATTCAGCTTACAGCTCCAGAGGGGAGATAACAGTCCTTCAAGACGGGTAAGGCATGGCTGGCTGGCGGAAAGCTAGAGACAGCCTAAGTCATGGCCATCACAGAGATTGAGTGCTGCAGAACTGCAGGCTGCCAGAAGAGACCTGGAAGTAGAGTGGGGCTAGCGAACATCAAGGCCCACCCCCTCTGACTGCCTTCCTTCAGCAAGGCTCCACCTCTTAAAGGTGCCATGACCTTCCCAACAACTAAAGATTCAAACACATAAGCTTGTGGAGGACAATTCACATGTGAAACCATGATGGACTTTCATATTATATTGTGCACACTTTGAAACTGCTCTTTAGAATAAAGACTCTGGAAAGTATGAGGATTTTAATGCCATAATAAAAAGTGTAAGATAATAAATTTCCTGATGAACATCTCTATTCTTTGTCTTTAAAATTAGTATGCTACAATATTATCTCCTAACATAGGCAGGACTATAAGGGATACATGAACTAAAATTCTCTAAGTTTTTTAGACACTGAAAATAAAGGACAGCACTTTTAAAGAAAAAAAAATCTTATATCATGGTCTTTGTCCAGGAATGACAAAGCCTTTTTCTCTCCCTCTGGAGACCTCGTGCACGCGGGGAAGTGGCCTGCAGAATCCAGACTAGGTGGCACATCTCTGAGTCCTCTCTCTCGGAGAGCTCTCCTCCCTTACTGCTCAACCTCAGTGGCTCCCTGAGTTTGAACAAAGTTGCCTTACATTTTTTTTTCTCCACCTCTTCATTATTACCACTATTCTCTTGATTTACTCACTAGAATAACTGTTGTGGAGACATGGTGATATTTGTTCCCAAAAGTGACAGTTTGACATTTTCCACTAGAGAAATATAGCACTTTCTTTGTAGCTAACTGTTCTAGCCTGTCAGTCAACATGGAAATTGCATAGGAGAAAGTAGGAGTCAGGGTTCAAAATGTCCCAGGAAAAACCTTAATGGCAAGAAACAGTATCAGAGAAAAGGATATATTCAAGCAATTAACATCTGAAGCCATTGCCTTAATTAAAAATTTTAAAAGCCTTACTAGGGATGAGAGTTGGGTATCATAACCCATGAGGTATGTATTATTTTCTGACTGATAAATGGAAGTTTTTGGTGGTAGCAGAGAAAAGGCCAGACTCAGCAAGTTTCCAGTGTGGAAGCAATTTGGAAATGGTTTGGAAGAGTTCAATTCCCTGCCCAAAAGGATTAAACAAACTTGAAACAGGGCTGTGTACACAAATGATTAGAAATGAAAGCAAAAATTTCGTCAGAGCAAAGGTATGTGTGCAATATATTGGTCCCTTGGTGTCATTTGAAACAAATTAATGTGGAGGGCCAAAGAGATGGAGTCTGCAGTATGCTATGCTCCAGGGACCTGTCTGAGAGTTTGTTCCTAGTGTAGCAGAAATGAATGTGCCCGGAAAACCATTGGGGAGAAATAAGACATGTGCATAAGTAAGATTAATCAGTAAAGCTAAGTGTCGACCTAATGAGTCATCCTTGACATCATAAAACTAGAAAAATACAGAGCAATGGCCCGGCAGGTCTGCATGTTCCCAGAAGAAACAAAATGGGGGCTACTCAAGTGCACAGCTGTGGACAGCCCCTAAACACACGGGGCTGGGCAGAGAAAATATGATAGAAAGGTGTTTATGTCCCGGCAGGAGATTTGGGGCAGGGAGTAAAGCAGGATCAGAGGCACATATCCCTGGAGAAGCCCCCCTTTATTCCAGAGAATCTCAGGAGGGCTGTGTTCATCCGCACAAACCACCCCTTGGAACTTTTGGAATGCTGTGTTGGACTTCTGGGACACTGGATGGAAGGAGGACAGAGTACCGCGGGAACATACCCTGTTACATCTATCTGCCTTTAGCCTCAGAAACAGCTCTGAATCAGGAAATGCTCGGCTGCACCGCTCGGCCTCCTTCAGTGCCCGTGTGTCATCCGCACACAATTCTTCATTGTCTGTGTTCTCACTTTTCAGGTGAGCAAGCTGAGGTTTCAAGTCACATGGGAAGGACCAAGTGAAGTCCAGGTCTGAGCACACCCGCCATCCCATCCTCGACAAAAGAGATTCCAGGATCATATGTTGGCTCTCAGCAGGCGGGAGGGAAGAAGACCTTCTGAATATGGTAGCTTGGAAAGAACCGATCCTATGTCCTGTCTATCTCCTAATCAGCAGCCAGCCCTCGCCCCGAGTGAGGCCTGCCTGTCTGTTTTGCACCCACGCTTGCCTCCCCTTTTCCCTCCAGCTAACCAGTCTAAAAGTCCTCACAGCTCTTCCTCCTTGCTTTGTTCCACTCTCCCCAGATTCAGTTCTTTTTAAAAGGTGGTCTCTTTTGTTCCATGCTTCAGATTTACCCACCCCTGCCACACTTAGCCATCAAAATGCACACCTGCCTGGGCTGAGAAGACTGCTCTGTTGGTAAAGTGCTGGCTTTGCAAGTATGCGGACGAGTCAATTCCAAAGAACCCATGTTAAAAAAAAAAAAAAAGCCAGGTGTGGTGACTTGTGCCCGTAATTCTAGGACTGAAGAGGCAACAACAGAAGACTCCCTGAGGCTCACTGGACAGCTAGTATAGTCTAGATGGTGAGTTCCAGGTCAATGAGAAACTCCATCCCAAGAAAAGCAGATTTGGGGTGGGGAGTAAAACATCCAAAAAACACCCAAGCTGTGTCTCCATTTCCCCCATTTGGTGGGGATGTGTTCCAAGACCTCTAGTGGATGCCTGAAATAGAACCTATGTCTATTGTTTTTTCCTATACATAAAGCGTGCACTTTAACATGCCCACTTACACACATGTACACCTATCCACATGCAAACACACACAGATATACTCAAAAAAGCTATGTTCTCATAGAGAATAATAATGTAATGCAATAAAGTCAGATAATAACAAATGTCACAGGAAAAATGGAGGGAGGCTCTGTAACAGAGGGACTGTAACTGGTCAGGCAGGAGTGGGCTTGGATGGACTGGTCACTGGTCAGAGTAAACCAGTCTGAGAGGTGAAGCCTGGTCATTGAGAGGAATCAGTGTGACAAGGTCTCGCGGGATGCAGAGAGAAGAGAGAAGCTCAGAGTAAATTCTGTGTCTCCATTTACCTATTTGTCGAGGATGTGTTTCAAGCTCTCCAGTGGACGTCTGAAATAGAACCTATGTATATTGTTTTTTTCTATGCATAAATATCTGTTATAGATCAATTTATAATTTAGTCACAGCAAAAGATTAACAATTAGTGATGAGATAGAATAGCTGTAGAGATGTTAAACATATATTCTTTCTATAAAGCATCCTAATGTACTATATAGATCTTAGTAATGTCAGGATATATTGTTTCCTTTCCTTATTAAATTGAGAACTTCCACCTTTGCCTTTATGAGAAGCACTTTATGGCTTCTCTTTGATGTATCCAATATGCTAGCATTGGTATTCTTAGGCTTTGAGGCTCATAAGGGTCATTTGAACATGCATACAACATGTTAAAAGAACATAAAACCCACCATGTGGTTCTGGCAAGAGATGGACATCGGGTTTTGATTTTGGAATTTTACTTTGCCTGCCAGTCGTGTGATGAGTGGATGGTGGCTGAGATGGGGACCAAGCAGGAGGGAAGTGGGTGGCAACTTAGATGGGTTCTGCAACTGGCCCAGGAAAGAGATTTGAGTAGACAATGAGAGAGAGCTGGAGGGATATCTGGAGTAATCTGGCAGATCTTCCTTGTGGACTGGATTTGAGGGCTAAGGAAAGGAAGAACTAGAGATGAGTCTGCACACTTTGGGTGAGCCAGTGATCAAAGCGATGGCATTTATTGAAATGAGGAGGTCTGGGTGAAACATAATAAATATGGGATAATGGGTTGTAAGAAGAAATGTGAGAAATCTCAGCCCACAGTTATATGCCTGAGGCTAGAGTTGGGGAGAAACCCAGACGTTCTTCAGTAGGTAGATGGAATGTGATGTCTCGAGGCCAGATAAAGGCACCTTAAGAAGATGAGTCAACAGGGAAATTTGTGGAATAGGGGGCGGTAAGATTGTAAGAGCCTAAAGATGGGGAGGAGCAATGATATACAAGATATTCCATACAAGTTAGGGTCGACGTAATCATAATAGGACTTTGCATGACCTGCGCAATGACCAACATATCATTGAACCCCCAAAGTCTAGCATGGATCACAGGCACTAGGATCCTTAGAGGCAAGGGATTAACAGCCACAATAGTGTTCCTATACTAAAGGGGATACAAAAAAGAGTTCTAGGAAATGCTACTGAGTCCTTACACCTCATCAGAGAGGAGGACCCAGAGGGAAGTTTGTCATGCATACTAAAGGATGCTCCAGGAATGGGGGGGGAGGGGCACTGGGAGAAAGGGAGGGAAGGGGAAAAGGAAGGAGAAAAGGTGGGAGGGAGCAAAGGGAATCCAGGGAGGGATGGAGGGAGGGGAGGGGAATGGGGTACTTATCAACATTGTATGAGTGGAAGAAATAAAAAAAAAAAAAGATGAGTCAAGTTCTAGCAACTCTGCTATATTGAGATCAAGCACATAAAACCTGCAAAGGAGTCTGAAAAAACAGGCTACTGGGGTAGGAGAAAGTTGCAGAAGAAAGAACCCGGTGAGTCTGAGAGAGGAAAGTGCTTCTTAACCGGGGAGCGTTCTGATGAGCTCATGCCACTCATTTTGTGTGACCATGCCAAGGATGAACAAAATGATGTTTGTGGTCTGGTTGTGGCTTTGAGACCAGATTTGACTGTGTTGCCCAGGCTGGTCTTCTCAACAGATTCCCCCTTGTCTTAGTTTCGTGAGTACAGATGTGTGCCATCTCATGCCACTCAAACGTCACACCCCTAACGACGCCATGATTGCTCCTGTTAAAAGGACTGTCATTGTCTGCTCCTTGGCTGCTGCTCTCATAAGGCTCCCTGTGAGAGGCAGTGAGAGTCCCTCTCCCCAAACAGCTGATGACTTTTATTTAGATTCTTTTAGGATTTAATACACGAATAAGATGAATTTGCATCATTTCAACCCTTAGTATCTAATCTCAGTCCTTTTTTCCCCCCACTACAAACCTTCTTCCCTATCATCTTCCTCCTATTTTCAAGAGTTGCTCTGTGTGTGTCCCACTAAGTTTCATCTGGATTGCCACTAATGGCATGCATCTGAGCACATGCTGGAGCAAGGATGATGTATGGGGTGTGTGTATGTGGGGGGGGGGTAATACCATTGGGAAAAGTAGGTCCACCCTATAATCCAGCATTTATCCTCATCAGTCTCTCGGTAAGGCATGATGCTTCTTGAGGTAGCTGCTGACATTTAAAGACAGAGAATACAGTTTCCCTTCTAAAGCCCAGTGGGAATTAAATCAGTCACTGGG
The DNA here is from genome assembly GCA_023101885.1 of Typhlomys cinereus. Lineage (NCBI taxonomy): Eukaryota > Metazoa > Chordata > Mammalia > Rodentia > Platacanthomyidae > Typhlomys > Typhlomys cinereus. The sequence continues at coordinate 2,436,254 of JALPQD010000025.1, read as the reverse complement.
GAACAGGAAACATCTGGGAGAACAGATTCAGCTGGATTGAATGGGAGAGGAAAATGAAAAATTGATTATTATCCTGCTTACAAACTGGAAACTTCAACAAGGACACGGAGAGTAAGTTTTGCCAAAGGACGAGTCGAGGATTGTTCCACAGCTCATTAGGATACCAGAAGGAAGTATCCGTTGCCTAGCTAATGCTGTAGCAGGAATGTAAGCAGACCAAGAAAGCGGCACTTAAAGAAATGAAATTTATTTATTTTGGACAGAGCTAGACTCCTGTCCAAAAGAATCTAAGTGTCCTCCTTGGTTAAGTCTTGGTTTTATAGTCTTTAGTCACAGGGTCTTGTCCCCCTCCACACCTTATGTGTCTCTGTGTGTCTCAGAGGGCACTGAGTCATAGGGTGGTTTACAAAGAATTCTGGCAATACTGAGTAACCACAGATTTGCAGAGACTCATTGGTTACACTGTGTTGGCTATAGACAGACAGAAGTCAGGGAGGAAGATTGAAGTGCAGCAGGTAATTACGGAGCTGATAAGTGGAGCTGGATAGACAGTCCTGGTTAAGGGCTACACAATGGTTGTGGAAGGAGATGAGCCAAGTTAGGGTTTTGCTTAACATTTAGCTGGACTTTTAAACCAGAGGGGAATTGCTGTTGGCCTTCTAGAGCCTAAAAGGCTATTTGGGGACTTGGGGCGCACAGTCTTGCTATTGCTTCGGCTGTACATTGGTTGCTGTGTTGGTGCGTTAGCACACACTTCTGAGCAGCGGTTCTTGTTTATAAAACAGGATGTAGGGTGGGACCATCGCTTCAAAAGACAAAGCTGCTCAGACATGTCCAAGGATTTCCCTTTTTCTCTTGTTTTGAACAAACCACAACTTTATATATATAAATCTCATCATGATAAACTTGATTCTGGTGTGTGTGTGCGCGTGTGTGTGTGAGAAAGAGAGGGAGAGACCATGTGCACAACAGAGAAAGCTAGAGACAGTCAGATAATTTAATTTGAGAATAAATTAACCTTTTGAAAATCAGATTTGTTCGTGACATAGTATTCTATCATAGATCTTTTTCTTCTTTTTCTCCCTCTTCCAGCCTGCTTATTTCCGAAAGTCCTATTGGTATTTAAAGTTTGACATTACAAATACAACTCTGTCCGGCTGAGATTCCACAGTGCTATTCTCTATAGTAAGGGAACACCAACCCTCCAAAACTAAATATATAGACTTCTTTTAGGCTTCACATAGACTCCAAGGCTGCTCTGGAATCTGTGCTCTTTGACAGGGCCAAGGTCAAGGTTGCAATTTCACAACTGTTGCTGTTCTCTCTCTCTCTCTCTCTCTCTCTCTCTCTCTCTCTCTCTCTCTCTGTGTGTGTGTGTGTGTGTGTGTGTTTGTGTGTGTGTACAAGAAGGCACTTTGAGTGCCTACAGAGGTCCAAGGGTGACTTCAGGAATCGTCTTGGATTGCTCTATCTTCATATTACTTTGCTCTGGAGTTTCGCAGGCTCTACCTTCCAGGCCCTGCCATTTCTGCCCGGTGTTTCTGCACGGGCTCCTAACTCAGGTCCTTCTGCTTGTGAGACAGAGGCTTCAACCTGCAAGCCGTCTCTCTAGCCCTCACAGCTGTTGCTCTCATTGGCACTAGCCTACCTGCATCTGGGGAGGCGGTGCCAAGGCCTATGGGACAGGTCTTGAGACTTCAGAACTCGCTTAGTTACATCAGACTCCCTGAAACCTGACCATCCCTCATCTTTCTTCCTAAGTTACACCACAGAGCAACTCAGCCATTCGCAGGCCCGCCCAGCTGTCTACTTCTCTGGGGTCAGCATTCCCTGCCGGTTTCATCTGGACTCCTCACCAGAGCTCAGCATCCTCCTGCCTCTCTCTGGTCCTCGGTTCTGAGTCTTGTCCTCTAACTGGCAGCTTTCAGCCCTCCAGTCACTCCAGAGCACCTCTTAGCCTCACCTGCTGTCCAGTGAATCCTTAGTGACCCCCTGCTCTGTCTACACTTGTGCCTGAAACTAGGAAGTCAGAAATAAAATAAAAGTAGATTTTTAGAAGTTCAGGTCCACAGTGAGGTCAAAAAGAAGGTACAGAGGTTTTCTGTATGTTCCACTGCCCTCCCTCCACCCAGCCGCTCTCTTGCCAATACACCACCACCTGAGCCCGATGCTGCATGTTTGTTGGAACTGAAGATGCACCTACAGTTTATGTCAGGTTCACTCTTGCTGTGCATCCGCCATGGGTCTTTATGAATGTATACTGACATCTATCCGTCACTGGAGTGTCATGGAGTATTTTTACTAATAATCCTCTGTGCTCTGTCTTCTTTTCCTACTCCAGCCCCTGACCACCACTGAACTTTTTTTCTGTCTCCATAGTTTCCAGAATCTCCCACTTGGAGTTACCCAGTATACAGCCTTTTTTAGGGTTAGCTTCTGTTGCATAGACTACTATGTGTTTAAGTTCCTTGGCTTGATAGTACAAGCCACATCCTTTTGTGTGGATGTACACAGTTTATCTACCATTCACCCACTAAATAGATAACCACTCACAAGAGAATGAAGTTTGATCCCTCATTCAAGCTGCGCAAAAGTCAGTACAAATGAATGAAAGACCTCTATGTAAGAGCCAGAAACGTAAATAAAGCTCAAAGAAAACGGTCTTCCACAGGCTCATGGGTTTTAACACTTGATCTCCAGATGGTGGCGCTGTTCAGGAGGTTGTGAAACTAGAAATGGAGCCCTGCTGAAGGATGAATGTTCCTATAGGAAGGCTAACAAGTTTGATAAGCCAACCCTACTTTTTCCTCCCCTTCTCTCCCCTCTCCTTCTTTCTCTAATCCTTTCTTCTCCTCTCCTCTTTTTTCCTCTTCTCTCCACTCCTTCCTGAGTGTGCCTGCAATGGGACCTACTGATGACACCATTCCTTCCCCCTACCATAATGGACTCTGTCCCTCAGGAACTGTAAGCCAAAATAAACACGTTCTCACTGAAGTGGCTTGGGTGAGATTCTTTTATCACAGCAACAGAAGAGTAACTAAAACAGAAATATACAAGGAAGTTGGAACCATACAAGATTCTATCCAAGAAGTCTTGGGATCACATTGGTTCTTTAAAATATGACTTTAAAAACACAAAAGGAAAAATGGCGGTATTATACTTCATCAAAATGAAAACTGTGGTACATCAAAGGACACCAGCAAGAGAGTGAAAAGTCAACCCACAGAAAGGGAGAAAATATTAAGTGCAATTAATACAAATAAGAGTTGGGCCCGATGGGAGGTCTTCAAGTTACTGGGGATGTGACTCCAGGAGAGGTTGTAGGATCTCAGTCTCATCCTCTTCTCTCTTGCTTTCTAGCTCCGAGGTAGGACACTTTGTTCTGCCATGGCCTCTGCCACAATGTGTTGCCTTATCGCAGGACAAAACAGCAAGACTAACTGATTTGGATGATTTGACAATCTCAACAGTTTTTTTTATAGTAACACAAAACTGACTAATGGATTGTAGAGATGGTTCCACATCTCTACGATTGCTTTGCAAGCAGAAGGACCTGAGTTCAGATCCCAGATCCCACATAAACACAGAAGGCAGAAATGGCAGAGACTTGACGTCTGGTCCTGGAAGGTGGAGCCTGGGAAACCCCAGAGCAAAGTAATAAGAAGGCTGAGCAATCTAGGATGATTCCTGAAGTCACCCTTGAGCCTCCACAGGTACACACACTCAAGTGCCCTCTATTTTATACAGTCACACACATACAACCACACATGCAAAAAGTGGGGGGAAGGCAAATTTGAGTATAGATTTACTAAAAGATCAACTTGCTTTGCTGTGTAGAAACTTGTAGTTAGTTGGATAGGATATAGGTAGTGCTGCAAAAAGGAAATTAGATTTGTCACTTGAAATGCTGTTAGTCCTTACCTAAGCCTGTCTCTGGAAGTATACACCCTATCCTTTCCTCTAGAAGTTGCAGAGTTTCAGGCTTAACACTGAGGTCTTTGGGTTTGATTTTTTTTGGGGGGGGGGATTGAGTTTTGTGGAAGATACTGTCTTTTCTTCAGCATGTATTTTGGCTTCTTTATCAAAAATCAGATGGCTATAGGTGTATAAGCTTGGTATACATGTGGAGACCAGAAGTTGATATCAGGTATTTTCCTCAATCACTCTTTACCCTAGTTTTTGGACCAGGGTCTCTCAGTGAACCTAGAGCTCATTGATTCTGCTAGATTGACTGGGCGACCAGCCCCAGAATCTTCTTGTCTCCAGCTTCCCTGCAATGGGACTCCAGGTGTGCACTGCCAGGCTCAGCTTTTACATGGGCGCTACGGACCTGAACTCAAGTCTCCATGTGATATACCTTTTGTGGTACAATGATGTAGCAAGAGGCGCTTGCCAGGTATGGGCACCATGATCTTAGACCTCCCAGTCTCTAGAACTATGAAGAAAACAAGCCTCCATTCTTTATATATAAACTGGATAGTCTCAGATATTGTGTGAGACCACACACACACACACACACACACACACACACACACACACACACACACCACAAAGACTAAGACAACCTACCACCAATCACTAGACTGAGTTGAACCTAGACAGAGAAATAGCAAGAGGGCAATAAAATCCTTGGTCATCTAGTAAACGTGAGTGTTGGGTGTCAGATATATAATGCCCAGTGTCTCCTTGTTGGGTGATGGTGCAGGGCCACTGGGAATCCCCTGCTGTGGTCACTGGGAACAATGCTTTGGGAATATGGACAGGAGCCTCCCTTTTCCACTCCTCCAGACTTCAGTCCTTACAGGACAGCACTCAGCTTTCATCGTGAGGTTTGGGAAGGAGTTCTCAAGCTGCAGTCCAAGAACAGCAGCTCCATTAAATACTGTGGCATGTACTGGGCAGAATTAGAAGCTCTTGACAGTGAGGCTTATCAGTCTGTTTACTAAACCCTGCAGATAGTTCCAATATGTGCTTATTTTAGTTACTTTTCTTATTGTTGTGACCAAACGCCTAACAAAAAGTCATCTAAGTGAGGAAGGCTTTATTTTCCCTTTCAGTCCAGGGGATACAGTTCTTCATGGCAAGGAAGTCATGACTACAGGAACTTGAGACTTCTGGTCACATTGCATCTAGTCAGAAAATGGAGAGCAATGAATGTTCATGCTTAGCCAGCTTTCTCCTTTTCTCCCTAGCCCAGGAACGGTACTATATATATTTAGAGTGAGTCCAACTCAACCAATTTAATCTATTCATTCCCAGAAGGTAGCTTGGTATAGACAGTTCCTTTAGGCAGTTCTAGAGGTTTATCTTCAAGATGATTCTAGGTGCTGGCAAGTGGATAGTATAACCCTCATAGTCTCAGACTCAAGAACTTCTAAAGTAATTCCTCGGGCAGTGTTTCTCAAATACAGTTGTGCACTTATGTCACCAGGACAGCTGTTACATAAGTCTCATACCTAGAAAGTTGGATTTAACTGGCCTAGTATGAGACCAGAGTGCCTTCATTTTAAAAGTTTCCCTTAGCGTGGGTGGCAAGTACTCAGTGATAGAGTACTTCCTTGGCACATTAAATGGTCCTGGGTTTGATCTCAGCACAAGAAAAAAAAATCTCCTATGGGTGCTGAAAAATACAGGGTGAAGGAACTTGGGTCTCTGAGTGACCACATGGAACAAAACCTCCTACTAACTTGGAACCTTCACTTGGGAACCTAACATGAGGAGGAAACTTCACTGTTCTTTTAGCCACATGGCTTTTGGTATCTTAAAGCAATTGTAGCCTGTGCAAGGATTTGGGACTCCATAAGGATGTGACCCACAGCTGGCAGCTCAGTCTGTTCCTCCGTAGGGTTCCTCTAGGTCTCCTTGACAGAGGTCCCTGGGTAAGGTCATAGGAACCTTGATCCAAGTTCATGACTGCCTGACACCCTCTCCCTCAGCCATCCTAAGAAGAGCTTTACACTGAGAGAGGCTGATGCATTGGGAGAAACTAAAGAGGCAAGCGCAAATCAGGATGAGCTGGAAAACAGGAGAGGCAAGAAAAGGGTGATGCTTTACCAGAGGAAGCGAGACTCAAGCTCGCATGCTTGCTCCACCTCCATTATGCCACCATGCAAACTGAGACCCTCACTGGATGCTGTGAAGACCCCAGCACCATATTCTTCTACTTCATAGCTGGGTGAGAGAAGCTATAGGGCTCAGTCAGAACGTAGCAGAAGAAAGTCTAGTCCCAGAAGTAGAAGGGCATAGCCTGGCACAAGCTTGTAGCAATGGAGATGTGTGTGTCATGGATGGGCAGGAGGCAGGAGACTTAGAGCGGAGTCAATGTGTCATAGTAAGGGTGACCTTCTTTCCAGATTAATCCTGCCCCACTCCACCCAATCCCTTCCCAGTTACCCAAATGTACCTTCCCCCCCGCCATCCTTGGGTGGTAAATCAATATCCAAGTCATTCATTAATGGTACTTGGAGGGGACATTTTTGGGAAGCTGAAGAATTAGATGAGTAATTAGTTTTGTGTGACTGTTATGAAATTCCTGAGAAAACTGACTTATGAAGAGAAAAGGTTCCTTTGAGAGGCCCCTGCCCGCGATCAGCAGGTCCTTATGATTTGGGTCTGAAGCAAGGCAGCACATTATGGCAGAAGAATACAGCGAAAGAAACTACTCAACACAAAGAAAAAAGAGAGCAAGAGGGCGCTGCCGGCCCACGGCCTCCTTCAAAAGCTTTCTCCCAATGGCTGGAAGATCTACTGCTAGACCTCACCTCTTAAAAGTTCCACCAGCTCTTCATATGTTGCTTCCAAGACCAAGCCTTTAAATAGGACCTATGGGAGACATCAAGACCCAAACTACAGCCATGAAGCCATGAGTGTGATGCTTCCCGGTGCATGAGCGGCTTTACCAGAGGAAGCGAGACTCAAGCTTGCATGCTTGCTCCGCCTCCATTATGCCATGATGCAGACTGAGACCCTTACTGGATGCTGTGAAGACCCCAGCACCATATTCTTCTACTTCACAGCCTCTAGAACCATAAGCCAAAACTACTTTTTATTCTCTATAAATGTGGTAGTCAAGGCTGGTGAGATGGTCCAGAGGTTAAAGCCTTTGACTCCTGTCATAGTTGGATAAAGATGTCAACTTGTCAGTTGAGGGTTGACGCTCTGGGCACATTCCCAGCACTGAGTCAGTTCCTGGGAAAATACTTTTCTGCTTATGAAGCAGCTAGCCTCAGGTACACTGTTATGGAAGCACACCTAGATGGAGAAATGCTCCATATGGAAGGTCTGTTGAACATCATCCTGTCCGCAGGCATGCCAGGACCTGAGTACCTTCTGAAAGGTGGTGCTTCTGGTGGAGAAGGATGGTGTACATCTTTAGCCATTTTAGAGACTGTTCCTGAAATAATCTTCACGGTTCTGCTCGTGGGACACTTAGAATGAATAGTGTGATAAATACATTGAGGAAAAAATTTTGAAATTCTGCCTGCTTATTCTGTTGATGGGAGGGTTGTCTCATTATGCCCTCAAATATCATTAAAGATAAGTTTTATGACGTCATTTTGTCCCAGAGAAAGTGACAGAGTTCTTGCCCTACCCATCATCAAGCAAGCCCACGGCTCATGGGGCACTGTCATGTGAATCACCTGTCTGTATTTCACAGACAGGGCACAAAGCAGGGTGAAGTCTTCCCAGGGGCCCCAAGTGTCTGCGACTCCTCCATCGTGAGAAGACCATCAGAGCACAGACTAGTCCAGAAAGAGGACAAAGCCCACTTTACAAGTCCCAGATTCCTCCTATAACCAGAGTCTGTGCAAACAGAAACTCAATCTTCAGGAAATGTAAACCAAACAGTCTCCTAAGGTCATACAAGCTAGAAGCAGATCTTGAATGAAATACTAGCCTTCAGACTCTGAGATTCCGATTTTGATCACATTACTGGATGTAAGAATGTTTTAGATGTTTTTGAAATAATTAACACAAAATAAAGTAGAGAAGGAGGAAGAGGGAACATGAAAGATAATGAAGAGGTGTATATTCCTACCTGTTTCACCTGTGTGAAAATATCATATAATAAAGCCTGTTATTTTGTAAACTAACTTTAAAAAACAGAGGTAAAACTGGGCATATTGCTCAGAAGTTAAAGCATTTTTTTTTTGCAAGCAAAAGGACTGGAGTTTGTATCCCCAGATCCCATATAAAATGCCAGGTGGGTGAGGAAACCTGCTAGTAATTCCAACCCTGAAATATGGAACCCGGGATTCCTCAGAGTAAGCTGGCTAGCCCAGACAGACCTATAGGCAAACTCTGGGTTTTACAGACTCAAACTCAAAACAGTAAGGCTGAAAGAGCAATCAATGATGATTCCCAATACCACCCTCCTAATATTAAGCATGTTGATGTGCACATGTGCTTACACAAATATGCACGTGCACATGTAGCATGTAGCTCCATATACACACATACACACAAAAATGGACAAAATTTTAATTGTCTGTATTGTAGAGAAAAGTCCGAGGTAGAAGTTGCACTGGCAAAACAACATTGAGGTGCATAGTCAATGAACAAATCAATGTTCACCTGGAAATTTACAAAGTAGATAATTTTTATCCTGAGGAAATTGCTTTTGATTAAATACAAATTAAATGAACAACCAGATAGATGAACATATATGCTTGATGTACACCAAAGAAAAGCCTGTTGTTCTTGATTGTGAACACGCGGTGGCAGTAAAAAACAGTATAATCCTGGTCATCTCAGAGAACTTGGACGCGCCCTGTGCTGGGAATTTAGCAATGCAGATCTCAAACCCACTGACTCAGAAACCTTGGGGCTGGAAGCAGCATTGGGCACTGTAAATGATTCTGATCCGCGCCCAGATTCAACCACTTCTGACAAATCCTGCACGCAAGCATCTCCAGTTTTCTCCAAAATTATCAGGCACATTTATAAATTTTACGGATATCTTCACTTTGTCAATTATTTTCTACTAGCCATTAAGCTACTTAGTTTTGAAAGAAACAAAATGCATCGAAATAGCATAAGACTCAAATGTCAGCCACTCCAAACTGTGTCTGCAGTAGGCGGCGGTAAGCAGGTGAGGTGGGAGCCAGAATCTACAAGAACAAACCCAGGCTAGGTGGGCCTAAGCTCTTGTAGCCCCAGCCCCCATTGTACCTCAACACCTGTCACACTTATTAATGAAGGTGACTTTTCTCTTGTCCTGAGGAAAGGATCTGGGGCTGTATTTCTAAGCCCGTGGCTCCTTTGCAGCTGTGACACTGAAAGTCAGTGGTTACTCACACTGGTAAGTCAGAGAGGAATCCAGGCCAGACCCTCATATACTGCCAGTTTCAGCCCTGTCACTCTTGGAAGGATTTACAGAAATCACCAAACCTAGTCATGCCCCAACTATACAGTAAACCCAACACTATACTTCTTACAGTTCAGTAGTTGAACATGGGGAGATTCAGCATGATGTGTCAATATCATAGGCTCCTGAGAAACCTCTTCTCTGGGGAAAATGTGACTCCTTCATGCCTGGAGATTGAGATTGATGTCCAGGTTTCAGATCCTATAGAACAAAGAGGACAGACCGAAGTGATCACGGGGGTCATAGAAACCAGCACCATAACTAGGTATGACCCGTGGTACCCTGGAGGCCACCTACCCTTCAAAGAGAGTGTTACTTGGAGTTTTAGGGCAAGAACCCAAGTTCTGGGAATCCTACCCATCCCAATACATTCATCAAAGCAATGAGAAGTGACAAAGGACAGAGGAAAGAAATTCTAATCAATGTAGTCACTGTGAGAATTTCAGGTGAAGGGATTCAGTGACCACCCCCCCCCCAGTCCATCTTTGGGGCATTGAGATGAGTTTTGGGTCTGGTAGAGGAAAACTTGAGGCAGAAACAGAAGTACACAGAATGAAGCAGTCTTGGTCAAGATGTGGTCTGGTTGATTCTTGTTCCCACTCTGGTTATACAAAGTGGCTCAAAGACATCCTTCTTGTACGAGGGGACAGGTCTGTTTCCATGAGATGATTCTTCCTGTTTGCGGGTGATCTCCCAAAGGGGTTGTTGAGTCTCTGTGGTTTCTGGAATCTAAAGTTGAGGGTGATGTTTGACAGGTAACTTTGAGACATTGTCAAAGCTGACAGTGAGATGGCGTCTTGTTCTTGTCTCTATGCCTCAGTCTTGAGGGAATGAAATAGTTGGGAGTACTTATCAGTTTTCACACAGACATTCAACATGCCTGTGGGACCACCTAAGGTAGAGTCTGGCCAAGGTGAAGGAGACAGACATACAATGAAGCCAGAGATGCGAGGCCTTTATCCCTCTCTGAGTTAATCAGTGAACCTCTCTGGGGCCAAGTGAAGAATCCATGCTTTTTCAGAAAAAGCAGCTTGTAAGTGCCTATTTTAGGGGAAGCTGCTAGTGGCTTAGCCGCGTATGGTAAGTTGGTTGGGGGGACCAGGCTGGAAGATTTTTCTTGTTTACGAAGGGAAAGTATGAATGTGGGTGTTGGCTTGAAGCTCCCTGGGCTGTGCCCTGCTGCTTGAGGACCCTGACAGAGGGACCCACTCAGGTCACACACATCTGGGACCTGCAGACACCATTGCACTGTAGGGACTCTGATGGAGGCTGGAGAGAAGATCAGAGTCTGGCCTTGAGCCAGGGCTCCAACACACACTAGTCATGAGACATGGGGTCTCTTCCTCGCCTGTGACATGGAGACAGCCATTACTCCTGCTTCATCCTCTTCCACGGAGGCTTTGAGACTCTAATGTGAGGTGGTTCTGTGGACCAGCAATAATTAATTTATTTGGTAAAACCCTCCGGGAACAACTGCTGCTGCTGCTGCTGCTGCTGCTGCTGCTGCTGCTGCTGCTGCTGCTGCTGCTGCTGCAGTGGGGAGAAAGGCTGTATACTTGGGTTTCAAGGGCTTCCTATAGGAGGAAAAGGCTAAACAACTGTCGAATGGATGAAGGGTCAAATACCAAGAAGATTTAAGTGAGCAGGGATGTAGGAAATGAGTCATACTAAGAGGGGGACTGGTTCCCATGTCCTTAGAAGCCACCCTTAAGATCTGAATGGTATGATGGGTATGAAACCCCTTCACCTGGGCTCTAATGCCTTGGTTGGAAGTGCGACTATTCCCTGAGCCGCAGTAATCCTCCAGATATATCTGTGATGTCAATCACAGTTCCAAATACCTCCTCCCACCCTACCCCTCTTCTCCCCCCCATCTGTGGTTTCTGCCACAGTTTGTGTGTATGTTACCAATAAATCCACAATCAAACAGCTTAGAGGAACAAGGAACTTATTCTGTCTTACAATTATCTGGCTACAGTTCTTAGCCCAGCGTGGCAGGAGAGACCATACCAATAGCAAAAGTAGAGGGTCACATCATATCCACAGGAATTGCTGAGAGAAGTACAAACTTCAGTCGACAGACAGTAAGGCTACCATTGGCCACCATGAGTGTCCCATCAACCACCTCAAGAAACTAGAGCTCAGTCTTTGAGTGTCAAGCTGACACATATATATCTAACTGGCACAGCGTTCATAGAATAGAATTTCTCAAAGTATACTGAAGTGTGCGAAAGAACTACACCAGCTCCTTTCATCTTAATCACCTGCACAGGGAGTGGAACTACCACTATGGGCTGGGTCTTCCCACTCAATCAGACAATCTCCTGCAGAGCTTGTCTTAACTATGAATTCTTCAAAAATTTTGCTTAAAGCTCTGTGGGCATTCACAACCAGCACGTTTACCTCACTTCACTTACCTGAATGGATTTTCCAGAGTTGGATCACTGGGAATTAAATCAGGTTGGGTCAGAGGGGATAATGGAAAAGCCAAACCAATATCAGTTTTAAAATCTAATCCCTTATATACCATGAAGCAGGGGGATGACATTGCAGAGATAGACGACATCATATACATTGCATCATAGACTACAGCCACGGGCAAGATCAGCTGGGCCACAACCAACACAGCCCAGCCAATCTTCAAATATGCTAGTATGTCTTAATGGCCTTTAAAAAATGGGAAGAGATGGGTAGAAAACATCTTGCTCCTGGCCAGTTTCGAGGTAGGAGGAAAATCGCCCTGGCCCCTTCCAGGAAGGCCAGAAGGAAGCAGATCTCTACTGTTAGCACAGAGAGCACCTGCTACCATTGGCCACCATGAGTGTCCCATCAACCACCTCAAGAAACTAGAGCCTTAGGCTTCAGTGTTCCCTACAGAGCTCAGCCTTCAATTGTCAACTGGCACAGCGTTCGTGGAATAGATTTCTCAACATCACATTCTCCAGGTCATAGTAAGTGACCCTCCAGCACCTCACGAGTTAACAGTCCTTTGCTGGACTGGCAAAGCTGCCCTCTAAGCCCAGTTCCACCAAGTTCCAGCTCTGTCTCCTTGGCTGACTATCCATTTCATCTCATTCTCAGATCCTGTTTGGGGACAGGATGGACCAACAATCTTTTAGCCGCAATGTCAAATTCTAAAAGACACTGAAAGCCAGAAGATTTCTTGTGACTCATATGGCTTCAACCCTGTCTGGACTTACATCATTTGGTGGCAAACATGACCTGAAATAACATGAGTCTATTTGTGCTCTTTGTTGAGCCTGCAAACTACAAATATTTGTGCATTTCTCTCCAGCAAATATTAATGTATTGATTATAGAAAAAAATCATCTCCATAATCCTCAGGGAAATTATGAATGGTCTGGGATATTTTATTTACCTAAAATATTTAAAATGCTTCACTCCAAGACCATGAGAGCCTGGGGCTCAGAGGGGCTCACAGCTCTCTGATGCAATTCTAAGGGGAAGGAGGATTCATTGTCACTTGTGAGGCTAGGTATGTTGCTTCAGATAGAGACAGAGACTCTGTGGTAAAGAATCCTATGATCCTCACTGTATGAGCAGGAGGGACGAATCAGACCTATAGGCAAGGCTTCTTGGCACTTAAAAAAAAGTTTTCTGAGTGTGAGTGTGTGTGAGTGTGAATGAGTGTGAGTGTGCGTGTGTCACTGTAATGGTTACTCTTAGCTATTGCCGTGAGCAACTTAAGGGAGAAAGGGAGATTTATTCAGCTTACAGTTCCAGAGGGGAGATACAGTCTCTGCTCATGGCAGAGGCAGCATGGCTGACTGAAGCTGGAGGAGGCTAGGTCACTGCAGTCATCTTGGAGGCTGAGAGCTGCAAGTCTGCTTGCTGCAAAGACAGACATCTCAGAGGAGCTGTGAGCCCCTCTGAGCCCCAGGCCTTCATGGTCTTGGAATGAAGCATCTTAAATATTTTAGGTAAATAAAATATCCCAGACCTTTCATAATTTCCCCCAGGCAGGGTGAGACTAATCCACCTCAAGGCTCACCCCTCGTGACTGCTTTCCTCCAGCAAGGCTCCACCTCTCAAGGTGCCATGACCTTGCCAAACATATGAGGCTGTGGGGGACACATTCCAAGCCATGACAGTCATGGTGTGCATACGGAAGCCAGAGGGCAACTTACAGGAGTCAATTCTCTCCTCCCACCGTGTGGGTTCCAGGAACAGAACTCAGGTCATAGGCTCAGCACCAAGGCCGTTACCTGCCGAGCCCTCCCACTGGCCCATCTCGGCATTTTTCTGTCCCTGGTCTTTGAAGCCTCCTACCTCTTACCTCCAGTCCTGCACTGTCCCCACAGGAAAGCCCACTTCCAGGAGTTCCCTGCCTTAGCACACCTTCAAGTGGTCAAGTGGTGTCCTTCATCCCACACTGACCCTCAGCTGGTGCAGCCTGTCCTGTCCCTTCCTGCCAGTGCTCATTCAGGAGCCAAGCAAGCTGACTTGTCACAGCTGAATTTGACACCTCACTCCTGACACTGAAGGAAGAGATCCTAGGACCCACCTCTCAGCCTCAGGAGCGGGCCTGACTATGGGTTTCCTCCAAAGAATCAGATGCCCAGTTACTGGTGTAGAGGCATAGAGGCTTCTGGGAGCTCCTGGCATCTCCTGGGGTCTCCAGGCTCCCTGAATGAACCATTCACGTGCCCTCTGTGCCTCCATTCCTTCCACGTATGGTTGTTGGAGTGGAGAACACATCTGCTGGGGGAAGCCATGCCAATGTCTCCTTTCCAGAATGGTTAGGGCCAGCTGCCTAGGTGGGACTCTCTATCTAGAGGGTAAGGCTTTAAATTTCACCCACCTGAATTTTCATATCGGTAGCTTCCAGTTCTCCTGGGGCCAAGTCCCATCCAAGCAGGCTGTAGCCAGCTGTCTGTTAACTGAGGCCTTATGCCTCCAGGACGCAGGAACCATGGGGACAATCTCAATGGCTGCTCCATTGAGACCAGTGACTATGGGGCAGAGGTCAGCCTTCCTAAGCTGAGGTCAAAGCTGGGCTCGCCTAGGTTGAGTTTGATGTTGACTCTCAAGAGTGAACCTTCTCCCTGATATTGTACCTCTTTTCACAGACAGCCTCCCCCTTCCTACCCGACCTGCTTCTACGCTGCTAACTCCACAAGGCCCATCATCCTTAAGCACACCCCCAATAGTGTCTCCTGTGGTCAGGCTTCCTTGGGAAATACCACCTTTCCCAAGCTCCTTCTTGATAATTCAATTGCTCCACCAAGGCTTCTGCATGTCATCAGCTGTCAGGAGATTTGTGTTCAGCCAGGGAAACATGTCATGGGCTGAACTGTGAGCAACACTCAGAAACCAGGAGCCTTTCAGAACTTCCCCAGTTCTCCTTGAGTCTGAGTGGTCAAGTGCTTCCGTCTTCTAGGGATTTAGTTCTGCTCCCCACCTTACTTGAAATTCTTTCAAGCTCTCAAGGGAGGAGGGAGACGGACAGGTGCATAATCTAAAGATTGCTTCATATCAGATGGGGACAGACACAGCAGAGAGAGATGAATATTGGGGAAGGAGGTCAATTAAGGGAGCTGGGGAAGGCTCGTTGGCCAAGTGCAGACAGCAGGAAGTGGAGAAATGAGACTGGCAGGTGGATGCTTTTCCAGAATGGGGAAGGGAGGAGTGTGGGTACAAAGGTCTCAAGGTGTGGGCATCTCGATCCAGGGAAGCCTGCAGAGCCAGGCATCATTAGATGGTGCAATGCCCACAACCCCAGTCGTCCAAAGGGAGTAGTTAGAAGATGGCATGGAGCCCTGCGAGTGCCTCAGTTTGTATAGGCAAGCTTTTTGAGGGTGTTTAGCTATATGCACATAGAGATATAAAAACAGCCCTACCTTTTGGATCAGTCATCCCATACCTGGGGCAGCATCCCTGAGAAAATGTCCAAATATAGGGACACTTTTGTTGCTCCCTTTGCTTAAGCCATAGAAAGCCGGGCAGCTCTTAGGATGGGGCGTGCTGTCCCCACACCACCAGACTCTGCACCATTGCCCAAGTGATCACTTTGGGGTGTGGCCTCAGTCTCCCCTGATCCTGGCATGAGTCAAGGATACCTTTCTCCCGCCCTTGAGCTGGATAGCACTGTCTTTGCCACTCTGTCCAGTAGAGTCATCTTTCCCCCTTCTCGGTTCACAAATGCCCTCCATTTTGGGCCAGGACCTCGCAACGTCCCTCCTAATGGGGTCTCACGGGGAGACAGGACAGCTCAAGCCAGCAGCCTCTTGCTCTCCACACAAGCAGAGGGTCTTTCCTGGGAGTCTCCACTGTGGGATGCAGCTCAGGTCCCTCAAGTCCCGAGCATGCTTTGTTCCTTTCTGGGGATAGCTACAAAAAGCCTGTCCAAGCGAGGGATGGTTCTGTTGCTCTCTGTCCAGTTACTTAGAAGCTGCCTGCAGAGATCAACTGACATGCAGACTGAATGCTCCACAAGGGAGTCTGGAATTGAATCAATATCTGGGGTCAGATGAGAATGTTCTAGTTCATACAGCCGATTACCAGATGGCATCTGAGGTATCCAAGTGAGGAGATGGCCCCTATCACTTAACGAACCCATTAGACCATCCAATTTGAGAGCCAGTCTTAGTGGGGCATGGAGCCACCAGAAGCCAGGGGTGGGGGAGGCAGGCATTTTCCTCTGTGATGGATGCATGCACGTGTCATCAAAATTAGTTTCACACTCATTCTAAATGCTGCTTAATAAACTGCATCGTAATTACCCAGGAAGCAATTTTCTGGTTATTTTTCTTGACACTCAAAGCACATTGTGTTTTTATTTGAATCAGAGTAGCCAGGTGGCCTTCCCCACAGCCACCATTCCATGCTGCCAGGTCTCTACACACCTGCATGACTATCTCCAGCTACAAAGTCTAGGAGTCCCTGTCTAAATTACCACTGGTGTTCCCCTGTACTGCTCAGATATCATGGATATCTGAGAACTTGACTTACACAGCCGGTAGGGACTGGGGGTGGGGTCCATCAGAGCTTTGCAATGGTCTGTTCCCATCCCACTTAGGTATGGGCTTTTTTTCCTAGTTCCACCCACAACATCATCAGGAGTTGGGGGAGGCAGATCCTCTAGGCTCTCAGTTTATCAGCCTCAGCCAGACTCTTCTTTGGCCCCCTCTTCTTTTGTCAGCATAATGTACTCCCAAGAGCTTTCAGATAAGGTTTCACATGTTTGACCCCCTCAAGAGAGAATCATAATGCTGATCACTCTCCTCCCTGTGACAGCCTCTGCATGTTCCAGGCATGGCATCAGGTGTTGAGGTTATTGTGGTTACAGACCTGAGGGGGGCATAGGCTATGTTTCTAAAGCACAGGCTGTCTTGGGTGAGCAATTCTGGGGTGCAAAGGGGCATCACCTTCTAGCACTGCGCTGCCCTGGTACTGCTTTGGTTCCCATCCTATTCTGTTACAGGCTCCTCTCCCTCCCATGATGGTCCCAGTCTTGCCCCTGAGCACAGACCATGGGTGAGGATAGGGTCAGATGCCCATTACTTCACCATTAGTGGACTGCATCCCAATCTTTGCAGGTCTGACAGCATCACTCCAAATCTGGGCACCTGCAGCTACCCAGAGAATCTTCTGCTACTTCACCAGGATGGAAGGAGGAGTTGTAGCCCACCCCCGAGGCAGGCTCAGTACACCCTGCTATCCTGTGGATCACCATGCCCTCTGAGCAGACAGGGAAATCATATTTGTAGGAAAGCATAGACTCTGGGGTCACCTGCCTGGACTCCAGTGCCATTGGTGATGCTTCTGAATGGCGTGGTGTGAGCTGGAATAGGTTATTTCCTCCACCTGCATCTCAGATAACAGTCTTATTATGATGCAGTACTGTGAGGAGGTGTGGGATTGACCATCTTTTGCTCTAAAGTCAAACCAGAAGGCTGAGTGTAGTGACAGGCACTGTAATCCCCGCCCTTGAGGTTGCAGAGACGGGTAGATGGGGTAGGGGCCCTCTCTGGTTAGCTCGTTTAGCCAAAATGGCAAGCTCCAGATTTAGTAACAGGACTTTATCTCAGAAAGTAAGATGGTGGGCTGGAGAGATGGCTCAGGAGTTAAAGCCTCTGTCCCATAAACAGAGGGACCTGAGTTCAGATCCCAGATGCCACGTAAAATTGCTAGGTGGAAATGACAGCAGTCTACACATCTGGCCCTTGAAGGCAGAGCCTGGGAAATCCCAGAGCAAAGCAAAAGGATCCAGGGTGGTTACCTATGTCATTCTTGAACCTCCACAGACATATTCACTCAAGTACACACACACACACACACACACACACACACACACACACACACGCATGCATGCATGCACACACACATGTGCACATGCAAAAAAAAGTGAGGTAGTGAGTTATGGAGGATACCTCAAATCAACCTTCTGGCCTCAACACACACACATGCATACACAAAGATGAACACACCCTACATAAGTGTGCACAATGCATACATAAAAGATACACACAAACAACCAAATTAGTGGATTTCAACCAATATTTAAGTAAGTATAATGGAAAAAGTGTGCCACACTTTAGAAGGGTCTGTACAACTTCTTGAATCTTGGCCACATTAGACAAACATGCAGTAGATGATCATTAGCACATTCAGGGCAACTGGCTCCACTACCGCCCTTCCTTTGGATATGCTCAGAGACACCCAGGTGCCACAGCACACTGGATAATAGAGAAATAAGGTCGATGCCTCCTTTAGGGACACTGAAGGGCCCATGGTCCTGTTCCCCCTCAGCACTGGCCTGTAGAGTCCCTGCCCCAAACCCTCACTTTCTTTTCAAGTCTGAAGATGCAAGCGATTGTGCTGAATCTGACCTTCGAATTTGCAGGTGGATTTGATAGAAAACCCTTTGTAGCAAATTGGATTCTTTACTGTTAAAGAGACCATGAAGGGTTTTTCCCCCCTTTTTATGTATGTATGTATAAATGTGTGGTGTGTGTGTGTGTGTGTGTGTGTGTGTGTGTGGTGTGTGTGTGTGCACATGTGTGTGTGTGTATGAGTACACTTGATGGGTATCTGTAGGGGCCCAAGGATGATATTGGGAACCATCCTCTGTCTCTCTTCCACCTTATTGTTGTGAGTCTAGGTGTCTAATTAAAGTACATATTAGGTCTTGTCCGGCTAGCCAGTTTGTTCTGGGGTTTTCCAGGCTCTCCCTTCCAGGGCTAGAATTACAAGGGAGGCCATGCATGTATCTGGCATTATTATGTGGGATCTGGGTATCCAAACTCAGGTCCTTTTGCTTGTGAGGTAAAGGTTTTAACCGCTGAGGCATCTCTCCAGCCCCATCTGGAGGGTTTTAATTGGTGCAGCAACCCTGCATTACTCTAATTTATGTTCATCTGCAAGTATAGACCATTGCAACTACAGCAAAGGTCTGGCAATAATTTTCACCTTCAATAGGCATGCCCAGCACAGTGATATTCCATTTTAAAATGCTTACAACTCAGGAACCAAAAGACAAAGCAACGTAACAGAAAAACAAGGAAAGAAAGTAACAGGCAATTCCCCACACACACAACACAAAAAGAAAAAATAAAAGCAAATGACCAATAAACATATGAAAAGGTTCTCAGCCAATTAAGGATTTAGCAACTGAAATGACATGACCCCCCATCTCGCATTAAACTGATAAGAGAGAAAAGATTGATAAGAACAAACCCCGGTGCTGGGCATGAGGTGGATATTTAGACAACCACTTTGGAAGAGCATTTGGAAATTTCCTTTCAAATTTAAAATATGCCTAATGTGAGGTTGTGGCAGGAGGATCCCCTTGGGTTTAAGTCCAGACTGAGATATAGAGTGAGTTCCAAGGCACCTGGGGTACAATTTAGATCCCTGTTTCTCCAAAAAAAAAAAAAAAAAAGGAACATGTGGGTAGATCACTGGGATAGCCTGATGTGGTGATCCTTTGGTGAGCTGTAAGGTAGACATGGAGGTCTATTGATAAAATGAAACTTAACACAAGAGAGAGACTTAAGGAATACAAATCTTGGGCTGGAGAGATAACTCCAAGGATAAGATGTTTGTTTGCTTGCAAACCTAAAGACCTGAGTTCGATTCCTGGAAACTCGCATGGTAGAAGAGCAGAACTGATTTTCTCTGACATCTGTCCATGTGCCATGGAAATGCATTCCTTCTCTCTCTCTCTCTCTCTCTCTCCTCCATCTCTCTCTCCTCCCCTCCCTCTCTCCTCCCCTCCCTCTCTCCTTCATAAACAAACAAACAAACAAACAAACAAATAAAAAATAAATACCTTAGGAAAAAAAGAAATACAGAGCTGAGGAGGTGGTTCAGGGGTTAAGACACTGCCTCACAAACAGAAGGTCCTGAGTTCAGATCCCAAGTCCCATGTAGACACACCAGGCAGAAATAGCAGTGACCTGCATTTCTGGCCCTGGTGGACAGAGCCTGGGAAACCCCAGAGCAAAGCAAAAAGGAGGTAGAAGCAACCCTCAAAGTCACCTGTGGCCCTCCACAGAGACACACAGTGCCTCTGATACACACACAGACACATGAAATACAAGCCTTATTAAGCTGAAAGCCCGGTGACCAGGGGAACTGTAGTTTCAGCTTACGGTAGGAGAGCATTAGAAAAAAGAGACAATTTTCAGTTGGAAAGAGTGGGAGGACTAACTACCATGGACAGCATAGTAGGGGAAATCTGAAAAATCCACAGGACAAAGAGAGCTTCTGACTTTTCTAGCTTTCAAACATTGCTAAGGGGTTGTCTCGGGAGTAGGATGTGGGGAGTGAAAGAATGTCTGGCAAAAGATAGTCATCTCTCCAGGTCGAGGTCAAGTGGGCTGAAATCTAAGAGACAAGTTATTTAGTCTCTGAAATGGTTATTGTAAACTGATGTGATCAATTTTGGGAACTTTCCCTCCAAGGGATGCAAGAATTTTACAAACCAAAGTGTCTATAGTTAACAGAGGCATTGGAGAAATTATTGTCACGCAAAAAAAGAGGAGATTTATTGCAATGTTGTAACACCTGCAACTCAGGAGAAAAGAAACAGATGCACATCAGTAGGGAGAGGTGAGAAATAAATATTATATGTTTATAATTTTAAAAAATGCTCAATATGTAGCAGCTGAGAAAACAGAACAATTTTGTATAAACTAAGGTAGAATGGAAAGCCAGAGAGCTGCAGAATAATGATACATATACAGCAATGCTTATTAAAATACACTTGACTAAACATTATGCTGTTTGCTAAATTTTATATGAGCTCATAGCTATGCATAGAGGAGAGTTTAGGAAGTGCTTGGGAAATAAGCATAAAACAGTAATGGTGGCAGAACAACTAAACATTTATTAATACAAAGCTCTGGTTTACATTAGCCGAATGTATTTCTGTGTTACTCATGTGATTAATTCTCATTTCAATAAATGTGGGGATGGCTTTAAAAACCACTGACATGCCAGTTTCCATGCAAAGTGTCACTGCTAGTGTTGTGCAGAATATGTAATGAGCAAACGCAGAGCCTGTCTTTGAGAAGCTCTCTGGCTATATGTGGGGAAGTTCCAATGATGTACGGGATGTGGTCCAGACAGAGGAATGGAACATTCTATAGGGTTCAGGGTTTGTGGTGTTGTTCGAGTATTTCAGTGATCACAGCCAGGTAAAGCCAGATAACACAATAAAAAAAAATGCTGGTTAGAAGCAGGGTGTGGTGACATACACAAGCCTAAAATTCCGGCACTTGAACTGAGACGGAACTCAGGAGTTGTAGGGTAACAAGACCACACAACAACAGCAGCAGACCACTAGTCACCTGTGGGTGGACAAGAGCTCTTGGGATCCATGAGGGAAGATGAGCGGACATGAAGGATAGAAACCAACATACCAGGGGAGGAAGCCGGGCACCAGGTCCAAGCAGCCTAGGGTTGTGCAAGCTGTGTGAGCAAGTTTGCCTAGAATTTGACAGAGAAAAAACATTTTGGGTCCATTCAGAAGAGGATTATCCAGGGAAGAGAAAGGGAGCCAGGTTAGGAGTGTTGACTGCCCCACTCTTAGGGAAGATGCAAAGACCAGGCTGCACCAAGATTCAAAGGAGGACAGAAATGAACCTGAGAGACACACTTGATTGGGATGAAAAATAAGTACGGTGTGAGGGAAACCAAAGTGATTTTTGAGGCTGAGATTCCAGCCAGAATGGTATATGAGGTATCTAGGAGTCAGAGAGACAGCAAGTGGGCCAGGTCCCCCTTTATGGAAGCTAAGGGGAAGAACCTAGAGCCCACCCACAGTGTAGAAGCAATCGTTCTTTTTCTATCCTACAGTGTCTGTTATATTGTATAGGTCTGGGCAGGATGGGCTGGCCAAGGGCAGCCAGGCAGTCCTCTGGCTTCCAGCCACCAGACTCGTAGGTTTCCGGGAAAGGCTGACACGGACCACTCTGTTCCTTTGCATCTGAGAATATATGGCTGTGGAAGCCTAAATTAATTAACTAATGCTGAAGCCCTGAGCTCTTCCAAGACTGCACAGGGGAGGGGATAACAAGGCCTGAGAAAACCATACCCCACCCCCACCCCCCAACCCCCAGTGCTGGAATCCAGAGGCTCCTGAGCTTCATTGGCACTAAGCCTGCACTTAAGTGCTCCCAGGGAGACAAAGAAACAATAAATCAGGAGCAGGCACCCCGCCCACATGCCGCCACCACATCAACCTGTTTCTCCACAGACACATGGGTGTTTCTCGGCCCTGGGACCAATGTCTCCAGGAAGCAATAAATGGAAACAGCTCTGGAATTGATGTAACTTCATGACCTTCTCAGGAATAAAGCCAGGATACTCTGTCCCCCATTGCCCACAGCAGCACCCACAGCCCCATGACCACACAAGAACTCCCCATAATATACACAGTGGACCTCATGTCGATACTGGTGCAGAATAGTTCTTCTCCCACCATCTCCCACAGACTCCCAAATGCCCAGCACTGCCGAATCCCCACCAAGCTCCCCTTGGACCCGCTCTAGCATGGAACAGGCTTTGTTTTTATTAGATGAAGACCACAGCTGTGTCCACTGAATAAAATGAGAAGAATAAAATGAGAAGAAAGGTTGTCACCCCCAGATCACCAACCTTTCTCAAGCCATCTAAGATAATAATGGGGAAGTTCCTACTAGGTATCAAGCAATGGGTAGAATCTGTCTAATGATTTCTCATACTGCCCATCTTTGTTGCCACAGAACAGATAAGGGTTGGGGAGCTGGGTACATGGACTAGATCTGACTGGGTAAGCTATTTCACCTCAGTGTCCTTAACTAAAAACAAGATAACAGGAAGTCTGGCAAGATAATTAAATGATTTAATACAGTATCTGAAACACTGTAAGTACTTTCTTTACTTATTCAGCTTACACTGAATACCATATATATACCTTGTTATAAGAGTTACTGTGTCTGGTTGAGAAGGGAGAGAAATAAATGCTTCCACTTTCTTCTCCATGACTGGAAAGGAAGTCTTCTCTTGCCTATAAGCTAAACTCAGAAAGAGAAGTCTCCAGACAGGGGTTTGCAAACACTGGAATGAAGAAGACTGCACAGATGAAGAAGGCTAAGGAAGTGAAGCTCTGGGAGGCTGATAATTAAGCCAGGAGCTGATCAGCACCCTGGACAGCTCCTTAGCTGCGAGCCTTGCACCCCAGTCGTTGGGTCTAATGGAAGGGGTGATGCCTTCTTGCTTGGAGCTGAGGAATGACGTTTGTCAACCTTAAGACCTTCTAAGAAGAGCTAGCCCAGAATCTTTTTTTTAAATTTATTTTTTCCACTCATACAAACTTGATAGGTTCCCCATTCCTCCCTCCTTTCACCTCTTCCTGGATCCCCTTGCTCCCTCCTCCCTTTTTTCCTTCCTTTCCCCTCTTCCTCTCTTTTTCCCAGTGCCCCCCCCATTTCTGGAGCATCCTTTAGTGTGCATGTCAAACTTCCCTCTGAGTCCTCCTCTCTGGTGAGGTGTAAGGGCTCAGTAGCATTGCCTAGAGCTCTTTTTTTGTGTTCCCCTTTAGTATAGGAACACTATTGTGGCTGTTAATCCCTTGCCTCTAAGGATCTTAGAGCCTGTGATCTATGACTAGCCCAGAATCTTCCATTGCCCCTCATCATTACATTATCAGAATGCACCACCTTGCAGATAGTTTAGTAAGAATTAAGCAAGCCAGGTCTCATGGTCTGGAATCTAGGGCAAGTGATCCAGCTTCATCCAGGAAGATAGAGGGAAGCATCTTCATTATACCGTGACTAAAGGAAACTGCAAATAAGAGCATGCACAATGCCCCTGATGCAAGACAAGTACTTAAGAAATGAGTCTGCTTCCTGCCACACAGGAAGGGAAGACTGGAGGGTCTGATATGAGCATAAATATGTCAGTTTCATGCTTCTGAAGTAGCTGTAGATTACCCTGTGGTTCAGAGAGCTGGGAGAAGTGGTCTGTAATCTTAGTGTCATTGGGAAAAGACATTTCCCATTTTTCAACCACTAAACAGAAAACTTTTGCCTGGAATCCTTTCCTGCCTCCCAATTTCACTCATACACAGCAACAACATGTGCATGGATAACTACCGGTGTACAGATTAGAGGAATGCCTCCTTAAAAGCCCATGCCTGGAGTCAGAAGAGCCCAAAGGACTTAAATTCAAGTGGCTGGAAAGCCAGGCAGGTGACATAAATGTGGAACACCAGCTCGATGGAAACTAGGAGCTGAAAAGACTGAGCACTGAATAAAGACTGGGGAATAAAGCTTAGACTATTCTTCTCACACTGAAGGAACCCCATGGGGGCTGAAGAAGGGCTGTCTGTGACTTGTCTAAAGTCATCCATAGGCAGGTCTGCCCTGCTATTCAAGATCCTTAGCTCTCCAAGAGGGCAGTCTGGCCATGATACGCATATGCTGGAAGCAGCTTAAGGAGATGAGTTTCTCTTCTTTCCAGGGGGGTTGACTAGAGAGGTAGATCTATAAGCAAGAAAGTTACTGCCCTTCATCATGACACTGATCGCCATCATCTTAGGGACAGAAACCAATTTACCAATTTCTTCTGAATCCTTTTCCAACCCAGAAAGAGCCTGGCCTCACGATGCCTACCTAATCCCAGGGATGGGCCAGATAACCACCCAGGTCTTCTGTTTACTCTTCACAAGACCCTCCACTATGACATGAACATAGGCAGTCCAAATTATAATACAATGACAATAGCAATAGCAAATATGAATGTTTCCCTTGCTATATATGCATCAGGCACCTTGAGCAGTAGGCATTCCAGTACTTTTTTTAAAGATAAATTAAGAGGGACAGAGCAAGATTAATTCCACCATGGAAACCTTTATCTGGTGAGTGGAGAGTTGGAGTCGTTCTAAGGTGTGCCTCTGCAGCCCAGGTAATACCATGCCTCCCCAATACCATAGGAGGAGAAGCCAGATCTGATACTAGTTTGCCTTTGAGGCCACTAGGATCCTAAGTCTCCTCTGATTCCAGAATCAAGAAAAATTGCAATCTCAACATTGATTCCCCCCACCCCCAGTCTCAGTTGCCCAGCATCCTCTCTTCTGCCAGTCTGTGGACTGGAACCTAGATTTCATGTGCCATTTAGAGTCACAGCTCTTCTGGGGATGCAGTCAGGCCCAGGCACACACAGCCTGGACCATTCAACCTGCTGGCAGGGAAGGGAGAGTCTCAGTAGGAACAGCCCTTCAAGAAAGAAGGTGAGTTTTCTAAGCCTCTACTGACATCAGAGCTGAGGGGTCTCTTAAGTGTGTGTACGGCTGGGAGTTTCTTACAGCTCCAAGGGAGGACACACACGACACCACTTTATAAGCCTATCCAGGGTTTGGAGGCAGCTCGGGAGATTGGGGGGGCATGCAGAAAAGTGGGCAGAAGCTCGTTGGAACACGGGGAGGGCTGGGTCTCAAGAGAAGTGGGCGCGGGGTGGAGGGTTGTTAGAAAGGAAAGGGAGAGAGGAGAAGGAAGGATGAACAGGTGGATCTGGGGGACCCTTATCCCGAAAGCCAAAATGAAAACTTGGGGCAGAAAAAGGATGCCCAGGCAGTGTGGGGAAATTAACAAGGGGTCGCGCTGGCATTCGGGACCCCCCGGGGGGAGGGAGAAGCCTGATGACTTCACCCCTCCGGTGCTCACAAGCTCACGGTCGGAAATTCGCTACCAAAGGGCAGGAGGGTCGGAACCAGACACAGATCTCTGAGCCTCCCCATTCCTACCAGGGTGGGGTGGGGAGGTGCAGGCGGAGTTGGGGGCGAGGATGGGTGGGGCCTGGGGCGGGGACAAAAAAGGATGGAAGGGACCCTGCGCAGCACCCCTCGGATCCCTGTTCCTCGCTCCAGCTGTGACAACAGATGGGCGCAGCGCGGCTCACCTCGGGGGCTCCCTGCCCGCTGTGCACCAAAGTCCAGGCTGAAGCGGAGGTCTAGAGCTCCCCCCCGGCTGCCCTTCTCTCGCCGGGCAGTGGGGAACCGGCTGCCATGCCCCTTTCTCCAAGAGAAGGAGATCCGGGATTCACCCCATAGGTACCAGAATTAGGGGTTCAGAAGCCTGGCTCCTCCCGCGGCTCACCCATCCCCAAGGGGTTTGTCGAGGGCTCTTCCCCGCCCAGACCCCTTTCGGAGGGGGGGGTTTCCAGCCCCCGCGCATCTGGGAAGCGGACCCCTTCCCGGCCGCGCCCCGCCCCCAGCCCCCGCCCCGCCGACGTCGCATTAGCATGAACGACGCAAGTGGCCGGGGCACCACTCGGGGGCCGAGACTCACCGCGTCACAGCCCCAAGTGGAAGGGGAAAAAAGAGAAGGCAGCGGAGGAGGAGGCAAGAGCCGACGCGAGGGGAGGGGAGCGCGGCGGCGGGGTTAGAGGGACCGCGGGAGGCGGCAGCATGCCCCTCGGCCGGCGCACACGGCCTCTCGGATCGCCAGGGGCTGCTTGGGGCGCGCCGCGGGCACGGCGTGTCCACTCTTCGGTCCCAGCCCCGCTGCGCCTCCGCCTCCGCGGCCGCACCTGAGCCCCGCGGCGGCAGGTCCCCGGAGCATCCTGAGAAGCGGCGGCGACTCGCGGGACAGAGTTCTTGCTTTTCTCTGAGCGTGGGGACATGCGTCTCACGGCCACCTGAGGCACAGGGGGCGCTAAGCGGCTGGAACCGCTCCCCCACACCCCAAGTCTCCCGGTCCTCGCTTCTGCACTGCGGGACACCCGCGTCCGACTTCAGAGGAGGCGTCTTCGGAAGAACCGCGGGGTGGGGCATGGAAGCCACAGCGCCGGCGGGCCAGGCCCGAGCGGCGGCCACCAAGCTGTCGGAAGCGGTGGGCGCGGCGCTGCAAGAGCCCCAGAGGCAGCGGCGCCTGGTGCTGGTCATCGTGTGCGTGGCACTGTTACTGGACAACATGTTATACATGGTCATCGTGCCCATCGTGCCTGACTACATCGCCCATATGCGCGGGGGCAGCGAGAGCCCCACCCTGGTCTCGGAAGTTTGGGAACCTACCCCGCCGCCGCCCACTTTGGCCAACGCTAGCGCCCATTCGGCCAACGCCTCGGCGTCCCCGACGGCTCCGGGGCCTTCCCGGTCCATCCTGCGGCCCCGATACCCCACAGAAAGCGAAGACGTGAAAATAGGGGTGCTTTTTGCTTCCAAGGCTATCCTGCAGCTACTGGTGAACCCCCTGAGCGGCACTTTCATTGATCGCATGAGCTACGATGTGCCGCTGCTGATTGGCCTGGGCGTCATATTCGCATCTACGGTCATGTTCGCCTTCGCGGAGGACTATGCCACTCTCTTCGCGGCACGCAGCCTGCAAGGTCTGGGCTCAGCCTTCGCGGACACGTCTGGCATCGCCATGATCGCTGACAAGTATCCCGAGGAGCCCGAGCGCAGTAAGGCCCTGGGCGTGGCTTTGGCCTTCATCAGCTTTGGGAGCCTGGTGGCGCCTCCCTTCGGGGGCATCCTCTACGAGTTCGCGGGCAAACGCGTGCCCTTCCTGGTGCTGGCCGCCGTGTCGCTCTTCGACGCGCTGCTGCTGCTTGCGGTGGCCAAACCCTTCTCGGCCGCAGCGCGGGCGCGGGCCAACCTGCCGGTGGGCACACCAATCCACCGCCTCATGCTGGACCCTTATATCGCCGTGGTAGCCGGAGCGCTCACCACCTGTAACATCCCCCTGGCCTTCCTCGAGCCCACCATTGCCACGTGGATGAAGAACACCATGGCGGCGTCCGAGTGGGAGATGGGCATGGCCTGGCTGCCGGCTTTCGTGCCGCACGTGTTAGGCGTCTATCTCACCGTGCGCCTGGCGGCTCGCTACCCACACCTCCAGTGGCTGTATGGGGCCGTCGGTCTGGCCGTGATCGGGGCGAGCTCGTGCATCGTGCCAGCCTGCCGCTCCTTTGCGCCGCTAGTGGTTTCGCTGTGCGGCCTCTGCTTCGGCATCGCCCTAGTGGACACGGCGCTGCTGCCCACGCTCGCCTTCCTGGTGGACGTGCGCCATGTCTCGGTCTATGGCAGCGTGTACGCCATAGCTGACATCTCCTATTCCGTAGCCTATGCTCTAGGGCCCATAGTGGCAGGCCACATCGTGCACTCGCTTGGCTTTGAGCAGCTCAGCCTTGGCATGGGTCTGGCCAACTTGCTCTACGCGCCCGTCTTGCTGCTCCTGCGGAACGTGGGCCTCCTGACGCGCTCGCGTTCGGAACGGGACGTGCTGCTGGACGAGCCGCCGCAGGGGCTGTACGATGCAGTGCGCCTGCGTGAGCGGTCGGTGCAGGGCACAGACGACCAGCCTAGCAGCCCGCCTGGCCCTTTCGATGGGTGCGAGGACGACTACAACTACTATTACACCCGAAGCTAGCGGCCCCGCTGCTCCTCCAGGCTGCCCTCCCTCCCTCCTTGGGTCAAAGTGGTTGCTCGGTGGCGAGCTAGTAAGCGCAGCGGCCAGCTTGAGCTCAGTGGCGAGCCTCTTCCAGCGAGCACCCCAGCCCCTTCCCAGCCTTGAATTTCCTTGCTGGAATCCTCTCTCCGAGACCCACTCTCAGTCCCTCCCCCCTCTTTCTTATCTGATGGGGGAATGGAACACCGAAGCATGAGAACGATTCACTCCTGGCAGAGGTGAAGAAGTGTGTGGCCCTTACCTCGAAATGCCCTAAAGTAGAGCCATACATCTGTTTATCCTTCCTTCCGTTCTTTCCAGTGCCAAACGTGGCCTACTGCACCACGGTGCCTCCGGCCCAAATTAATAAACCGTGTCTGTCTGAGGAGGCCGAGTCTCTTTACTGCCGAGGGGTGGGTGGTGTGGCAGGGCCCCTGAGCAGAGGGGAGGTTGAACTTGAGGGGGAGAGTGCTAGAGGGGGTGGGGGGAGGGAGGTTGGGAACCAGCTCTGGCCATGCAAACCCACTTCATGTTCAGAGAACACACCCCGGAACTTCAGTACACTGGGGATCCTGGACTGGGCTTTCCTTTCCACCAGTAAGAGCAAAGCTGTTTGCCACAGAACAAGAAAAAACAATGATCCCCACTTTTAGGGCCCAGCTTAGGGACTTAGGCTCTTTCCTCTTATGAGTGGGACTTACCACTTGAGCTTGAGTGGAAAAGAGAAGGAATTCAAGGTCTGCCAGTATGGAAACTGGTGTCAACCCCCAGCCAGCCGCATCC
This sequence comes from Typhlomys cinereus, assembly GCA_023101885.1. NCBI lineage: Eukaryota > Metazoa > Chordata > Mammalia > Rodentia > Platacanthomyidae > Typhlomys > Typhlomys cinereus. The sequence continues at coordinate 2,407,208 of JALPQD010000025.1, read as the reverse complement.
CGAATGGAAGCAGCCACCTAGGGCTTTCAGGATGTTTCTCATTTTTTGAGTTCTCACTATGGAAACCTCAGACTGTGCAGGAGGGACACTCAGCCCTGGAATCTCTACCTGGCCACAGTGCTCTGATCCCAATGCAGTGAGCGAGCTAGGTTAGGTTCATGTGTTGTAGGAGATGGGGAGGGGAGAGGCATGCATTGCTGGTGTGTGTGTGTGTGTGTGTGTGTGTGTGTGTGTGTGTGTGTTGCCTGTGTGCCTAAGGCACATATATATCTTTGTAGGTCTCTCTTCTGAGCCCATGCAAGGGCAGGTGTCCAAATGGGAGGTAGGTACTTCACATGGGAGGAGTCTGCAAAGGCCTCCATCTGAGAGTCCATGAGCAGCTCCGGTTTGCCACCGGAACCAACCAAGTCTTTATTCTCTCACCTCCCCCCTCCTCCCCAAAGTGCCTACAGGAATGGGTGACAAAGGAAAGGCAGGGAAGATTAGCAGTGACCAACAAACTCATTCATTATTAATATTTCAATAGGGGTGTAGAAGGGCCCCAGCCTGGACTAGCTGGTGAGGAGGAGCAATAATTTCTCCCAACCCAACCCTCCCCGGAGTTCTGCATACTCGCTATGCAAAGTGGACAGTGGGGATGGAGGGAATCATGGAGATGGGAGGGCTGGAATGGGGCGATGAACTGAGCGGGACCCTGTTCTGCTCCCCTTCTCGGGCCTAAATCCTGTTGCCAGTGCACGAACTCGGCTGGGAAGCCCTCTGGGTAGGTTCCAAGGCAGGAGGTGGGGATCGCTGGGCGGGGTGGGGCGGGGCAGAGGGGAGGCTGGAGACCCGGAGACAGGGGAGGGGCAAAGGGAGGGAGAAAAAAGAGGGAAAGGGAGGGAGGAGGAAAGGGAGGAAGAAGTCGAGAGCCACGGCTGCTTTGCTTTCAGCCAGTCGGGCGGCCGCTGGGTCCCCGCGACGTCGGAGACTCTGCTCCGGACCCAAGCCCCAACCCTTACGCTGCTGACGCCCCTCTTTCCAGCTCACACTGCCGCTCCCGATCCTGCTTAGTGTGGAGCAGCGCCCGCCGAGGCAGAAGAGCGCAGGAGAACAGGTGAGAAGGGCCGGGCGGGCTGCGGGAGGCGGGCTGCGGGCTGCGGGCTGCGGGCTGCGGGCAGCAGGCGAAGCAGAGCCCCAGGGTGGAGCGCTGCGGACCCAGGCACTGCCCCTCCGGAGGAGCTGTCCACCGAGAGACTGCGCCCAGGTCCCGAGGATCCGGTACTCTTGAAGTACACAGCGTCCCAGGCAGCAAAGTCGTCGGGGAAAAGCCAGGAGACTAAGGGATTCTGTAGCTTGGGTGCCTGTGCTGGCAAGACTTGGTCATCAGGACTCTGTTCCCAGAGCCCCCTATCCACCCACATGGTTCTATTTCACCCAGAATCTACCAAGTGCAAGCGTCCGTGCTGTCTGTGCGTATTCCGAGGGTTCTGAGTCTTCCCACCAACAGCCACCGCTCACTGTAAGAACGTCTCCACATCCATGGCAGAGAGCAGCACTGTGCTGTAGATGCCTTGCTGTCCGATTCTGGCATGGAACCAACAGCAGTGGCGATGTTCTTTATGTTTGTGGGAGCCAGGGGCCTCCCTGGCCAACAATTCAGAGGAAGACAATCCAGTCCTGGCATTAGAATATTCCTTTAATAACCACGTGACTTTTGGGGATACCAAAGGTTTTCTGTGATCTCCCCAGCCATAAGATTTTGCCCTGACTTACAGTACAGGAATCCCCTCCTGTGGAGCCATCTTAAATCCAACCGGATATCTCTGAGCTGCACATATCTTCAGTAATAAGGGCTTTTGTAGATTATCTTCTTTTTAAACTTTTATTACTGTTTTTACTGCTTTTTTAAAGATCTTTTACAAGCCTGTAAGACACGCAAGCATTAGCATTATTATGTAACAAAACTGTTTTACAGAAGTTGGTTAGGATCTCCAAAAGTCCACTACAGTCCATTCCACTCATCGGTAACCTCAGGAGTCAACAGCTAAAGAGATGCTAGAGGAAAATGTTAACAAGATCCAACACAGTATGAAAGATTCCTATTACTCTATATATTTTCTTAAAGAGCAGTGTTGGGCACAGTGGCATGCATGGGAGGCACCACGTTATTTAGTTCTCTATGGGCATTCTTCCTGAGCCATATCATTTTCTTATCCTGGAATGTTCCCATGGGATTTCCATCCATTTTCCCACACCTAGATGGACTTGGTAGGGTCAAGCTGGAGCTTTGGACCATCCCTGCTGGCTACTAGGGCTTCTGGCCTGCCTTGACTGTCAGGACTGTTCTCTTGCCTGGCTGGCACAGAGGTGAGCTTCTGCCCACCTAGTTAGGGTAGCAAGGTTGACAGACACGTGACTGTCCTTGTATTACAGCTGCAGTCACTGCACGTGCCTTTCCATCAGTCACACTTGACTGCTGTGTGGGCCTGCGGCAGAATGAACAGTCTCTATCTACCACAGGAAATGTACACAGCACACTCAGGGGAGAAAGTCACTCACCTGGGGGCCAAACTTGATCCTTTTCATCTATATTGCTCCCTGACAGATGATGTCCATTGTCTTAGGTGGAGACACCCAGAACCAAGGCACACTTAGTTTCAGCATCTTACCAAGTCTGAATACTTTGCACATCAGCAGAGAACCAATAGATCCACAATTTGATGTACGATCTTCAGTGACCCTGTATGGACATTCGCAGGCGACCTTGGTCATTTTGTTAGAGAAGTGGCGGAGGGTAGTTCCCACTTTCCTCTCCCCTCCCTCCCATTCTTGACGGTCTCCCTCCTCCCTAGTGGGGCATGTAATGGGGCTCATCTGAACCTCCTTGGTTTTTTTACCCCTGTATTGAACTGCCATTCAGAGACTCATGTTATGTCTGGAGGGAAAACACCATACAACAGGAGACAAAGGATACACCCACAGGTTTAAAAACTGGCCAATATCCTTTTGGAACTAATTGTTTTATGAACTTTCCAAATGTTATCCGCCTTTTCCCCAGACTCTCAGGAGTTTCTTCGGGGCCCTGGCCACCTGGTTTCCTGTGTCTCCTTCTACATTTTCATAGCACTTATCCTTGGAGCCTGTGTCCAGAGACTACCAAAGTCACAGCCTATTCAGCAAGCTCCGGGAGCTTTCCTGCCCTGGTCACAGGCCAGTCTCTTGAGCAGTGTGGACTGCCATGCACAGCACAGGGTCTTAGAAGGCTTGAAGTCATTCATGCACGCACTCATTCACACATACATGCATTCTTTCCTTCTGTTAACATCCCCACTATTCCATGCCACACCCAGGCCAGACACAGAGGAGAGACTCTGAGCACAGCAGAGGTGGTCTTGCCCTTAGGAAGCTCACAGTCTAATGGGGGGGGATAACTGAATCAGTGCAGAACAAATCAAAGCTAGTGCTCTGACCCTGATGGATTGGGAGTGAGCAAGCCTGAGCCCTGTTCCCCCAAGTGCTACTCTAGGGGTGTTGAGGTGACCCTGAGTTGCAGCAGCCTCATGACAGTAGATCCAAACTGGAAGTTCATGGTAAGACCCATTCTCCCCCACCCAGGGACTCGGAGAGGTCACAGTGATCAGGGAGTAGGCCTGAGGTCTACACACTACTGCCAGACTGTATTGCCCTTGTGGGGCAGAAGTAAGAGTGTGAGAGGCGAAGATGACTTTCGTGTGATGCTTCCCTCTCTCTGTCCCCAGGTCCTCCACCTCTGCTGCTCTGACTTAAGAGTCACCAAGATGCCCATCCTGGAAAAGGTCCCCTTCAAGAAGACTGCAAAGACTCCCAGCAGTGAGGAGGAGCCTGTGAGTAAAAGGGGGAGCCCTTTGTTTCACCCCTGCTCCCTCTATTCACACTCTTTCTACAGAACTGTCCTGAGTGGGACTGGCATCTGGCACTTGCCTATCCCCCAAAACTCTATGCTCTTTGGCATGAGGCCGCACTGTAGCCAGGCCCCAGCCTTCTGAGCCTGGTGAGGTTAGGAACAGCCTTGTTTGCTGAGTTGGAGGCAAAAGTCCAAGAGGGTAGTCTCAGTCACCTGTCCCCCATATGCCAATTAAAGAGACAAGTGATAGCGAAAGGCAGAGGAAGAAGATTAAACCAACCGACCCATCAGGAAAGGGAACAGCTATCCTATGACCACCTTCAGGGTACTGCTATGAACTTCAGGGGTTAGAAGAAGAATTGGGGCAAGGGATCGACATCTGCATAATTAGCACTAGTCAAAGTGTGGTCACCTTGCTGATCATTATTACCTGGGCTGTAATCCTGCAAGATGGCGGAAGAAGTTACTGCAATAGGTGCTCAAGATGAGCAACTTAGTTTCCAGATGATTCTCCTGTATAGAGTAAAAACCTCATCATCATGGATCATTGTTGTCATTTGAGAAGTTGTCTGTCCTGTTGGCCTGTAGCTAGTTCTGGAATGCAAGGTGATCAAGGTTTCCCACAGTGCTGAAATCCTTAGCACCTTTAGATGGCCTGGAGAGGGGCAATGTGACAGCTGTGAAGGATGCTCCAGTGACATAGGTACCTATGTGCCTTCAGCCTTGCAGGCTGAGATAGGTCAGGTATTGCTACCTGATAGACACTCCTTGGGCAAATATCATGCTTACATGCAGAATCAGGCATGAGCGTGACCAAAAGTAAAGGAAACAAACACAAAATGAAGGCAAAGTGGCCAGGCTTTCATCCCATTTTAAGCTACTGTGTGAATCCAAGGGAAGAGTCAATTTTTTAAATCAAAAACTCTCTTTCTTCCTCACTCTGTCTCTCCTTTCATTTTTTCTTTTCTTCCTTCCCTCCTCCTTCCCCTTCTTTCTTCCTGTCTTTCTGCCTGTCTCTTCCTCTCTTTCTCTCTCTCTCTCTCTCTCTCTCTCTCTCTCTCTCTCTCTCTCTCTCTCTCTTTCTCTCCTCACACATGTATGTAGGGATGTTCATGCAGGGGTGGGTTCCATGCAATATACACACAAGTTGACATCATGTGTCTTCATAACTTTTACATTTAAAGCAGGGTCAATCCTTTGAACCCAGAGCATGCTAATTGGCTCGGCTAGCTAAACAACTTGCCATTCCCTGGGTTTATCTCCTGAGTGCTGAGATTGACCAGCCCCTCCTGGCTTTTGCATAGGTTCTGTGGATAGATACAGCCTTATCCACTGAACCATCTCCCTAGTCTCTGGTAAAAACGGTTTCTAAATGCTAGTTTCTAAGTGCTGGCTTTTGCACAGGGCCTATGGATCAGTCTTTTGCACTGAGCAATCTCTCCAACCACTGGCAAAAAACCAGTTTCTAAATGCTAGTTATAGCTTCTGAGTGCCGGGCAGGGGGGGGGGTTTGACAACCACGCCTCCTAATCCCAAAGCCAAGGAGAACCACTGACCTCAGTCAAGCACGAGCACACCGGCCCAACCTCTCTGTTCCCCAAGTTCTACTTCAGGTGATTCTGAGTCCAACACTCCTGCTCAGATATGGCTGAATCTCCTTCCCAAGCCCCCCATCATCTGAGCTCCTGCTGCTGGCACTGATTCAGCCCTGAAATATTAAACATCATCCATTCTACTGGCTTGAGATAGCACCACCTTTTCCTGGGCAGCCTCTCCAGGCAGGCATCCTACCTCCCACTCTGACCAGCCTTCTAGAAATCGAGCAACATATCTGATTTCAGGTTGCTGCATGCTCTGTTCCTTCTGCCACACCCCTCTTTCCTGCCGTCCCCCACTATATCAGAACTTTCCTAGTGCCTGCTTTCGAAGTTGCTCTCTACATTGTCTCAACTTCCACATCTGACCCCACACCTCTGCAGCTACCTCCATGGCAGGACCCCTTCCTCTTGCCCCCTCCCTCTCTCTACTGTTTCTAAGTCAGCGCAAGGCTTGGCTCACATGAACTGCCCAGGAAATATATATGGAGTCCAGAAATCCAAGTCCTTTTGCACAGGGACAGAGACGGAGACGTCCCCCAAACTGAGTTTGTTCATTTACTCAGCACTATTTTGCTGTTGCCCAAGCTCAGTTCAGCATACAGTGAGAGTCTGGATGAAGTGTCCCTTTCTGGCAAGGACCCCAGCCTATAAACATGTAAGAGGAGGAGCCAGAGTGGTGGAGAGGCCTGACCTGGCTTTGTGGGAGTGGGGAAAGCTTTCCAGGCCCTTGCATATACTGTGTTGCTCCCCAGAGCAGGAGCACCAAAGTTGGTGCTGACACCCACCTCCAGCCAGAACAGCAAATCCTACAGACAGGATCAGACAGGTGGGGATCCATCCATCCATCCATCCATCCATCCATCCATCCATCCATCCCATCCATCATCAGCATCTGCTGAGTCACCTCCCAGGGCTGAGCTGCAAGAACAGACAGGTGTTTTCAGCAGCCCACCAGGGTAGTGTGAGTTCTTGATTGCCTCATGGAAATTCAACTCACCACTCCACAGAACGGAAACCCCTGAAGGGAGACATCCTACTGTCTTCCAATTATGTGTAATGTAAATAACAGTAATATTAAAAATCCTATTTTCCTATTGTGAGGGACTGAGGGAGAAAGATGAGAAGGAAGGGAAGAAAGGGGGCAAGGAATAGAAGAAGGGGACCCAGGAAAAAGAAGGGAAAAGGAGACTTGGGAGTGTAGCTCAGCAGGAGTGCTTGCCTAGTGCTTGCATGTTCTGAGTCTCAGGTCTATGGAAGGAGGGAGGGAGGGAGAGAGAGAGAGAGAGAAAGAGAGAGAGAGAGAGAGAAGAAAGAGGAAGAGAAGGAGGGGAGGGGAGGGAAGGAAGAGGAGAGGAGGATAGAAGATGTTGGATAAAGATTGCCATATGACCTGAGACTAGTTTTATCCACAAGATGAGTCTAAATTTCCTCATCTGTAAATGGTACAAAGATCCCTGTCCTTGCTGAATGATAAATTGAAGAAACACACACGACTCCCAGGTGACTACGGCCGGTCATCTGAGAAGAGCAGTGCTTATGTAGGTGGACAGCAATGGGGGGGCTCCTTCCTTCTTGATTCTCCCTAAATTTGAGACCCAGATGCCGTAGGCTCCTCTTGGGATTTCCTTTTAGAGAGTCACACCGCAACATTTTACAACACACTTATGGGTATCAGTCATTTCTCTTTTTAATTCTCTCTGGAACTCTCTGAGGATGGAGGGGTTATTGGTTTATGTTAAGGAGAGTTAAGGAGAGATCCAGGCAGGAAACGCTTCCACTGTTGGCTCATCCAAATCCAGCTCACACCTGGAAGGGTGCAATAAGGAACTCGGGGCAGGTAGAGCCACCACCCCAGGAAACCTTTGTGGGAAGCACATCTCCACCCAAAGCCATCTTTGATCCCTTCGACTCTCTTGTAAGCAGTACCTTGACATGAGAGTAGGAGGGAAATAGGTTGGGAAGAAGAAAGTGTATAGTGGGGAAAAGATGGGGTTGAGATTAGTTAATAAAGTGTGAAATGGAAAAGAATACAAATAAATTTTACAAAAAGAGTAGCACCTTCCCTTCCAGAGAACACTTAGACGCTGAGTCCAAGCTGGGAAAAATTCCTACATGAAAAGTGACCAGCAGCCAATGCTATTGTTGTCTTTTGTCAGACGCATCCTTTATGGAATGATAAGCAAGCTCACGTCTGTCATCTATGAGATCTTCAGGGAGGATTATCTTTCATGGAAAGAACTGAGTACTGACAAGGTCACAAACAGCATCAGTCTGTGAGTCCAGGTCTGTCTGATGCTGGTGCCAAAGTCTCCTGTGTTCTCCTGGGAACTAAGCAGAGCAGGGAATGGGGACAAAAACAGGAGGGTCCTTAATCTACTGTTCTGGTGATCCGTACCCTATCCACAGGCAGGTCCCAGGAACAGAATGAAGAAAGGCATCAACCTAGGGACAGACCATGAGTGCCACTGAACCCTCTTTTCCAGGGCTTGCCCAAACTACCAGTGCCTCCACTGCAGCAGACACTGGCCACCTACCTACAGTGCATGCAGCACCTGGTGCCCGAGGAGCAGTTCCGAAAGAGCCGGGCCATTGTGAAACAGTTTGGGGCCCCTGGTGGCCTGGGTGAGACCCTGCAGCAGAAACTCTTGGAACGACAGGAAAAGACAGCTAACTGGGTAAGGTGTCTGGGTCGGGGGTGACAAGGAACCCCTGTATTGGAGGACAGAAGGGAGATATGGAGACCAATGGAAAGTTGAGTGAGGGTAATGGATGGCATGAATAGAGCGTTAAGGGGGAGATAGGGCTGGGGGACAGATGGGCACAAATAGGTAGTGTGGGGCAGGCAGGTGTGGTGGAGCTGGGGAAAGGGAGAGGCAGAGACATGGAGAAGGTGGGGAAATAGAAAAGACAGGGCACAGAGCTAGGATGGGGCCAGGAGAAGATGACGGTAAAGATGAGGTTGGGAGACAGAGCCAGGTGACAGGCAGGATAGAGATACACACAAGGACAAGCAGTGGGCAGGGATGTATTTATTACCAAACATCCCAGGCGAGAAATGACAGGGGGAAGGAAGGAGAGGGTGTGGGGTAAAGATAGAGGACAGGCTTGGAGGACTGAGCCACACGTGGGTCCCACACCTAGCTGGGGCTCAAGTGTATTTGTGAATGAAGGAAATGACCACAGGGTGGACAGGAAGGGACTTGTGACCTCTGATGATAATATGCTCTGTTTGGAAAGGGTGTGTCCAGAGAGTCGGGGTGATGATGCTCTTTCCCTGTGCTCCCCGGCAGGTGTCTGAGTACTGGCTGAATGACATGTATCTTAATAATCGCCTGGCCCTGCCAGTCAACTCCAGCCCTGCTGTCATCTTTGCTCAGCAGCACTTCCAAGACACCAACGATCAGCTAAGGTGAGGCCAGGCCTGCAGTTGGGAACGCTCCTGAGACTGGGGGTTTGAGGGGAGTGCCAGAAAGGAGAGGCAAAGCTTATACATTAGCTGAGTTTGCTGGAGTTAAATGCCACTTGGTTACTAAGACCACAGATGGGGTCGGAAGGGAGATTAGGTTAAAAAAAAATCATGGTTTTCCTCAATTCATATTTGTTTGAGGTAGGTGCTAATGAGGGATCACGGACCCCAGAGATTCCCCCATAGTGGTCCTGGCCAGGTTGAGGTCAGAAGTGGCTGGAACATGCTGCTCCAGGTACCTAGGAGCACTTCTGTGCCCTGCTCCGCAGACTCCAGAGGGGGAGGGAACATCCGTCCCTGCCACCCGCTGCCATCTGCTGCAATTTCAGAGCTCACTGAGCCGCTAGAAGGGCCTTGGAGTCCACCGAGGATGGTGGCGATGGAGGGGGGAGGGAAGGGTCTCTGTATTGGAGTCTGTCAGAGTTTCCTGCTCTCAAGGCCTGAGCGGCACCAACGTGGATATAGTTCAAAAGGAGACAAAGGCCGAAGTGGCCTGAGGAGAAACAGAGCCCTCAGCCTCCTGTTTGACTCATCCATGCTAGGAAGAGCCGCCCAGACCCAGCTCCTACCTGCAAGCCCGCAGGTGGCCTACGCCTCCCTACAGCCCCCCAATCCCATCCCTATGAGACGGCATAGTGGGGATGGATGGATTTCTGAAAACACTTTTCCAAATTGCATCTGTGGGGCATTTTCCCTCCATGCAATTAAGCCAGGACTCTTCATCCATGGACAGTTAAGACGGCCTGGTCTCCTGGCACTGGTCTCAGGGGGCCTTTTTTCCGCCCCCCAGAACTCACTTTCCTTTTCATTAGTCACTCAGTGGGAGCCAGATTACAGCCTTTTTCCAAGAGACTGGATTTCCTAGAACTCCGGGTGTTCAGGCCTGCCTGATCCAGCCACAGGACCGGCCTTGCCCGAAGGAGGAGAGCCCCACCCCTCGCTTGCTAACCCCATCCCGCCTCTTGCTCTGCCTTCTGGCTCCTCTTCCTCCTCAAGGTGACTGTGGCTGCCTCTCCTCTCCCCCAGAGCTGAGCCTCCTCCTGTTCTCCACAAAGGACCATTTTTTAATCCAAGTCCGCGGTGGGCTGACAGCGCTGGGGGAGGGGCAGCAGGCACTGCATCCCATTTGTGAACGCGGGGATCGGCATATGGCAGGCAATAGATGGGTGAATTTGGAACAGAGGAAGAGGCGGGAAGAGAAAAGAAAGTGAAAGATGAGGGGAGGGGAGTTAGGAAGGAAAAAAATGGGAGGAAGATAGGAGGGCAATGAGGAGAAGATGGGGAGTCTGCCACGATAACCTCAGAGCCCACTTCACTTCCACACAGGTTTGCAGCCAGCCTCATCTCCGGCGTGCTCAGCTACAAGACCCTGCTGGACAGGTAGGCCTGGGCCCAGCCTGCTGTGGGTAGGGCCCTGCTCTGGCTGGCCCACTCCTGTCTCCCTGGTGGAGCTGCAGAGGGCAGGGACTTGGTCTTTGTCCAGCTGTGTGTGGCGCCTCACTGTCCAACCTCAGGGTGGCCTTTAGTTTTGCTGGCCTGCTCATTTAAGCCTTCCTTTTCCTGGAGTAAGTACCACCCCTTCTGACCGTTGAAAGTGCTCCTCCTGCCATCCCTCTTCTCCTGTGGTGTGAATTCGACGGTGAGCTCGGTGGGATGACCTCCCCTCCCTCTCTGAGCCTGTTTCCCCACTCCTACCCAGCTCAGTAGACATGGTCACTCCTATGAATAGTGAGAGCTGTGTGGGCACAGTGAACTCTCTTTGATTCTAGGAGGACACCCCCTTCTCTCCCAACCAACCCCAGGCCACTAGGAAACACAAGGAAAGTGGAAGGTCTGCAAGACCCGTATCCCCAGAGGCAGAAAGTATAACAGTTATCGACGCTGGAATGAGGGGGGAGGCCCAAAGCAATGCTCTTTGCACAGAGAAGGAAGCTAAAGCTCAGAGAGATTAAGCAACTTACCTATAGTCACGTAGCCAAAGAGTGGCAGGGCAAAAGGACTTGGAACAATCTATACTCTTCTCTACTTGAAACAGAAGCTCAAACTCCCAGGTCCTCTGGAAAGGGAGAGATGAGACTGGGCCAGCGTAGCTGAGTAGGAATTCAGATTTTCTGGTGACAGTGCATGGATGCGGGGCCTCGTGAGAACTCCAGGGAATATGGGGCGAGTGTAGCCCCACTCTGAGGGTGAACCTGCAGGCTCTCAGCCCACAGCCGGAACAGCAGATTGTCCACTTATGAACTGAACAGTGCGCTCCTTGACACAGTGCTGTACTCACCACCCTCTTCCCCACTGACCAGCAGGCCTGTGAATCGCCTTCTTCCGCTGTGTGTCCAGAGCGGTCTCCCGCAGGCTGAGTTTGATTTCTTTCTGCACTCGCTCTTTTCCTTTCACAAGGCGTCTCTATCCTCAGAGTGCCTATGACAGGGTAGAGGAAAAGGTACAGGAGGAGGAGCACCAGCCTGTCCTTGGGGCCTGGAGACTGTGGACCCACCCATCTCTGGCAGGGATGACACACAAACATCTGCATACGACCCCCAAGTTTCACCTGGGTGTGTGTGTGCAGACGTATGTGTGTGAGAAATGTGCACATTTTCAAGCATACCTACCCTTGTGTATCCACATGCATGTCCTAAGGCTAAATCATTTACAAGTGCCTGTCAGGAGCTATTCACTCTTTCACTGTCAGTGTACTCATGTTGGGTAAAATAGACATGAAAGACAGCACTGTTTCTCCCCAGAGCCCCAGGCATCCCCACTAGCGTGTCTCCTGGTCATTGCAAAGACATCCAATAGCCCTTTTTACCCCCCTTTTGTACCCCCATGTGCTTCTTAGTACATGCAACAGTTCATCCCCAGGTATGGGGTTCAGGAACAAAGAGTCACCTAAAGACCTTTTTTCTCCTTTCATGCCCCTCACAGCATTTTGATGTAACCAACCTCCCTAAGCTCTCAAGCCTCCCTCCTCGCCTAACCACATCACTTTTGCATTTCAGCTGCGACCTTCTTCCTTATCCTTCCAGAGACCAACTTTAGTCTACTCCTTACATAACCAGGTGGTTAAAAAAGCAAAGCAAAGCAAAGCAGGATGTGCTATATTATATAGCTCAATTGTAGCAGACTCGCCTAGCATGGGTGAGGTCTTGGGTTTGGCCCTTAAACCCAAAAGGAAAAAAAAAAGCAAACCAGAGTTAGGAGTGCTTAGCATGGGTGAGGCCCGGGGTCCAACCCTCGGCTCCAAAAAGAAAAACAGAAAAAAACAAACATAATCCAATCGTGCCTCTGCATGTCAAAACCTTCCTAAGGTTCTTACTGCTCCAAGAATGAGCTGCCAAGTCCTACCATAGCCATGGCAGCCTGAGATTCCCAGCCTTGCCTGTGTCATGGTCTCTTCATATAGCTCCCACCCTGCTAACTTCCTTCTGTCTTCCTCTGGGGCTTCTCAGACTATGTCGGATGAAGTGGCTTTACTTTTAAATTTTGTAAACTTAGTGTCAGATGCAACAAAAAAACCCTACTTACCAGGAAAAGGTTTCAAAGACACAGAATACACGATCCCCATGTTTTAGACACAAGATTCCTACCACATTGCTATAGATACTTCTGGATTCTAGCACTCCCATGGCGCCATTTCATGGGAGTCATGACAGTTCAGCACAGTGACTCACTTTGAGTGGCAGTGCCATGGGACACTCCACCCTGCCCACTTCTGTGGCAGTCTCTTACCATTTGGGTTCAGCTCAGCTGAGCAAGCCTCAGTGAGACTGCCCCTTATCCTTGAAGGCTTCCTGCTCCTGCCAGCCACTCAGTCTTACTACTTGAAATTCTCCATTACACAAGTCTATTCCCCAGCAACATACTGTACCTATACCCAATTGGGGTAAGAATGTCATGTTTTGCTCTTTTTACCATTACTCCTTCCCCTGAGATACTAGAATCTGGCACAGAAAAGATGCTCAGCAAACTTGGGAGGCTGAAAGTGTGCAAGGATATATGGATAAATGGTGGAGGAGAGGTGAGTGGATGCATGGATGAGTATATAGTGGATGGGTGAATTTGCAGTGAACAGAGAGTCATGGATAAATGTATGATGGATACATGTATAGTAGATGGATGGACAGTGGATGGATGGATGGTTGCATGAATGTATTCAGGCATAGTAAATGAATGAATAAACATATATGTCTGGTAGGTGGATGGAAAGTAGATTGATGCATGGTAGATCCATGAATGAATCGATGAGTTGGAATGGATGCATGCATAATGGACAAGTAGATGGATAGATAATGAATGGATAGATTAATAGGAACATGATGTTCATAGATGGATGGATGGATGGAAGATAGACACAGACAAAGATCATATGACAAAAGAACTTTTTACCTCGAGCTCAGAGGGAACTTCTAGAAGAGATGATGAAAAGTAGTTGGACTCTTAAGGGAGAAAGCGTTTTCTAAACAGGATAGTAGAGGGTGGGGTGGGGGAAGAATGCCAAGACAGACAAAGCAAAGGCACAGGAGGCTGAATGATAGGAAATGCACATGCACTGCCTGAGAGTGCTGTAAGGATAAGGATGGTGAAGGGTTGAGAACGTTCCACAGGCTTCTGTGGGCCATGGAAATGGAGCATTCCACTCCTTCCAAAACAGAGACGAGCTCTGACAGAGGGCACTTCTGGGTTCAGCGTCCTCATTTAGCTGGATCAATACAATAGGGAGTAAGAGTGTAATTCAGTGGCAGAGCCCTTGCCTACCATGCACAAGACCCTGGTTTTGCTCGGAGGCACCTTCAAAATAGAAAAAAAAAAGTTTATCACAGAATCAGTTCTGATATCCTCTTTCCTCCTTCATCCTCAATGTGGTTCCTGCCTCTCTTCTGTTACCCTGCTCTAGCCACGCGATCCCTACAGACTGGGCCAAAGGCCAGCTCTCAGGACAGCCCCTCTGTATGAAACAGTACTACAGGCTCTTCTCCTCCTACCGACTCCCTGGCCACGCCCAGGACACACTGGTGGCCCAGAAGAGCAGCATCATGCCCGAGCCTGAGCACGTCATCGTGGCCTGCTGCAACCAGGTAACCAGCCCCTGTCACCTCATCCACTCCTGCTCCTTCGTAGGTGCCCGGGGCCAGTTCTCTGAATCATACAGTGAGCTGGGGCACAGTGCCCCCAAAGTAGGGTGTCCGACTTACGGTCAGCACATTTCTCTCCAGAACAAGGAAGATATTCAGTTAGGGATGGTGCCCTGGGCTCCTCTGCCAGCTCTGTGGAGCCAGGTCAGGCTTGAGGGGGCTCACAGCTGAGATCCAGGATGGCCTAGAGCCATGCACTTGCACACCTATTCAGTTCCATATAGTCCACGATCCTCCTGGAGACCGGATGGACAGAGTAAACACTGACAGACAAGCTCTCCCATGTGCCCAGACTGTGAGCTTAGGACTTGCTGTCATTCAATCCCCTTACTACTCACAGTGACCCTGCAGAGGGGGCCTTTGAGTCTTCCTTTGACAGACGAGGAAGTGAAGCTTGGAAAAGTTAAGTGGCATTTGCAAGAGTGGGAAGGGCCTTGGGTCCTGCCAGTGGCCCAGAGCCAAGCTCTATACCTTGCAGCTCAGGTTTGAAACAGGGTTATTTGGAGCAGGAAGATCATTAGGTACATCGAGCACCTAGTACTCCTTACAATGTATTATTTATGTTGAAGCATCACAGAAATATTTCATGTGACAAAAAGTGTTTTTTTGGGGGGGCTTTTGGTGTCTTTCTGTTGTTAAAACTTAAGTTTGATAACTGTCCCAGCCTCCCAGCCTCTCTCCATCCCCTGTGCATGTTTACTAGTGTTTTTTTTTTTTTTTGTGGATTCATTTCACATTTTAGCAAATTGAGAGCTCTGTGAAAGACTGTCCTCTGAGGGCAGTTGTGGCCACAGCTCCCAGGTTTAAAAGCCAACAGGAGGCTTCCCAGCCTGACACTCTGACCAGCCAGCCACAAAACGCAAACCTTTCTTCTTCTTCATTCAAAGTCGGCCCAGCATTTTCCAGCCACTACAGAGCATCCACCCACCTCTGGCAATAATCATGGGGATCCTGTTCTGACCAGGGCACATGGACCCTGTTTGGCATGGAGGTGGGCAAGTACTCATGTCAATCAGATGAAAGGGATGTTATAGCCTGTGTGGAGAATTAGACCTTTCTCTGACCACTTGTATCACTATGCAGCCAACTTCTGTGTGCTCATACACACACACACACACACACACACACACACACACTCACATGCATGCGCACACACATGCACACAAACACGTGGGAGAGAGGGGTTGGACTACTTGGGAATAAGAAAAGGGTCAATACGTGAATAGGTGTGGGAGGGAGGTAAGAGAAAGTAATAGGGAAGGGATATGATCACATGCAACACGTACAAATAATAAACTGTCAAAAATAAAATACGTAATGAACTTGGAAAAAAATAAGGACACCTTTACAAAGCCTAAGACTCTGGCTTTCAAAGCTGAGAAGGTGGCACCACAGGCTTACCTGCAAAGCTCATGCACACATATGTATACACACACGGAACAATATAGTGTCTCGTGTGCTGGGTTTCTATTTTAATATTCCTCTGTAAGCAATTTGGTGGGGTTTTGTTTTGTTTTTTGTTTCTGAGATCTGTGCCCACATCTTTGTGTCTGGATCTAGCTCCTTCTGCACTGGGTGGGTACACTATACCCCTAAAGAACGGCCAGGTTCTTTCTACTGCTTTGCTAATACAGAAGACTTACAGGCCCACATTCTTTCATGTGCCTTCCAGTGCACATGGGTGCGTTTCTCTAAGTCCTAGGCCAAGCTGTGCGCGTTTAAGTACAATTGCTGAGTCACAGATAAGCCCATGTTTAATTTTGATTGACATGGCCCTCCAACAGTGGTTTTACCTAGTTTCTTCTCAATTCCCTGCAAACACAATGGTTCGTATGCACTAAGAAGCACAAAAGAAAGCTTTCTTTTAACTCAGTTTAATCCGGCCTCTGCTAGGGGGAGCTTGGAGTCAAGCATAGTCAACAGTTCTGGTTCGTGCCCCTAAATGGGATGACTCAGAGGTACCAAGCACCTCGGCAACCTTGAGTCTGATCATCCCCCATTCTGAGCTCGTCCGTGAAAGCTCACTGAGGGCCTGGCGCCTTGGGCTGGCTGCCGCAAATGACGTATTTGACCTGTTTCCCCCACAGTTCTTTGTCTTGGATGTTGTGATTAATTTCCGCCGTCTCAGTGAGGGTGATCTGTTCACTCAGTTGAGAAAGATAGTCAAAATGGCGTCCAACGAGGATGAACGCTTGCCTCCAATCGGCCTGCTGACGTCAGACGGGAGGAGCGAGTGGGCCGAGGCCAGGACGGTCCTCCTGAAAGGTTAGCTGCAGTGCCCAGTGGGGCTCCATTTCATCTTCATGCCCATTGGCTTCTCCTCCTCCAGGGCTGGGCACATGGCTTCATCCCCATCAGCCATAGTGTGGGGAGTTCAGGACTCCTTCCATCTCAGGATGGGGAAGTGGGGGGGGGGCTGAAGAAGGCACCTGTTGTCCGTTCTTATTCTGTCGGATGCTGCTCCAGCTTTCTGGGTGAGACTAGAAGTCACTGGAATTGTAAGTGATCTGGAAACATGGTGTGGGAGGGGGGCCTGGTGGCATTATACAGCTGCATTACTACTGGTGGGCTGCTCTGGTATTCATTCGGAGACCTGAGTCTCAGAAAGAGCTGGCAGACAGGGCTTAGGTATGAAGTCCAACTTCTGGGAGGGTCGTTGGTTTCCTTCTCTGCTTGGTTTCTTGGTCGGTCCTGAGACTTTTCATCTTCAAGCTGATCTTTGTTCTTCGGGATGTGTGGTGTGTGTATGTGTGTGTGTGTGTGTGTACACACGGGCACGTGTGTGATGTATGCATATGTGTATGGGGTGGGTACACATACTTGGAGACTGTTGGGTGTTTATCCCTGTCACTAAGCCTTATTCCTTTAAGATAGGAAACCTCTAAGATAGGGCCTCACACTGAACCCGAAGTTGGACTGGCAGCCAGCAAGCCCCAGTGATCTTACTGTCTTCACCCGCCACAACATTGTGGTTATCAGGGACTTGAACACAGGCACGTATAGCATCTCCACAGCCTCTGGTTATGAAAGACTCTGAGTATTCCCATGAGAAAGCCAGTTATAGTCTTAAAAGGTGTGTTGTATGTGTGTGGTGTCATGTGTGTGGGCGCATATGCATGTGTGTGCTTTGTGCAGGTAGAAGACAGAGAATAACCATGGGTATCACTCCTCAGGTGACATCTGTCATTTTTTTTTTTTGGAAATGAAGTTTCTGACTGGCCTGAACTCACTAAGGAGGCTAGTCAGTGAGTCCCAGAGATCCTACTGTAACTGGATGGAATGCCTTCCATTCTTGCGCGCGTTAGAGATCTTAGAATGAGATTCCAGGTATCTAGGAGTCTTCATCCACTGCCAGGGATTGCAAGGGACCAGACTATATGTTTAGACTCCCTGCGTGTGTGAACTGAGTACTCTATACTCAGCCTGTGCTTTGAGAGACAGAGACAAGACCTCTGCCCCTGTGCATCCCAGCGATGGGAACAGGGAAAGAGAGGGCATGGGGAAGAAGTTCAAGTTCACAGGAATGTTATGTTTACCTAGGTGAAGTAGGTTATAGCAGATACCATCTGAGTACCCCCAGGCCTTCAGAGAAGAGAGGGAGGCCTTTCAAAGCTCTGTGCTGTAACTGAGTGTCAGGAAAGAAGGAGGATGTCATTTAGGCAGGCAGATGAGAGTGGTCAAAGTCAACCACTGGAAGGCCACTTTGTTCTGTCCTATGGACTCCAAGGAGAGTAGCTAGTGAGTGGGTAAGAATGGCTCTGCCAGTCACGCACACTGGAACTTAACTCCCTGACAGGTATTTGCATTTTCTTTCTAGAAGGTTCTTTTACAGAGTCAGCGGCCCCTCCTTCCATCATACAGAGCTCAACTCTTGAGTCAGGGCCTCAGGCCTCCCCGAGCTTTCTTCCCTTGTGTTAGCACACTGTCCCCTTGTCCCTTTTCTTAGGTGACTTTCCACCCTTCCAAGGAAAAAATCTATACTTGCCTGGTTAGCGCTGATTCTCTGTGGGGTCTGGAAGGACAGGGTCCTGTTTGAGACTTAATCTCCAAATCTGCTGTGCCAACCCCAAAGCAATGCAATGGACATTTGCCAAGTAAAATAATAAAGGCTTGCCAAGGGTGCCAAGGTCCCACTTACTAGTTAATTAGTCAGAGATGTAACTATTGAGCATCTGCTGAACGCTTGCTCCTAAATAGAAGGTTGCAGAGGGCCCAGAGAGGTGTGAACTGGATCTGTTCTGGTGAACATGACCATAATATTGGGGGAAATTAATAACTCAGCTTTCGAAATTAGTAATTCCCCCAGGAGACTGTAGTGAAATCCCATCCTACCCTTTCCTCCACCAGGGACAAAGACAGGCATCAGAATAATCACCTCTGTTTCCTAGACTGTTTCCACTTTATTAGCAGATCAGGCCCACGGATGGGGTTGCCTTAAGGTCTGAGTGCTTGGGTGGCACTAATGGGAATTAATTCATTAATGATACGTGATCTGGCTTTCTGAATGGAAGTGCGGTTTCTAAGGAAGTTAAGCAGAAAGGGAACACACACACACATACACACACACACACACACACACACACACACACACACACACATACTCTCTCTCTCTCTCCTCCCCTTGGGCAAATCAATTAATACAGTTAGCACCACGGACAGTGTCTTCTGTCCAGCAGGAAACTGATTCCTTTCAGAGATTCCTCCCTCATCCACACAGAGGGGATACGCACAGAGGGGAAACCAGGAGGTCATTTTAGAAGTGATTTTGGTTTCAATGACAGGCAGCGTGGGCGAGGGTCGAGAGAGCAGATGGAGAGATGCAGTGTGTCTAGACAGATCTCAAAACAGGGACAGTGCAGGAATTTCCGAGCCTCTTACTTGAGCCCCTGCGTGGATGCTGGCAGTACCAAATAGAGTGGGCAGTGGCCCCTTTTGAGAGTGTTTGGTTTGAAGTGCTCTGAGTCACCTGCCTGTAGATGTCACATTAGATCTATGTGTCTAGAGATCCAGAGAGAGGGTCGAGCAGATACAAATCTGAGAGCCATCAGAGGCTAAGTAATATTTAAAGGCGTGGATGGGGATGAGATCATCTAGAACTAGGAGGACAAGGTTTCCGAGGTCAGCTACAGAAAGACGTCAAGGAGAGTGAGACACAGCCCATGGATACAGAAAAGCTTGGAGCTGAATCACGGATGGGAAAGAGTTGCTTGAGAACAGTGGCTTGGAGAGGCGATGCTGCGCTTCTCAAGCTTGACGTTGTCTGTGAGCTTGACAAGGCTACGCTGGAGGAGTAGGAATTACCACTGGCTATGTGTGAATAGAAATGGCATAAAGGGATTACTGAGGAAATGGTCAATGCCTAGAGCCAGCAAGTGCTGGAGGCTGCTCAGACACTTGGGTATTAAAAAGAAGCAAAATAAGTAAACAAACAAGCAGAGAGATGGTTATTCCCAAAAGATGATGAGAATCCGGGGACATGCTTCTCGTGTCCCTGGCAAGTACAAGGGAGGAATCCAGTCAAGGGAGTTGCTGATGAAGAGGGAGTTGGTATATAGAGGTGTGGGGTGCTTGGAAAGATCAAAGGAGATGGAAGTCAGAGAGTAAGACAGACTTGTGCTGGGTCTGGAACCCTCAGGGTACATCTGTGAAGGAGTATGAGGACACCTGGGGATGTCTCCTCATCTGGGATCATCCAATCATGGCATAAAGAAGGAAAGGTGATGGTAGGATTCTGAAGGCAAAGAAGGATACAGCCACTTGGGAAGCAGGAAAGAGGACTTGCTTGAGACCTTGGTGAGACCATGGATTGCATGTGTCTGTACAGGAGAGCGTGGAGTCATTTAGAAAAAGTTAATTAGCATTGTTATAAGAACATGCACGCACACTCAACCTCATAAAAGAAGGTGGACCCTGGGATAAGAGAGCTAGGTATATAACTGAGGAGAAGAATGGTAAGGACTGGAGATGAGGCTGGAATCTGAACCAAGTAAGGTCTTAATGCTAGTACGCTAGGCTGCCAGGACAAAGAGCCACAGACTGGATCTAAACAACAGAAATGGGTTGTTCCACAGTTCCCAAGAGTGGAAGCCCAAGATGAGGTATCATCCTGGCTCTCCTGACACCTCTCTCCTCGGCTTGCTGGTATCTTCTCCCTGTCTCCTCCCTTTGCATGGCTCTGTGTCCTAGCAACCTCCTCTTGGAAGGATACAAGTCATGTCATATTAGGACTTACCTAGTGACAGCTTAATTAGCTCTTTCAGAGGCAAGAAGATTCTAAGAGAGCAAAGTTCCTCAATTTTCGCTTGCCAGTGAGAATGTTTTATCAGGAGTTGAAAGGAGAAGATGTAGGCTGGGTCATCCACATGGATGTTCCAGTTAAGAAGAATGAGGATGAGGAAAGGAGTAATGATGGAGAGGGAAAGGTGAACGGGGAGCCCATGTCTTCATGGGCAAGTGTCAGAGTCTGGCGCAGCATAGAAAGGGGCAAGGTCAAGGGGATTAAAAACTCCCAGTGGGAAGGGAGGAGGAAGGAAGGGTTGCTGAGAAAGCGCCTTCTCAACTTAGCCATGCGGTACAACACGTGAAGGAAAGCAGCAGTGACCTCTCAGAGGACAGAGAGGCTGAACCTTTGGAAACACCAGGCTCTGGCTGAAGCAAATGAACGGAACATTCAAAGGGGTGAGTCATGCTTGAGAATCAGCCTCTCTTTCTCTTCTCTCTCTCTCTCTCTCTCTCTCTCTCTCTCTCTCTCTCTCACACACACACACACACACACACACACACACACACATACACGACGTGAAGGGTCAGGAAGGAGCAAAGAGCAGACGCTGAAGACCAGGTGCACTCAGGGAACACATGAAGGTAGGGGTGGGAATCAATGTGCCACCAGAGATGGGCATCATCATTGCCAGTCAGGTGCCCAAATCCTTAATGTATAGGCAGTGGCTGTCTGAGTGGGTTACGCCCTCGGGGTTTGATGGGACTTCATGGGCATGACTGACCCATCCCCATGTTTTGCAGTTCGCCTGCATGGTTGCTGACAAATCACCATCAAATGGCTTAAGAGAAGAAGAGATTTCTTTTCTTATGATAGTCCCATTACAGTTCTCAGTCCAGCTTGATGGGAGAGCACGCACCAACACCAGGGCCAAGGGAATTGGCCACACCATGTATACCTAATTGGTTGAGAGAGGGACGATCCTTACTTCCCGGACCAGCATGTCTGGCCAAGTTTACACAAGGATGACAACTTTCTCAACCAACTCTCTGTATTTTATCCAGAGCCTAGTCCCACCCACCATGGGCTGGGCCTTTCCCATCAGCTAAACAATCTCCTGCAAGTTTGCTCTGGACTTAACCACTAATTCTCTACAAATGTGCCCAGACTCAAATGCTCAACTGTCAAGTTGACACCTGTGCCTGACTATGACACCAGATATCATAGATCCCAACTCCCAGCTGAAGCCCTGGAGCCTAGAGGGACAGGCCATGGACACTCTGCTCTCTTGAACACTACAAGCAGCTGAGAGCCAGCGAGGCAGGGCTGTGCCCATCCCAGCTATCTGTCTCACCAGCACCCCTCCCAGGTCTTGTCTCTGCTTCTCCACCGCCCACTTAGGGAACTTCCAAACACCAGGGGTGGTGCTCATAGAGACCCAGGGACCACCAGAGGGCGTAACCCACTCAGAGGAGCCAGTTCCTGTTGTAAAGCCCATTATTCTCTTCCCCAGGCCCCAGCCCGGAGCATCTCCTACATAGATCGCTCAGACACCACGCCTTAGTTTATGTGTTGGGCACTAGAGGGGACCTCAGCATCCACTAGGCCAATGACAAGGGCCATCCTTGGACCGAAGGGCCAGGCCATGCAGTCTAAAACCAAAGGAACATTTCAGAAGGTGCCTGAAGCAATGGGAGTGGCATCCATGACCTGCCATAACCCAGGAAGGAGTGGAGGTTGAGGCACAGTCTAAGCGGACTAAAGTCATCGAGGCAGTCCTGGCTACAGACTGGGGTTGGCTGATGACAGGAAAATCATCTACCATGTTCCTTACAAGAGAGGACAAATTCCTCAATCCTATGGATTTTCCAATGGGGTGGGTGTGGCCTTCGATTCTATTTTTAAAGCACCCTGTGCATGCATCCTTGGGACCCACTTATACAGGTAACAGTGTCCACCACACACCAAGCTCCCTTTTTGCATGTGCCCCTATGCCGGACTCATCTGTCCCTTGTCAGAATTCTGTCTTTAGTTGTTAGCAAGTGGACATTTCATCCCCTTTGAACAAAAGAGGTTTCTGTGGCTCCCAAGGGTAGAGACCTCTCACGGTTATGCTGCGTTGTTGCTGATGAAGTCATGACCAAATAGATTAAGGGAACAGGAGCTCATGCCATGTCATAGTTAAATCCAGTTGTCAATTTGATAATTGAAGCTCTGGGCACAATTATAAAGAAGTCGTAGTTAAGCCCTAAGCAAGTCTGCAGGAGATCTAGTTAATGGGGGGAGACCAGGTGGGACCATCCTCTGGGTCGTTGGATAAAGTGGAAGGAGCTGATTAAATAAGTTGGCATTCTCCTGTATACTTGGCCACATATGCTGGTCTGGCAAGCACCGATCGTCCCTTCCTCATTGGTCCTGCAGATACGGTGTGACTGGTTCCCTTGGCTCCTGGTACTGATCTGAGCTCTTCTGCCAGGCTGCACGAGGAACTGTAACCAAGAATTATAAGCCAAAATAAAATCCCCTTTCCCCCCTTAAACTATTTGGTCATGAATTTATTGGCAACATGCAGAGTGACTACTACACTACCTGATCCTAGGAAAAAATGTTTCTATGACACATTCATAGCAACAAGAGGTTCGCAGTAAAGACATAAGCTTGAAGTTCATCAGCATGTAGATTTCATTTAAAAAGTCAGAACTACTCTAACTTCCTATCTTCATTTTCCTCTGAATTCTACAGGCAGCGATGGTGGGAGGGGGGGAACGCTGGGGCCTGATTTGCTGGGTCTGAGGGCTGCACTGCCTGGGGGCAGGGATGAGGTTAGCAAGATCTAAAGAGAAGATTGTGACCTCCAAAGGGTCTGTGCATGCTGTAAGACCCTCCCCCCACCACCACCACCGAGCTGTGAAGCAGTGGCCTCCTGAACTCAGGAGGAGCTAACACCATTATCTTGGTCTGGAAATTTAATTAGACATTCGGCTCTGAGTCTGGAAGACTACACTGCCTGTCAATTTGTAGGAAAAGTATGGCCAGTTATGAGAGTCTCCCCCACCCTACCCCCACCCCGAGCCCGAGCCCACTGGCTTTCCTGGGCGCTGCGGTGGAGATCCTGCGAACAGACTTCACAGGCAGATGCTCTCTGTTTATACAGTCCTGTAAATATTTATCCCCAGCAGCCAATTAGAGCTGAGCCACTGCTTCCGAGGAGGGAGCTGACAGAAGGCTGTGCAGCTGTAGAAGGTCGCGGTCTTGGTTTACGAGAATCACTCAGGATGGGGGCATTTTGCTGTTTAAATGCCGTCATCCCGAGCTAGGCAAGTCTGTTGGTTTTTAAAACCAATTACGCATTAGCAATAACAGCCTCTCTGATTTAATTGGTCCAGAAATACCTCCTGTGCATCCCAGGCGGAATGCGATTTTCTTTCTTTGGGGAGGGGAGGGTCAGGGGCCATGCCTCCATCTACAGTAGATGCATGGAGGCCTTTGTGGATGAGAACATCCAGAGAGGGAGAAGGGAGAGGTCCAAGACATGCGATCTGGCCTTGACCTCTTGTCAACTGCATCCTGGGATTCCTGGGATGGAGACAGCTCCCTGCCCTGTGGGCAGAACAGTAGCAGAGCTACCAAGCAGATGGCCTGGTGCCCAGTGCACCGAGGGTGTTTGCTAATGATATTTCTTATTAGATAGAGGGAAATTCTCTGGGGACACTTTGCCCGAGGCCCATAGCATGTCTGGGGAAATCTGTTGAACTTGAAAATGGACACCTGATGAATGGACACTGCCCATGTTGTCAGAGACGGTGGCTTAAGGGCTCTCAGGCTATGTGACTGCTGCTCAGGCCTAACACCTAGTGATCTTTTACTTTGGATGCGTTTTGCTTCCCCGCCTTCTCCTGTATCACATACTGTGCACACACGCATATGCACTCAAGCACGCATGCACATACATACATGCACTCTTCTTTTTAAACACCTTCCTGACTTCCGTATCATTGGGTTTCATCGCACGTTTTAGGTGGAGTACAGTATTGGGGGGATAAGGCAGCTAGCTGGGAAGTGGGCTCTCACATCTCGCACCCCCGCCACCACCACCCTTCTCCTAGTTCCGGAATGATAAAAGCTATTCTCTCTGTCTCTCTCTCTCTTTCGGGAAGGGTGGTTAGGAATAGAACTCTTGAGTTCTTTTTTCCCAATAAAGTTAAACCTCTTTCAGGATAACTAACTATTGATACACACTGGTACTCAGAGCCCACGTGTCCCTGTTTCCACCAGGATGATACAGAGCATTTCTCCCACCTCAAGGATTTCCATGTTTAAACCATACCCACTTTTCACACATCTTAACCTCCAGAGAATTACGCCAAGTGAAAAATCCTCAACCATTTGGTATGACTTAACGTACGTCGTATTCTTAAAACAACAAAATCATAGAAATGGAGAAAATATCTGAGTTGGTCTGGAAATGAAGGGAAGCTGAGGTGAGTTGATAGTTCATCCCTTTTTATTGTTGAGTAGCATCCTATGGCATGACATTTAATCATTCATCCACCCAAAAACATCTGAGTTGTCTGCAGTTTAGCGGCATTACAAAGTTACTATGGACTTTGCATACAGGTTGTTGTGAAGATATTTTCATTACTGGGAAAGTGTTCAGAAATGAAAGTCCATACACTTGTCCATGACATAGAGAATATACTTACCTTTTATGTGTTGATCTTGTGTCATATAAACTTGCTGAATTTGTCATTCCTGTGAGGATATTTAACAGATTACTTAAGAACTTCCAGCACTGTGCTAAGTAGATACCTTGATGGTAGGCACTGTGTCTTGATCCTGACCCTAGAAAACATTCACTCTGGCAAGGACTATGATTATAGAGAGTTGAAATGTTATAGGTCCAGAGCCAAGTTACCCAGAACCATTTCTAGTTCCTTTAGGGTCCATTCATTGCTCACCTCCGTGCCTGACCTAATGTTTTTGGCGATTATCAGACAAAATGGTTGGAATGCTAAGAGGAACTTAGTCCCCAGCTTCTACCAGTTTAAAAGATAAGACCATCATCAGATAACAGTGGAAACATACAACTTTGCTGTAACACACCTACCATGAATGCATGTTCCCAGGCCAGGATCGCTCATATTTGTCTCAAAAATAAATCCTCTTTTATTCCCTTAAGTTAAAAAGAAACAGTTCAATATTTTACTTATAAAATAGGTTAGTTACTGAGTTTTTATAGATAATATTTATGAAGTTGAAAAAGTTACCTTCTATTTGTAGTTTCTTAATTTTTATCATGAATGGATGTTGAATTTGGTGAAATTCTTTTTCTATATCAATTAATATAATCATATTTTTTCTAAGTCTGTTAATACGATGAATTATAGTACTTGTTGCTTTTCTAGTAGTGAATCAATTTTACATCCCTGAAATAAGCTTGAATTTGGACATCACATAAAGTCATTTTTGTGTGTTGTTTACTTTTAACCATTAGCATGTAGTTCAGTATTTGGGGATTTTATATGCATGAGAACCATTGGTCTGTAGCTTTCTTTCTTTTTGGTATTTGGTTTGTGGTAATCAAATAGGAAGTATTTGCTCCTTATATATTTTTGTCTGTATAAGGGGTGCATGCATGTGTGTATATATGTTCACATGGTGTGCACCCCTCTTGGAAGCCTGAAGTTGGATCCAGTATCATCTTTGATCACTCTCCACTTGTATTGTTAAGGCAGGGTCTCTCAATCGAACCCCGAGCTTGTTGATCAGTGAGGCTAGCCCCATCTTGCCCCAGGGGTTCCCCGGGGTTCTGGGATTATAGGGTTCACTATGCCTGCTGGCTTTTACATGGTTCTGGGAATTGGAACTTCAGTCTTCATGCTTGACAGGCAAACATGTTATCCACTGGCCATCTCCCCAGGCCTCCTTGTCTTAGGTTTATAGAAGGAAATATGTAGACACAGTACTGATTCTTCTTGAGTTGCTTTAATAGAATTCTTCAGAGAAATGACTTGGGCATAGAGATTTATCTTTGGAGAGGTTTAAACATGCAAAGTCAATTTCCTTGATAGTTACAGGACTCTTGGAATTATCTATTTCACACCCAACATACTGTGCAAGTTTTATACATTTTAGGGATTGCACCATTCATCAAACTTGTCAGATATATGTGCATGATCGTTCATGGTACTTTTTCATTGTACCATGGCGCCTAAGTGAGGCCATCTTCCCCGTTGCTGATATTGGTGATTCATTCTCAGTCAGCCAGTGTCCTCTCTCTCTCTCTCTCTCTCTCTCTCTCTCTCTCTCTCTGTCTCTGTCTCTCTCTCTCTCTGCTCTCTCTTTCTCTCTGTCTCTGTCTCTCTCCCTCTCTTCCCCTCACTCTCCTTGGCATCAAAGGCACGTTCTCTACCAGAGCTACAGCCCCAGCACCAGTATTTCAAAATGTTTTGGCTTACCCTTCACTTTTGAAGGATAGCTTGTTTGGATCCAGAATTCAGTGTTGATGTTTCTTTCATTTCAGAACTTGAAGAACGTGCCAGTGTCTTCCAGCCTCCATAGTTTCTAACGAGAAACCTGCCGTCACTCTAATTGCCTTTCTCTAGCCTCCTTGCTTCTCTCCCTGCTTCCTCCCTCTGCTTTTCAAAAGCTTAATACGACAGGTATTAGGGTGGAGTTCTTTTCCCTTATTCTGTTTGGAGTTGTCAGCCTTTGGAATCCTTACCTACCTGGGAAGATTTTCGTCATTTTTTCCTCCGTGTACTTTCTGTTCTGACTGCTGAGTATTGTCTCTTTTGTGTCCTGGCGGGTCTTAGCATCTGTTCACTCTTTCCTCTGTTTTTGAAATTTTATTTTTCCTAGTTTTACAAGTACAATGAGTAAGTATCCCTGTCTCCCTCCTTCTCCCTCTCTCCCTCCCCTTCTTCCCTCCTTCTTTCCCCTCTTTCCCTCTCTCCCTCCCATCCCTCTATCATTTTTGTTTTTGTTTTTGTCTATTCAGGTCATCAAGTTTCTATTATTCCATATTGTTTAAAAAACTTTATTTAGTGTGTGTGTGTGTGTGTGTGTGTGTGTGTGTGTGTGTGTGTGTATCAGAGGGCACTGTGTATCCCTGTGAGACCAAGGGTGACTTCAGGAATCATCCTAGATTGCTTCTACCTCCTTTTGCTTTGCTCTGGGATTTCCCAGGCTCTGCCCACCTGGGCCAGAAGTGCAAGCCACTGCCATTTCCACCTAATGCTTCAATGTAGGATCTGAACTCAGGACCTTCTGCTTGCGAGGTGAGTCTTAAACCTCTGAGCCATCTCTCCAGCCCTATTATTCCATCTTTAGGGTCATTTGTTCAAGTCTCCTCCCTGCTCACTAAGATCTGCTCATAAATCCATCTACTTAGCACTTTTTAGTATTATTATTTATACTTTCCATTTCTAAAAATTCTGCATGGTTCTTTGTATCTTTTATTCTTGTGTTTCTACTCATCTGCAATCACTCTCTGCTTTTTTTTTGCACTTGTCTCAAATATGTTCAAAATTGCTTGCTGATGGGTTTCCATAATTATGAAGCATATTTACTATTCAGTGTGTGTGGCATATAGGTGATGTGTGTGTGTGTGCATATGCATGCACCTGTGTGTGTGTCTGTATGTAAGAGAGAGAGAGAGGTATATGAAGAAAGGTATGTGTTGTGGAGCGAGCCTGTGTGGAGGTCAGAGGACAACTTTTGAGAGTTGGTTCTCTCCTTCCACCTTTAAGTTGCTTCCAGACAAAAAAAACCCAGGTCTCAGGCTTGAGCAGCAAGACCATTTTGCAAGGTCTCAAACCTAAAAGTTTTCTGTTCATTAAGATGCTCCTTTTGTGGTTCTAAGGCCTATATAGAAAATCTTTTATATATATATATATAAAATCCATTTGTGTTTCCATGTTTTTGGTTTCTTTTGCTCCAGATATCAGACAGTTTAGATTTAAAAAGAGGGAGAAAACACTGTATTAATTTGCTTGTAATTCCATGACAAAATACCATAGATTAGACAGCTGAGCAATAGAAATGTCTAAGTCACAGGAGCTGGAAGCCCAAGACCAAGGCACTGGCACAGACAGCTTCTCAGGGAGCCTCCTTCCTCGGCTTGCAGACTGCTGCTTTCTCAGCTGTCTTCACAGGGCTTGTCCTCTGCGCACACATCCTATTGGATCCAAGCCCCACCCTGTGACTTCATTTACCCTTCGTTACTACCTTAATGGATCTTTCTCAAAATACAGTCACAATGGGGGAATTAGAGCTGTAATGTATGGTTTTTTGCAAGGTGCACAATCAAGTCCCAAACCCTCAAAGGACCTGGCACCACACTTCAGTTTAGGTCTGAAGATCCTTGTCTATCCTGTGTTCCTCTCTCCATCTTCTAGACCCTTCTTATGTTTATTCAAAAACATAGTATCCAGAGAGAAAAGCCTAATCCTTTTTCCCAGAAGCCAAAGACCCTCTGTTGTGAGTTTTTGAAAGGAGACTTTTGTAACTCCAGGCAAAACAGTTCTAATTCACAAAGGACAGGTTTTATTGGCCAAGATATACTTTTATGAAATCTTCTAACCTCTGGGGACTGGCAAGATAGAGAGCACCTCCCCCAGGCTATGAATTAGGGAAGAATATGGGGTGTGTAACAGCAAATTGATCTCCCAAAAAGAGATGTGATAATTTTGAACTAGAAAGAAAAGATGCTCAGATGGGCAAAGGCCAGAAGTTCTGTCTACATCTCGCTGGACTGTGTGATTACAGACAGGACAGCAGAAGTCTGACTTGCACCACCCCGTCCCCCCAGTAACAAATCAGAGGAGGAAGGTTCCCTGAGAGGGCTCTGCATGTGTTTCATGTCCTCATGCACAGGTGTGCATGTTAGAGAACTGCACCTGAGTTTCTCAGGCCTGCAATGCATCTTCGCTCACCCGAGGCAATCCCTAAACTTTCAACCTCCAGGGCTCTGGAATTTCCACACCGCTGATGCTGTCAGCCTCTGGGTATTGTTGTCAGAACAAGCTCCTCTTATTACTCAACTCCCACTTCTCACTATTAAGCAGGGGCTCCTTGAAGGAGATGGATTCGCTCCATTAAGCGAGCCCCGATGTGTTCCATGACGATGCCACAAGACAAACAGCCCCTGCCGCGAGCCTCCAGCCCACCACCCAGTGTTTCCATTACACTGGAACCAAAATCATGGTAGATGAGTTTGGGTGTAGTTCATTTTCTGCCTGACACGATAAACTTGTCAACGTTTGACCGATCAGCACTTGCATGCAGGGAATTCATTTGCAAGGCCACCTGGTTTCCCAGCTCTGTTCTCCCGGCTTCCACTGCACCCTGGCTAATGAGCCGGGACCTGGTTCCTGGTGGGCGGTGCTGAGCTGCTAGGCTCTGCGTGAGCCAGCACAGGACGGCAAGACCTCAGCCCCTCCGAAGGCTCCTTCTTTCCTTTCTGGAGGAGGCCAGGTTACTAGTGCCAGGGGAGCTGTCCTTCTTTGCACAAACCTTGTGCTGACCAGCAGGGGGGAATCTGCCAAGCCTTCACTCACCCGCCCACACTTGCTCCAATTTCCTGATCTGACAGGCTTGCTTTGAGTGTCCTAGAATACTGTAGCCTGTCTACGCCACACTGGTTTGATGCCAACTCGGGTGAGGGCAGATACCAAACCAGGCTCCCAGCACTTACCAAGATATGGTCAACAGGGAAGAAATGCATTTAAGCCACCCAAGGCCCTTCAGTGGCCTGCAACCCTTGTCCTTCCCGAGTCTGACAGGCATCCTCGACTCTTCCCAACCTGGGCAGTGGAGCCGCATTCCTGGCGTCAAACCCAGCTCCTTTCAGTCACTGGATGATTTATTGCCAATGGACATTTTGAAGTGAGGCCTTGTCTTTGGCCTACAGTCAGGTTATTTTGGTTCTCTGTTCCTCATCTGCACGTGAAGCACAATAACTCAGTACTGTTCCTCAGTACGCATGCTTAGATCCATACCTGTAACAGTACCTGTAACAAAGGCTGGCGATGACCTTACATCATTGTGTTCTTCTGGACTCATCTGAACCCTGTGGCTTCTATTCAAAAGCTAGAGGCCAATCAGTTCACCCACAAGCCCCATGTTAAGTCTGGGGTCTGCTTCCAACAGTCCCGTCCATTCTGTTCCTCTTCCCTGTATACTTCTGCCTTCTCTGTCTGAATGTGGTCTAGCCAAGCACACCCTTTCCATGCTCTGAAGACACTGGCTAGCCGGGGGAGCCCAAAGGGAACCCCACACAGCACATGGGTCAGGGCTGAATACCACAGCCATCTGTATGGAAGTGTAATAGACGGAAGAGAGGCAGGTAGGAAGAACTTCACAGTGGAAAGGACTCGTTACCCTGTACCCAGACTGAGCCCACTCATACCCCCTCCGTTGTTACAGACTTGATGCCCAGTAAGTAGCAGATTCCTGTCCTCAGAAGCGCTACGGGTCATTCCTATTAACCTTCTGAGTTACTCCAAGGTCAAGCCCAGGCAAGTGTCCTGAAGTCCCTATTAGCTATAGGTATCTTTCTTTGTCCATGTTGAGTGGAGTCCTTACCCTGAATGAGTCATGGGAGGACACCAGTCAAGCCCCCCACCCCCCACCCCGCAGCAGGAGAAAGTCGCATTTGCCAGCAGCGACTGCCTGAATTTTAAGAGCCTGGGGCTGGGTCAGGGTCTCACATTGTGAGTGTTTGCCAGTGGACCCAGGGAGCGGTGTCGCAGCCCCAGGCTCGGGAGCATGATGAATGGGGCAGAACTCCCCCGGGGAGGCTACAAATCTGGTGTGTTCCTGGCATCAGGAGACCTCAGGGGCAGGGTCACTGCCTGAAGGCCAGCTCAGGGAGGGTTCTACCTGCAAGCTCTGATGTGCAGTGTAAGAGAGGGTCAACGCCCAAAAACAGCCTAGTAGATATCCAGGAGATACCTAGATTCTGAGCAGGTGTTTAGAGTGGCAGGAGGTGGCTCATGCTGGATCCAGGGCGGCAGGGAAGGTGAGCCACGGAGCTCTGGGGTCTGCTTTGAGCCCTGATGGGCGAGAGGAATGGCGGCAGGTTGGCGTGAGTGCAGCACGTCCAAGGAACTTAAGAGAAGGGCCCTTGTCCACTCCGCTCCACAGCACTAGATGACTCGTGCTTCCGATTGATTTTTGGGACGCAAGCTACATGCCTGGTTGCTGATCAGACCGAGACGGGAAAAACACGAACCAGGAGGAAGGCTGGGTCGTCCTGTCCCAGGGGGGTCCTAGAAGTACAAACCTCCCTAGAGGCCCTCCTAAGCAGCAGGGAGGATGGACGAATGGATGTCCCAGGGGAAGGCTGGCTTCCGGGAAAGGAAAGTCTATTGTGAGATGCACCAAAAAATCGAGGAAGGGAGATGAGTGAGGACCAGAAACTCCTTTCACTCATGGACATCTGTGAATGGCTCATGTGAACCTGAAGAAACCCCCTGAGAGATCAGGGACCAACACAGATGGGCATGAGCCCAGCGGGTACTGAGAAGATCCATGGAGGGAATTAGGGATTAATCTCCCACAGTCTCCACACGTGACCAAGGAAGGCACAATGTGGCGGCGAGAAGTCCGGCAATTGCACCTGGATCCTAGGGAACTGAATGGAGGAAGGTGGCATAAGAAGCAAAGAGTACGTGGCACTTCCCCCGAGGTGGCTTCTGGAAGCTGTCAGGTAGCAGGCTCCTGGCTTCAATGCCTCTACATCTTGTTGGCAGAACTTAGAACCCTACTTGCCCCTCGTTGTATGGGAGGCTGGAAAGTATAGCTTTAACTAGAGGTCCATGTGTCAAGCTAAATCCAGGGTTTTAGAGATAACAAGAGTGGGGAATCTATGGGATGTGCTAGCAACCTCTGTACATGGCCCGTAAAGGTCCTAATATGACGCATCCAGTCTTACCCTTCATGGACTGTTCTCACCTTTGTCCCGGGACTGAGGGTGCATGACACTTCATCCTGTCCCAGCCCCAAGCTCGGGATCTCCAGGCCACACACAGCCTTCTCTTTCTTATCTTGAAGCAATTCCTTGCGATTGTAGAACAAAGCAGCAACTTTTGGTTTATTCCAGAACTTTTACGTTGTAATCAATTTTAAAGCAGAAGGTAGGTTATCGACACCCACGACCAACATAGAATGGTGGAGAAAAATCACCATCAATCATACAATAAGACTCCTATTTGATGGACGGTGATTGGGTCCTGCTAGGTGGGTTTGAGAATCACCCTGTGCTTGGTGAGGGAAGCACCTGCAGCCCACTCAGCTGACAGAGTGCCACACTCGGAGAAACCACACATACCCCGTGTCCCCACCAAGTCCTGAAGCTCCATCCTGTGTGTCCCTCCCGGGCCCCTTGCAGGGAGTACACTGTCGCTTCTGGTGGCAGCAGGTCTGGGAGGCCGGGGGTGTTAAGAGGATTCATGGGAGAAGCAAGCTGCAGGCCAGGTGGGGCTCCCAGGGGATGTGTGCCTGCACACCTAGTGGCTTTTAGTCTCCTCGTCCTGACGAGTGAGTCCCACACAGGTCAGCAGCGGCCTGGCCCTTTCTGGCTCCGCATGAACAGCTTGGGGACGAGGGAGGTAGAGAACAGGCAACGCCCTTCCCATGGATTTTCATGTGTAATTTACCTATTTTTTTTTAAATTATTTCAGCAACAAATTTAAACACTCGAATTTTAGTGCATAGCAAATAAGCATAGATATGACTCAAGGGCTTCAGAGTGGAGAGAGCTGCTGAATTGCAGAGTAGAAACCTGCTCTCTGCTATGGACTGAACTGAGGGGTCTAAGCATCTCCCTTCATCCTGGCGGGCAAGACCAGTGGCTCCACACTGGGAGCAGCACTTGCTAGGGGTGGTAGGGGGCGGGGAGTACTCTTGCAAAGAACATGGGAGAGGTCGACTAGAGGCTCAAGACAGCCAGCTGACTGCACCGCCCTGTAAGGCACAGGCTACCTGCAACGCGTGGCATTCTGCGTGTGCCCAGCCCTGAGGCCCCGCTTGCTTGTCTTGCAGACTCCACCAACCGGGACTCACTGGACATGATTGAACGCTGCATCTGCCTGGTGTGCCTGGATGCTCCGGGCACCGGGGAGCTCAGTGACACCCACAGGGCTCTCCAGCTCCTTCACGGTGGGGGCTGCAGCAAGAATGGCGCAAACCGCTGGTATGACAAGTCCCTACAGGTGAGTATCCCCTCTGTGGTCCTGCACGTGGCTGCCAGAACATGTTCTTGCTGTCCTCTGCTCCCCAGACTGTGCTATGCTGTTGCCTGTGGACGGGCCAGAACTCTTCTCAGCAGCACAGTGGCAGAACTCAATCAAGCAAACTCTCTAACTGTCCTGCAGTTAGTTGATACAGGAAGATCGAGGTCACACTAGGCTCATCACACACTCCAGAGAGAACACCACAGGTCCACCCAGCGAATCCTCAACACACTGAGCACAAGATTCAGTACAGTCGTGGGACCCTTTCCCTGGGGAGACACTACCCAAATGTCTTTTTCGCTTCAGATAGGGATTCGATGTCAGAGCAAAGTAATGTTTACACCCTAAGACCAACTTGAAGGACCTACAAGTTTACAGAGGAGGACAGGTGAGGGCTCCTTATAAGAGTCTGGGCAACTCAAAGATAACTACATGGTCGAAAAGCCTTCTTCACCCTGGTAAGACTCACAGAAGTTGCAACACTGGAGTTCTCTGCTTCATCACTTGCTACTGTGAGAGTCTCCTTGGATTGCTGGACTGCTCGGGGTCTTCTCCAGACTGTTGGCCTGGCCAGAGTCTCCTCCTTCTAGCTTTTCTTCACTTCTTTCTTTTTCCTTGGGGAGACCTTGATTATTTCTAGTTTCAGGAACTTCCTGAGACTAAGAACCTGTTTACTTTCTGCACTTTTCTCCAGGGTAGAATGTTTCAAATGGCTATACAACATCTTCCTTTAGGTTAGACAGGAGGCATGGTCCAAGACGGCACTATGTTATGTCGGAAGGGAAAAATGCCACACAGCAAATTCTGCCAGCTTTTCTTAATATCCACCACCTGGCCTGGAGATCTCAACACAACTTCCATAATTTCTGAGAAAAAGGGTGGCCTAGCATTTCCACAGACCTCCCCAACTTTCTATGCACGTGATATTGAGCTTTTCATGATAATATCTTCTGTCGACCTAGAGATGGGGTGAAATGGTGGTGGGCCATTAGCTCTAGATCTTCACTTATTCTTCCTCCAATGAGCCCACCCCGATACAATGCTGGTTATTTTGCAATACCACTGCACTATCTCGATGACCATATGAAGGAGCAAGCAACCCCTCTGATTGGCTTGGCTCAGTGTCTCTCCGCAAGCATTTCCTGGCAGCACTCATCTTCCCCTGTCTCTGGCCCTGTTCAGCAGGTGATCCTTTTTTATTGGTTTGCATATTGATTCTGTTTTGTTCTGATGAGCTCTCCGGCTGCTATGTTGGCCGTTTAGCCTCCACAGCAGTGCTAATGGCTTGTAATCTTTCATGGCAGCCGTGGGAATGAAATGATATAATGAATGTTCAGGACGCAGAACATAGGAAGCCTTGGGAGCAATTTTTTAAAGACCCATTTGCCTCCCTTGCTTTGAGTGGCAGGGACAGAAAGGTGCTAATGTGGGAGTGTACACAGGCGTCCGTTTCCTGCCTGTCATGAGTGAGTTTGTGCTGATTTCCCAATCTTTCGTGTAGGCAGTTGCCAGGGAAGCCTCAGAAACACCACAGATCTGAATTTGGGGGGAATGGAGAGTGGGTTTTAGCAGAGAAAGGAAGACGCTGCTGATGTAAAGAGAAGAGCCAGCGAGGGATGTGTTTTCAAAGAGACGCTGTGGGAGGTGTGTTTGTTTGTTTGCAGAATGACACTAAGATTCCAGCATCTGGCACAGATGGTGGATGTTGGGGACGATATGGGAAGAAGCAGCTCAACATGTGTGCTGCTATGGTCCCCTGGAAGTGATTTTAGTAAACACCTCAACAGCTCATTCATTTGTTTGTCCTTTATTAAGGACAGACTGAGTGTTCAGAGCTGCAAGGCAGCCCCACCTTATGCTGGTTATACAAACCTTGTCCTTAGGTTGTTTTCACTCCGTACCTTTGTGCCCTGAGCACAAAATGAATGTTCACATTCTGTGGCCCCTTCGAAGACTGTCTTTCTACGCCTCAACTTAATCCTGCGAGGTTGTCTTGCTGGGCCAGTTTAAATG
This sequence comes from Typhlomys cinereus, assembly GCA_023101885.1. Taxonomy (NCBI): domain Eukaryota; kingdom Metazoa; phylum Chordata; class Mammalia; order Rodentia; family Platacanthomyidae; genus Typhlomys; species Typhlomys cinereus. The sequence goes on along the minus strand of JALPQD010000025.1, from coordinate 2,371,679 downwards.
AGACTAACCCTAAATCCAAGGCTTCCAAGCGGCTCAGTTTCCTGACACAGATCTAACAGCAATTCATAAAATACGCCCCGTACACATCTCTGCCAAGATACACATTATTTCTCCCTCGGAATCTGCTCACTGTTCAAATAGGATTATCAGTTCTCATTCTGTCGCTCAATATAATTAGGCAGCATCTGCTCTAGGGTGACTAGCGGTCTAGATCCTGGAAATAAAATCAGTGGTAGGCAAGATAAGCAGAGCTGACCCGTCAGACAAATGGTCACGAAAAGAACTACAGGAGGGTGTCTTACCCACAATGAAGAGCAAGGAGGTGTGAGAGGTCAGTGCATCCAGAGAGCGTGAGTTTACAAAGACCCCTGACCTGCTTCAGCAGGGAACTTGGACTATCCCCCCTTCATTCTCCTTGAGCCGTGGCAGGCACCTGTGGCGTTCTTTCCAAGAAGAGACACTGAGTCTTGGAATCCTTGGAGGAGAGGTCAGGAGAGACCCGGTTTGAAATGCTGATCTGCTCTTCCCTGTTGTAGTTTGTGGTGGGCCGAGACGGCACCTGCGGCGTGGTGTGTGAACACTCCCCATTTGACGGCATCATCTTGGTGCAGTGCATGGAGCACCTGCTCAAGCACATGTGAGTCCGGGTGGAGTGGAGGAAGACTGCAGGCCAGGAAAAGTGGGAATGGCCGCGGGGGAGAAGCCTCAGTTCAGAAAATGGCTTAGCCATTTGGAGAGGGGCTAGAATACTCTACAGGCTACAGAGGAAGGGGACAGAGTGGGTAAAAAACAGGGTAGTGGGGGGAAGACAAGACAAAGAATTCTCATAATTCTCATAATATCTGATTTGATCCAGGGGACCCCAGATCTTTCCTTGTTGCTGGTACTCAGTCAAAACTGGGCAGCTAATGGCCCAGCAGAGAGGGGTGTTCTCCTCCACCCCAAGCTAGGTTCTCTCCAGCCTCTACGCAGGCAGGGCTGAAGACTGCATCTCTGTCCCTCAAACACGCTGCATCCCTTCCAACTGTCACAGTTTCGCTCATTCTCTTCTAGTACCTTCTCCTGCATGTGGGTTTTTCATCTTTTCCACTAAAGTCTCTGGACTCACCAGCCTTAGAGACAGAACAACCACATTTGCTGCTCTGCTTCTCCCCAAGTCTTCCATAAGTATTACAGGAACATGGTTTCACACCAGGAGAGATGAAACTGAAGCACTTTGGAGTGAGGTGGAAGTTGGATGGGACCCTGGAGGTGCCACTTGTTGATCTCCATGGCCTCTCTGAGATTCAGGAGTTCAAGGGTCAGACACAGGCAGCCGTCCACACAATTGCACAGGGGGATGACAGTACTGCCCAGGGTCCTCTAGGTACAGGGTCTCGGGAGATTGACCTTTTATGTCTGCAGGATGAAGAACAACAAGAAACTGGTCCGAGCAGACTCAGTCAGTGAGCTCCCTGCTCCCAGGAGGCTGAGGTGGAAATGTTCCCCTGAAATTCAAGGCCACCTAGCTTCTTCAGCAGAAAAACTTCAAAGGTGAGGAGAAGCCACAGTGTGTGGGGGGTGAGGGGATGGGACACACCTAGCTGCCCAGCCCTAGGAGCTGAAGCACCTTGGAAGTTTCCAAAGACCTTTGCAACTCTGCACCCCTCCAGGCTCTGCCCACCCCAAGCCATTATGGAAATGTAGTCAAACTAAAAAGGAGTTCCAAGTACCCGAGGAAATAGCCGTGCTGAAGTATCCATCATTTCCATAAAATGCAAACGTGGAGCTATTTTCTCCTGCAGGTTTCACCTGACTGAGCATAGTCAAGACTGGGAAACTCATCCCCTGCTCTAAGAAGAGTAATAAGCAGCTGCTTTGAATAGGTCATTTGAATCCAAGCTACTTGGATTTGCTTGAGTTTACACTGAGCTTGACAAGGGGCCCTTTTCCCCAGGGGAGGGGCTGCTTGAGGCCATAACGGACCCAGGCAGGAGAGCTGGGATCCCTTCTTGAACATCTAGGGGTGAGCATGAAGCACTGCGTAGGTGGGGGGGGGCTGTAGGCAGGCAATGTGCTCAGCACTGCTGCTCTCATGCGCTCCGTCAGTGAGCGTGGACACACTCACCCTAGTGTATGCCAGACCTAGGCTGGGGCTCTGGGAACAGGAAAACAAATGTGCCACAGACCCCTGACAAAGCACGTAAGAGGCATGAGCTACACCTGTGGACATGAACCCAGTGCCAGGGATGAAGTCCGCTGGACAGTGAAGGGTGACTTTAAAGGATGAGCTGGAATCGTCAATGAATATTCTAAGTGAGTGGGAGAGAGGGGGTACATGCAAATGCGTAGCACGTAGGTGAAGATCAGAGGGCCGCGTTAGGAAATTGATGTTCTTCCTTCGCCATGTGGACTCCTGGGACGGAACTCAAGTCACCAGATTTTCTGCTCTGAGCAGGCACCTTACTGTCTCAGGTTCTTTGTAGAATGATGCACAGACTTTCGGGAGTGGGCTGCCAGAGGGAGGGCCAGAAGAACCTCAGGGACATAAGCCAGGCTTGTATGTTCCTAAGTCGCCCAGCTTCTCTGACCAGAGAATAAGAGTAAGATTCACAGGGGTACGCAAAGCGACTGAAATAGGAAGTTTCCTGATACTTTGATCCTGACAAAGTCTCTGACATGTCCTGGAAGCCCCAATAACTGCATAAAAGTGCTTTTCCTGTCACTGATAAAGCCATAGACAAGTAAGCTCCAGCCTTTGCTGTTGAGTCTAGGTGATAGTCACCTGAGACATGAGCTCTGTTAGACCAACTGAAAGTCCACAGGGGCCAATCAAGAGTCCACCACATTCCTACCCTGGTCAGGTGAACAGTCTCTTTCAGGCCCGCTTCTTTGTGAGCATTCAGCAGGTAGGATTCCATCTGTGAGTGGGGCTTTGCCCTGCGCATGCAAATGTATCATTTCCATTTCTCCTCCTACTTTGCTGCTGGGCCCTTGCTGGGCTGAGCTCACATGCCTCAGAGGTGAGCCTTCTGCCACTTGCATAGCAGAAGTCATAGTTGGGACACTCTGGTATACGTTCTTGGAGGACAGGGACTATGTCCTCGCCTTCTGAAACATGAGGACCTTATGTCGGCTCTATGATGTGTGCATTCTATTTTGCATGCAATCAGGGTGTCTTTTTTTTTTTTTCCTTCCATAGAATAGTAAAGAATCTGGATTTCATTGTTTATAAGTTTGATGACTACGGGAAGACGTTCATTAAGAAACAGAAATGCAGCCCCGATGCCTTCATCCAGGTGGCCCTGCAGCTGGCCTTCTACAGGTGAGCAAAGCCAAAGGATAAATCTGTGCCCAGGTGGATGCCCGATGGGTGCATTGGAGCACAGACTTACTCCAGAGGAAGCATCGCTTTTTTTGGGGGGGGCATCCAAATGGCTGGAGGATAAATAGAGTAAGCTGCGTGGGATGGGGATGCCACTCAAACTGGATTTCAAACAACCTTAGAAGGAAGATGTCACAGGCAGGGACCTACATGAGCCTGGTCTAGAGTCTGGGGCTCAAAGGAGTTACAGGTCACACTAAGGAGAACCAGATGAGAAGGAACATGAAGGTGTGCGGGCGGCTCTCTACCTGGTTTGATCTGCCCTTTCAGTTCCTGGGGTGTTGCCTTCTTGTTCTTCCTATCCTTGATGCGGGCATAGTTGGTCTGGTCAAAGATTCGTTGATTCACTTCCACATTCCCATCACATCCTCTGCCCTTCTCGTCATCTATATCAGCTGCTTCTAACCCTCCCACCCCCCGCCCCCGCTACCTCTTGTTGGGCCAAGCACACAGCAGAGGCCTCTGGGCTTCCTGCTCTGCCATGGATTTTCACAAAGGGTAGACCTGGTAGTTTGCAAGCCAAATTGTATCACTCAGTGCTAGGAACCCTTGGGGACGTCACCCCATATTTGGGACTTGCCCACTTTTTGCCTTTGGCTGGGCCTCTGCCCTCCCACCTGTTACCTCTAGCTCAAGTGGTCACTCTTTGAAAGCCTGTGTGGAGACACAGCTACTATGTCACTACCCAATCTCATTGTCCCACTCCACCCCTAGTGGGAGTGCAGACGAGATGCAGCGCTCAGACTTGCACGCGACTCGGGGCGGCCACTGCTCCTCTGTAAACTCTGTGTCTTTTTTCCTCCCTCACTTTAAACGTCAAGGATGTCACTCCCTGGTGGAATGGTGGGGGGAGGGAGGGGTATGTGCTGGGCAGGGAAACAAACCTCTGGGCGCTTGCATAGACAGAAAGGCTTCCTGGTCAGCAGCACGAGGCCTGCTAGAATGGCCAGAAAGCCCAGATACTCCAGAGAAATGCTGAAACACCTTCATTCATAGGACATACCTTCTCCCATGGGTCACACGCGCTACGAAGGCAGGAGAAGCACAGCCATGATGCCCTGGGCCTGGCTGCCGTACAAGGTTGGGGCTTGTACAGACTTCCACAGTCACCAACACCAAGAATCCCTCCTTATCGCAACCGGTAGCCATTGCTGAATTAGTTCAAATAAAACGGGCCATATTCGAGTGTGCCCTAATGAACTGCACAATCAGGCCACTCCATGCTACTGAACAGCGCCTGCTGGGTTTCACAGAGATTCCAAGCTTCCCAGATCCTTGTCTTTCTGTTTTCTTAAGCAACTAGTCACCTTTTTCATTTTACATCAGCACAGTGTCTGCAGTATATAAAAGTGTACGTGGCTTTTCATATTAAAGACACCCTCCAGCATTCATCTTTGGGAATTCGCCTCTAGAATTCTATTAACATTAAAATGAAATACTATGCCACGTCAAGTCAGTACAGTGAAAATAAGCCCCGCCGAGGCTATTTTTCTTTCACGTTTATGATTTCCTGAGAATAAATTGCCATTTTCCATCCATCCTTTATCTGTACAGACTTCACCATAGACTGGTACCCACCTACGAGAGTGCATCTATCCGCCGGTTCCAGGAAGGGCGGGTAGACAACATCCGGTCGGCCACACCAGAGGCCCTGGCTTTTGTCCGAGCCATGACTGACCACAAGACTTCCATGATGGTAAGAAGCCACGGTGCTCTGTGGAGTACAAGAGACCAGTGAGGTTGCTGCGGGCTGCCCGTCCACTCGGTCCCGTGACACTCAAGTCTTTGTCTCCATCTGACACGAGGGAAAAAACTGAAAAGTTCCGTTAGAAAGGAAATCCAGGACTAGGGATGTAGCTGAGGTCTTAGGGCACGGCTGATCCTCTGCTCTGTCTACAGGCTTTCAAAAAGCTGCAGCTGCTAGAGGCTGCCATCTGTGCCCAGACGGAGTACACGGTCATGGTGAGTAACGACATCTCTGCTATGCCCTGGGTGACAGCTAGGCCATCAACTGGCCAGTGATTCAGCAAGGCCACCCCCGCCCCCCCACCCCAAGCTTTCTTTTTCCTGTTTTATTTATTTTTATTTCTTAAAGTTCATTTTATTTTTGTGGCACTGGGGATTGAACCTAGGGTCTTGCACATGCTAAGCAATGGATGTAGCACTAGCCTATATCCTTAATCTTATTTTTACTTTTCATGTTGAGACAGAGTCTCATTGGGGTGCCTTAGTTGGCTTTGAACACACTCTAGGTCCAGCTGGCGTTGAATTGGAGATCATCCTGCCTCCGTCTCTGAAGAAGCTGTGATTACAGGCCTCGTACAGGGCTTGATCTTTTTCTCTCTCTTTCTGTGTGTGTGTGTGTGTGTGTTGTATATGTGTGTGATGTATGAACATCTGTGTACATGCATGGAGGCTGGAGGAGGATGCGGGCTATCGTTTTCTATCACTTTCCGCCACCTAATTTCTTAACATGGGGCTTCTTCCTAAACCTGGAGTTGGGCTGGTGTGCAACAAACCCCAGAGATACTGTCTCCACCTCACTGTAGTGCTGGGGTTACAAGCATGTATAAGGCCATGCCTGGCTTTCTACATGGATGCTGGGAATTGGAACAGCAAATGCCTTCATCCAGTGAACCATCTTACCGGCAGCCCCTTCACCCCGCTTTTTCCTGATTTCTAGAATATACATAGTGTACCCTTCCTGCTTTTCTCATTGATTTCCCAAGTGAACTATGAATGGTATTTGAAGCCCACTGAAACAATTATAATGATAATAGTAATTCTCAGTATGTGGAACACGCTCCAGTATATACAAGATTCAACCAATGTGAGAAGCTGGGGTGCCAGTCTGGCCAGTGTTGGTGGGTTGGCCCAGGCACATTGCAGGGGAGTCAGAATTTATTTTTACCTCGGGCCAATTTTGATTCTTATTTTCTGTATATTCCTTTATGCTGCCTGTGGATAGAAGGTCTTTGCTGAAAATTAATAGCAAAATCAAAATCGTAAGGGAATATTTCTGTAGTTTGAGGGAATAATTTATTTTTTGAAAACTGCAGGGCATCATTTGCATACAAACAATGGAGAATAAGCACAGGAACTTGAACTAGTGATGGATATGTTAATTGCTGATCATTCTGAAAAGGCCTGAAGGGCCATATGCTCTGTGAGAAGGATCGGCCAAATTTTACTCTATAGATTCAGAATCAAGTACAATAGATTTCTGGGGTTTACAGATAGTCGATGTCGACTTTCTTCTAATTAGTGCCTAATTCATTCTTAATGAATGGCTGTGCTTGTTCCATTTGAGCACTGTGTTAGCTGGGCTCAAGGCTCTACTCCCAGCACTCAGGAGCTGAGGCAGGGGGACTGCCACAAGTTCAAGTCCAGTCTGGGCTACAGCACAGTGTTACTCAATTTGCTGCTAATGTAGCAAAATACCTGATATAATCAAGTAATCAGTGTAGGAAGAGCCTAGAGCTTCGAAGTTTCCTTACATGATTGGTGGTCCCACTGCTCTTAACCCAGCAAGGCATCACGTCATGGTAGGATGCCCATGGTGAAGTGAAACAGAAGAGAGGAAGACGGACCAGATCCCTGTAACCTCCTTCAAGGGCAGGCCCCAAATTGTAGAATGCAACCACTAGACTCCACCTCTTACAGATTCTGTAGCCTCCTGGTGGTGCCAAGTGTTTTAACTCATGAGGCTTTGGAGGACATTTCAGATCCAAGCTCCTGTCAAAGATCCCTCGTCTACACATTTTTCTCTTACTTTCTGCAGACAAGGTGTTACATGCTAGGAAACAAATATCAGCACCCTTAAGCACCGTCTTTAGGGAGTTTAGCATGTAATTGGGAATGAGGTCCTTCAAAGTTATGCCCAACCTATATGAAACGACCCCCCCCCAGGAAGTTTAAGAGAACACAGAGGAGGAAGGACGTTCCTCTAATTTGAAAAGCTAAGCGGGTGTTGCAGGCAACCTGCATGGTTGCTGATAAATGACCATCAAATGGCTTAAGGGAACAAAGGATTTATTCTCTTATGATTATTGGTTATATTTCATAGTCCAGCTTGATGGAAGAGCACACACCAACACCAGGACTGAGGGAACTGGCCACACCATCACCACATAATGGCTGAGAGAGGGACAATCCTTATTTGCCAGACCAGCATGTCTGGCCAAGTGTACACAAGGATGCCAACTTCCTGAGCCTGAGGCTCTCAGTATTTTATTCATCTGTTCTGGGCCTAGTCCCACCCACCATAGACTGCGCCTTCCCCAACAGCTAGAAAATCTCCTGCAGGTTTGCTCTAGGCCTAACTCAACCACTAATTCTCTACAAATGTGCCCAAAGCTCAAACCCTCAACTGTTAAGTTGACACTTCTGCCTAACTATGACAGCGGGCTTTCTGAAGGAAGAGGGATGAGGAAGGGAAGGCTGGTCCGAGGACAGACAGTGTGTGCAAAAACGTAAGAATATGGTGCATCTGAGGGAACAAGTAGCTCAACTACACAGCTTGCTCAGGGCAGAGAGCAGGCGATGTTGGTTTTCCTGTAACAAAACTTATTCCAGTGTGAGTAAAATAAGGGCTGGTCGCAGCTGGTTATGGCTTGCCAAACAGAAGCTATATAAGACTGAGCGAAAGCTACCATAAGAACTGCAGTTGATCAGTGCTAGGGGTTGAAGTAGAACATGTGGATTTCTGATTCAACATGGCATATTGAACTCGAGTTTAAATCTCCCTCCCTCAAAATTCTCCAAAACAACATTCAAGGGATGTTTTTAAGTCATAAATACGTAAAAGAGGATTGAAAAGAATGTGACAGTAAATGTCAGAACTGGGAAGTAAAACAGATGTCAATCAGCTTAAAGGACAGACAGAAAAACTAGAAGCCCAGCGAACTGGATTGAACCCCTCAGGATTACTCAGTCACTGGGGGTGGAGGGGGCACCAAAACCAGGAATCTTTGCAATAGAAAAGAGGGTTAGTTGATGTGTTAGTCTGTTTTGGCTGCTATCACAGATTATCTTAGACTGGTTATTTATAAAATTCAGAGATTTATGCCTTAGTTCTGGGAGCTGGCAGATCAAAGGGTTAGCAGGTGAGGTCACAGTGCTGCACTTCTAAGATGGCATCTATAACTGCATCCTTCGAATGTGACACACTTGCAAGGCAGAAAGTAGAAAGGCAAGACAGTCGAAAGCTGTATGAAATTTTTTTCATAAAGGCCTTAAGGAGAAAAGGGCCTGAATGACCTAATCCCTTTCAAGACAAAATCTGTTTAAATATCTTATTGGCCAGAAAATATAAGAAAGATGTGACATTTAGAAATTTCTTAGTCTATGGGATGGAGAAGTGGTTCATAGGTTAAGACTATGTTTAGTAAGAAGAAGGTTCTGAGTTCAGCTTCCAGGTCCCATATAAGTAAAAATGCCAGATAGAAACAGAAATAACAGCAGGCTGGGGCTATGGTAGGTGGAGCCTGGGAAATCCCAGAGCAAAGCAAAAAGGAGATAGAAGCAATCTAGGGTAATTCCCAAAGTCACCCTTGCCCTCCACAAAGATATACAGTGCCCTCTGATACACACACACACACACACACACACACACACACACACACACACAAATAAATAAGTAAATGAAGTTTAAAAGTAACAAATGAAAAAATATAGTTAAAAAATTTCTTAGTCTATAAATCAAAATAGGAAACTCAAAACATGTTTTCAAGAGCTGGTCTGCAGGTGACGCCGGCACCATGCCTCTGGCTAGAGACTTACTACACCCTTCCCTGGAAGAAGAGAAGAAAAAACACAAAAAGAAAGGCTGGTTCAAAGTCCAAATTCTTACTTTATGGATGTAAAATGTCCAGGTTGCTACAAGATCACCACAGTTTTCAGCCATATCCAGACAGTGGTTCTTTGTGTAGGTTGTTCAACTGTGTTGTGCCAACCGACAGGAGGAAAGGCCAGACTCACAGAAGGCTGTTCGTTTAGAAGAAAGCAGCACTAATGGATCTACACAGCTGCTTGAATTCGTGTTTTCTCACAGAAAGCCTTAAGTTCAGTTATTCAACCAAGACAATGTAATTATGTTTGATTTTGTAAGGTATACAATGATCCCCTATTTTGGTGTCAGTTTTTCAATAAAGTTTTAATTATGGACATAAGAAAAACATGTTTTCAAGAAATAAAGAAAGCTCCAGAGGAAAAATATTGTAGAGAATTTTGAAAAAAGATAAGGCAATCTCTAAATGCCAACAAAACATAAAATATAGGAAGGAAAAGTGGCTTACTTCAGACAGACAACATCACAAATAATAGTTGTTAGAAAGAGAATTGAAGGCCAGAGGGATCACCAGCAAGATAATTTGCAAAACATCTTGGGATGTTGCTTGGGCTTGGGATGGAGCTCAGTGGTAGAGAGCTTGCCTGACAGACTTAAGACCAGAGAGTTCTATTACCTGCACTGAAAAAAAAGTTTCTTAGACCACAGAAAATGTTTCTGTATTGAGAGAATTCATGAAATACCTTGTATAATAGGTGAAAATATTCATATTAAGGAGATTTCATGTCACTAAAAGACAAAAATAACATCCTACAGTTTCTCAGAGGGGAAAAAATCAAACCCAAAGTTTAATGATGAAAATATAATTAATTTCCCAAGGAGGAGAGAGGAGCAATGTTTTCAGATTCTAAGTGCAAATGATCTTCAGCACCCATTCCATACCCAGCTAAACTATTACCTAGTTTGAAGATAGGAAAGAGACATGTTAGACAGAAGAGGTTTTAAATTGTTTGCTTAGTAAGCCATCTTTCTTATAAAACTACTAAAGGTTCTATCCTCCAAAGTTAGAAAATGAGACATAAAAGTTACAACACAAAAGATTTAACACACATAAAAAATGATGGACTAAGTTTGCCTGAGATGACAGTAGAAGGAAAAGACAAGTCAATGTTATCCAACAGCTCCAGGGAGAAATTAGTTATAGGGAGTGAGAAGTCAAAGGAGAAATATAGACTGAGATCTGGGATCCACCTGACATTTTTATGTGGAACCTGGGACCCGAACTTAGGACTTTCTGCTTGTGAGGCAGAGTTTTAACCCCTGGGTCATATCTCCAGCCCTTATTTGGATTTTAAACTATAAATATGGTGATATCTATTACTATACTTGGATAATAGATTTAAATTTGTGAAAAGTTTTAGAGAAACACTCTCCAACCATTGCCACAAAGATCGACATGTCTGTACTCTTGGTTAATTTGAGGAGAGCAACCGAATCAGTAGTGGGCAGTAGAGGAGGAGAGAGTGGAAAGTGGTCACTAAGTAAGTCTGGTGTCCAGTTAGCTGTGGAGAGCAAGCGAAGGAGGTGAAGGGCAGACACAGGGCAGGGGTTACATTTGACAAAGATAGTAAGGAACGGAATGCCCCGAGGAAGGGCAAAGTGGTCTTGGTTCCTCTCACTGCTCTCTTCTTACCCGACCCTTCTTTCTGGCTCTCATCTCGGATTATGCTCACATGGTAGTAACTGCTTAACCCACCACGCCGTGTGCTCCACAGGCCTGTTGGCCCCTCTGCTTTCCAAGATAGCAGCATCAGGCATCCTCAATACGTACTCAACATTGCTCAAGTCCCTGAATGAAGAGTTGACCCAGGAGTTCTTGCATTTGTAGGTACTCGAGTCTAAGTATTCCAAACAGCTGTTCACAGACTTCTGGCTATATTTGGTTCAAAGATGGTAAAAGTCCAGGGTGGACTAGCTGCTGTTCACAACATCTGGTTCTATTGACTTTCACAAAACAGATGCTAAGCAGAGGTCACCAGAGGAGTGAAGTGGCCACCATATGATTGATTTTCCCAGTGCTCCCTTTCCATTTTAACAGGGGATATCTGGCACAAGCTGTGGGTCTGGGTGGCAGCTTGGTTGTAGAGCACTCGCTTAGCATGCATGAGGCCCTGGGTTCCTTTCTCAACACCACAGCAGACAAGTCAGTTGAGAATAAGGTATGGAGTGGAGGTTTTGTGACTTGCCTTTTCAGACTGTAATTGGGTGCCTTCAGAGAGACTGGCCTTCTACATCATCTTTATGTATTTGTTTTCAGCTGAACAAGAACAGCTGTCAAATGTTGATCTGTGCCTTGTAAACCCAAGCACGGCTCACCAGAGTCAGGGTTTCCTCCTGTGTGAGACTTTGACAGCTAGTTGCCATCTTACATAGCAGAGGCTAGACTTACAATTACTCTGATGATAGCCACAGGCTAAGAAGAGCCTCCAGTCTCTACCTCCTCCCTGCCAAATTGCCTCCAAATAAACATGTTAACAAAAACCAAACCAAACCAAACAACAACAAAAAATATGGTGCTTGTGTTAGTTAGATAGGTATCCATTTGAAAATTGAAGACTGAGCTCTGGGCAATTTTTAATTTGTAGCTGCAGGAGACTATCTGATTGATGTGGGAAAACCCACCCCATAGTGGATGGGATCATTCCCTAGGCAGGTGGATAAGTCAGAGAGAGTTGGTTTAGTAAATTGGCATACTTCGGCAAACAGGCTATCTGGCAAATGAAGTTTGCCCCTCTCTTAGCAATCCCTGTGGATATGATGTGGCTAGTTCACTTGGCTCCTGGTGTTGATGTAAGTTCTCCTGTCGAGCCGGACTAAGAATTCAAACCAAAATTTTAAGAAAGAATAAAACCCCTTGTTTCCTAAGCTTTTCGATGGTATATTTATCAGCAACATGTGGACAAGCTGTAACACTGCTCTACATCCAGTCCTAAGTAGGAGAGATGTAGAACAGATGCCCTGGCCCTACTTCCAGCCACACCTCTGTCCCTGAATCCCTCCCACACTGAGACTCTGGATTCCTCTCTCTATGGTTCCATCCTTTGATAAGAGTTTAATTGTCTGTGTAATTAGAAAGGGAGGGAAAGAAAAGCACTCATCATTCAGCTAGCTCTTTCACCTTCCAAACTTCGACAGAGTTTCTGCTCACATGTTACTTCCGTAGTCAAAATGATTCCTGAAGGGTCTGGGGAGATGGTTCTATGGCTAAAGTGCTTGCTTGTTGGATACCCAGAACTCATGCCCAAGTGGGCATGGTGGCCTGCCTGTATGTAATTCCACCCACACAAGGTGTCAACAGGACGCCTCAGAACAAGTGACTAGCAAAACTAGCCACGAACTCAAGAAATGAAGGGGAAGAGCAATGAGGATGATTCCTAACACCTCTCTCTCTCTCTTTCTCTCTCTCTCACATACACATACACACGCATGTGCACTGTGCCTCACATATCCACATATGTGCAAAGCATATGTATGTAAATGTAAAAATGAACAGAAAGATTTCTGAGATGAGGAATTTAGTTGAAATAAATTGATCCTGAGCCCAACAACATGGCCAAGGCTGGGGGAACAATCCTGCCCCGATCTCCTGCTGGAGAACGAAAAGTTGGTTGTGATGAGTGTCCACCCCTGACATCCCTTGACACCCTCTCTTACAAACCCTGGGCAGTCAGCCTTCTCCTTCCTCCCTCCTGGCCCAGAACAGGTCGGGAAGAGAATGATCAGATCTGTTCATCTTTCTGTTAGCGGTATGCAGGGGCAAGACTCACACACCCTTAAAGTAGATCCCAACTGTTATGCCCGAAGTTTAAAATCCCAAGAAACCCACTGAAGTCGTCCACCGATGCAAAACACACACGGGTCTTTTATTAAAACAAGCCTAGGCTTCGGTCACACAGGTCTCAGCGTAGTGAGAGAATGGGACCCCGAAAAGCAGTAGGGTTTAGAGTTTTTATAGGGCATTTACAACAGGGACAGGGGAACTTCCACATAGCCCTTCCAACCCCGCCCCCCCGTCATGGTGACTGTGGGAGCATCTGCTCTTCTTGGTATGTGCTCGGTGGGCTGGCGCGAGGGGCCTGCGGTTGCTCTAAGGGCAGGTCAGCAGTTATCTGACTTCCCTGCCATCTGGTTGCCTCCCGGGAGGGTGTTTTATCTCCCGGGTCTGGCCACCTGGTTCTGCTCAGGCTCATCTGGAATCCCTAGGCAGGTCATAAATTTTACTCTGGTAATTGGAAAAAAGCATTAGGGAGGGAGGGGCTTGTAGTTTCCCACGTAGGCTCTCACACCAACCTGTTCTGGATGTATCAAGATTTTGTGTGTGCGAGAGTCAAGCGGTAGATGCTGCATGATACAGGTCCGTCCTGAGCAGCCACTCACATACTCCGCTAGCAAGAGCAGGGTAAGCCTGGGCTCTGACTCTTGGGTCACTGCTGGTCCTGGGAAGTAGAGAGGAGAGGACAAGAGGAGTCCTGGCCTCATCGCCTTGTCTTTGCTGCCTACTCCCCCAGGCCATAACAGGGATGGCCATCGACAACCACCTGTTAGCGCTTCGAGAGCTAGCCCGGGATTTGTGCAAGGAGCCGCCCGAGATGTTCACAGATGAAACATACCTCATGAGCAACCGGTTTGTCCTCTCCACCAGCCAGGTACAGCCCCTGCTTGTGTGGCCATGGTCCGAGAATCCCCAAGATAACCAGTGTCACTGAAGAGCTCAGTGACGTCAAGTCCCTGACTTCACCTCCATTTCTTCTTTTGCAAGACATCTTTTTTTTTTTTTTAGTTGACGCAAAACAATTATACATACGGGTTACAGTGTGATGCTGAAATGTCTGTGTGCAGTGAGCGATGGTCAGATCAGCCATCTTCACTTAGGGAGCATTTGAACTCCTCGCTACTAGATGCTCTGAAAGATGCAAGTCATTGCTGTCAACCATAGCCTTTCTTACTGTGCCACAAAACGTTGAAGTCAACTACCTTCCCCCCACTCCCTACCCGCACCCCGTCCCCATCCCCACCCCATCACTTGGCTCTGCTTCATAGGAGCTATCTCATTTTGGGTGGGATGATATAAAGATGCTCAGAGCACCGATGGTCTCCACATGGAAATGGTCACAGACTCTCTTAGCCAAGGCAAATGGGTTGGAAACACATCCACCCTGGGCTCTAACCATTATGCAGTACTGTTTGCTGCCTGCTGCCTGCAAGGCAGTGTCTGCTCCACTGTCGGAACTGTAGCTCTGAAGCCTGATAGACCTGGCTGTGGTCCCCAGACACTCAGGGGCAGTGCTGTGATGGCCAGGCCATCAGATGCCAACCCAGCATCCTTCTAGCCGGTGGTAAGACAGGTCCATAGTGTTAGAGGGCCACAGTCAAGAAGACAGGAAGAAATCTATTAGTGGGAAGCTGTAGGTGAGGAAGGAAGTATCCCGCCACTTCAGCTTACCGAAACTTCACCTCGTCTGCCAACGTCTGGACATGGGCAATCAGAGGGGCTGATAAAACTGTGCTTGAGGATAAAAGCCCACTCAGTAATTTAATTTTGTCATTACAGTGGTGAGCTTGCAGACTTGAATAAGTGAGACCAGAACACGACAACATAAATTCTTCAGGAAACCATCCGTGGGCAAACAGTGCTCTGGAATGGCTTTATGGCCTGCGGCTATTGCACGGCAAATTTATCTGACAATGCAGTGACTCTATTAGCAAGAGTAATGGCTTGTTCTGCTCCATTAAAATGGCCAGTGTCACTACCGAAGGCCCAAGAACACAGCACCAAAAACCTATGGGCTTAAAATAAACCCCATCCTATACCACACCGGCCTAAGAATCCTATTTACCCCCTAGAAGCAGCTAATAATAGATGAGTTTGGATTGTCTGGCGGTTTGCTTTCCGGCTGGAAAGTAGCATTTATGGTTTCAACGCTTTTGGACTCACACTTTTTGGGATTTGTGATCTGGATTATAAAACCCTGGTCTGAATTCCAGACATCTCAGGTGCATCGCTAAAACTCCGGGGGATAACCACCTTAGAAATGCCCAGCGCTGGGTAATTGTGCATGGGGGTGCCATCGAGAGAAAATCAGAGCAGCCAGGCAGCGCTGACAGTAATTAAGGATCTGGGAGAAATCAACAGAAAAGATGGGATGGATTTCCTCCAGTTCATAAATTACTCCCTGTGGGAAGCCATCTAACGGCTGGGTGCCACCGGGGTGCCATTTAGTAAATTATTCTGATTGCCACAGTGCCTCCAATGGCCCCCAGATGAAGACGAGCCTCAGCTCAAGCTATTGCACCAGGTCATCCTGGAAGCTGCCAGTTCTATAGGTAGAGAGAACCAAGTGCACACAGGGGAGTGGGCTCAGTTTTGCCCTCCAAAATCATGCACATCAATGGACCTGTCTTTGCAATGTATTTGTTTCCGATCGTGCCAAAACAATCAGTTGATTTGGTTAATTCAGTCTGACTCTTTAGGATGGAAAATAGTTAGGGATACCCCTCTCCAGTAGATGCTCTGGGATGTGGGATCGCCCCATACTCTAGCAGGTTCACAGGTCGCATTTGGGAACAAGTCGCTTGTGACCTGTGCTTCGCCCCCAGGTGCCTACAACCATGGATATGTTTTGCTGCTACGGACCTGTGGTCCCCGACGGATACGGCGCCTGCTACAACCCACAGCCTGAGACCATCCTCTTCTGCATCTCCAGCTTTCACAACTGCAAGGAGACCTCGTCTGTGGAGTTTGCAAAAGCGGTGGGAGCAAGCCTTGTTGACATGAGAGACCTCTGCAAGTCAAGACAGTCTGCCGAGGACCAGCCACTAGAAACCAAGGAAAAAGCTAGAGGCCCAGCAAGGGCTGAGAATCTGGATTCCTGCCGCTAAGTATCAATTACCGGCACCTGCCAATCCTTGTGTCCATCCCCAGCCCTTACTTTCTTTAGCTCCCCCCATCCCCCCACCCGCTCCAACCTACAGGCTGGGCAGTGACGCATCATACAAAGCTTAAGTGTTAGGAGAAAGATCCCTCATTATTTATCAAGGTGCCCTCTGGTCTTTGCAATTGCGTGAGTTAGGACTTCCCTCCAGAGTCCTCTGAAGCTAAATATTCGTGTTCTCTTTCCAGCAGCACCTAGTGGGTGCAGGTGATGCTTCTGCCCAAAGAAAGAATGAGTCACCCCATTAGAGGCTATGTGTCCAAATAAATCATGAAGGCAGAGGCTAGCTCCAGGCCATTACCTGTTTTCCTTGGAGGAGGAGCAGGGCTTTGTTTTCAGATTCACAGCACTGATCATGACACTTTCAGCATCTCCACTGAGCCACGCATGCCTGAGCGCGCCCACATTCCCTCCATACACTCACACTCACACATAAGACCCGAATCACTTCACACACGCACACACGTACACGCACCCCAAACACATTTCTCCTTTCACTTTGCACAGCAACTTTCCTGGAGTTCAGATAATCATATCCAGCTATTCAAGAAAAAAGAAGTCATTAATTAACTTTCTTGACAATCAAAGATACTGAATCTCTGGGCAAGGCTGTGAGGGTTGGGGAGAAGTTTGGGCTGTGGATGAAGGACTATGCATGGCAAATAGGTGCTGGTGCACCTCCCGCTTTGGAATAACATTGCCCAGCAGAGATTGTTTCAGCGTTTAAAATTATTTACATTGATCTGTGATAACCAAGTTCATACCTGCCATTCTCTGAGCATCAGATGGGAATTCACCACGTTTATTTGGATATTAAACCACATACCAGTGAGGGCTTTAGAAACTGGGAGTGGCAGACCCTTGGCAGGAGGGAACATCTTCTCCCTTGGGGAGGAGCTGGAAGCTGGCCTTCCCCCTCCAAGAGCAGATGGGCACACTGGGTCTTATGCAAAGGCAACACTGAGCCATGGCCTCGGGCTTCTCTGTGGGACTTCTGGGGAAGGAGACTGGCCCACAGGTTCCCAAAGAGATGGAAAAATGAGACTGTCCCTTGAAACGATGCGTAGGAAGTGTGGCCACCTGAAAATACTACTAAATTGCCAAAATATATAAAGTTAATATTTGAGTTCTATTTTTATAAATAGTTCTAGATTTATGGCAATATGCACATTTTAATTTATAGTTCTGTGCTTCAAAGAAAATATATATATATATGATTAAAGAACTGTATATTGAAAACATTCTATCCAAGATATTTAAGAACTGTTAATCTGTATTCAATAAAATGTAATACCAAAAAACAAAAAAAGATGTCAGTCATTGTTCTTCTTGACGAATGCTGTAAAGCATCACCTTATGAATTCTGTAAGCTGGGTCAATAGTTCTCTGGGCTGTGTCTGGGCTCTGCCAGCAGTGGGTGGCAAATGTCTAAAGAGAATGCAGGAAACCAGACTTGAAGTTATGTAACCTGGACTCCTAGTTGCTGGGAAGACTGAGGCTGGAGGGCACTCGAAGTCAGGAGATTGAAGTCAACCTTAGCAACATAATAAGATGCTGTATCTAAAAATAAAATGAAAACAAAGGTTTAAGAAAAAGTCTGTACCTGGAGAGAAAAGAGAAGAGGAAGCTAAATCTTTACATGAATGGCAGGCAAGCCACAGTGGGGTCAGATGAGGGCAAGAGGTTTTGAGCTAGCTGCTGTATCAGTGTGACTTCTGTGATGAATGGGCTGGACCTCAGCGACTCCCTGAAAGCCTGTGCAAACACGCATCGACAGCGTTCAATAGAAGTGGAAACCCCAGGCTCACAGGCCAGGTGCCCAGAGAACAAGCCCAGGTGATTACCGACTTGCCATGGGTCTTAGGAAAGTCTCATCACTTCCCTAGTGCATGTCTTTACCTGTAAGTGGGAGTGTGGAGATTAGCACCTTTGGGATTTGGGTGGGATTACCATCATTTAAAGATGGAGAGAGTAGTCTTTTTTGTATTATTTATTCAAGTGTGTGTTTGTGTGTGTGTGTGTGTATGTGTGTGTGTGTGTGTGTGTGTGTAGAACCACAGGTGAATTCGGGAACCACCATGGACTGCTTCCACCTCCTCCTTGTTTACTCTGCCCCAGGATTCACAGACCCACCCTACCAGGACCAAAAACGCAGGCCGCCCTTGCTTCTGCCTGGTATCTATACATGGGGTCTAGGATCCGAACTCAGGACCTTCCGCCTGCAAGGCAGAGGCTTAACCCCCGAGCCATCTCTCCAGCCCGCGGAGGGAATATTCTTGTTGCAGTTCGCAGAGGCCCCGGCCGGCTGGGCCCTTTTCCTGCATTGTGCATGGATGTGGCACAAGGTACATGCCCTCCTCCACGGGTGCTCCTATCCACGGTGTGGGCACTGAGATCCTTTCCAATGGACACTCGAAGGTTTTCCGATCAGAGCTGAAAAGGACAACTGGAATATGTGGGCTTGTAGGTGGGAATGTGGGAGAGACACTGTCCAAAGAGATAATGGCTAAGAATATTTCTTGTAAGGAGAGGAAGATCATGTGATTTGGCTCTTACCTGTCATACAAAGGAGGTGTGACACTAAGATAAACAGATGTGGACAGTCAGACAACAGTGAGAACAGGAAGTCAACCCTAGCTTATAAAAGTATGCCTTCCTTCCGGTGGGGTGGATGAGATATTCAGGGAGGAAGGCAGGAGAAATACGTCTGACTTGAATGCGAACAAACACGTTTCCGAATTATTCCTAAGGAGCTCTCCTTGGAGAGAGACACTGGAGGCTGTCCCCTCGGTATGTTAGGGCCATCTCTTTGCTTTTGTCTTCTTTTGCATTTTCTTCCTACATGTGAAGGCTGAGCTTGGTGTTGTTCCTGAGAAGGGCTGGTTTTGTGTTACAATGAAGGATCCTTCCAAACCTCTTCTCTTCTGTCATGTGGTCCTTCCATCCCTTGCAAGGATCTTTTTCCCAGCTCTGTCCCTGTGTCCATAGGCCCCGATCCTGTCCATGCCTGTATTTCTTTTCATTTATTTATTTATTTATTTATTTATTTATTTGTTTGTTTGTTTGTTTGTTTGTTTATTTGTTTAGTGTGTGTGTGTGTGTGTGTGTGTGTGTGTGTGTCAGAGGGCACTGTGTGTTCCTGTGGAGGACCAAGGGTGATTTCAGGAATCATCCTGGATTGCTTCTACCCCCTTCTTGCTTTGCTTTGGGACTTCCCAGGCTGTACCCACCAGAGTCAGAAGCATGGACCACTGTTGGGCCCACCCAGAGATAACAGTCTGGGAGGGAGTGAGCAAGGCATGGCTTAGCATATGGGGCCAAAGATGGCGCTGGGAGCTGGTGTCCTAGGCGTGACCCTGATCACATTACACAGAGTCCTAATTGGCTTATAGGAGCCAACATAGATACTGAGATTTTGCTTTGACAAACTCCCCGTCCGTTGCCGAGTCTCTGGAGGGCTGAGGCCGAGGTGCGGGTGGTCAGGTCGTTACAGCCAGGAGCTGTGTGTTTGAGTGAGTGAATGAGTGAGTGACGGAATGTTGCCTTGACAGACTCCCCGCTGTGCCTGGAGTCCCCTGGATTTGGGTGGGGGTAAAGGGCCTGCAGCATATTCGCCTTTCTCCGCCCGGACGGCCTGGAGCCGCCGGACGGCCTGGAGCCGGCACAGTGTGTGCCTGGGGAAATTGCCCCAGCAGATCGCCACTTCTGCTTGGCATTTTTATGTGCGACTTGGGATCCGAACTCAGAACCTTCTGCTTGCGAGACAGAGTCTTAACCCTTGAGCCATCTCTCCAGTCCATGCCTGCATTTCTAATCAAGCAGAATTTCTAATTAAGTCCCAGTCAGGTCAAGTTGACATGAAAAAGCCCTTCCAACCTACAGAAGCATACCCTTGAAGGGGAAATTCAAGAAAAGTTCAAGAGAAAGTAAGTGTTCCCATTCCAGAGAAAAAGGTGGGCATCCAGAGTACAGCAGCAAGTAGGAGCTACTGGTGCATCAGACCAGATGCTGACTTCAAGGTAGCTACCAGGTATATCATCCCCACAAGATGAGAGGATACAAGAGTCCATGGAGGGTGGGAGAAGCTGCTAAACTCCCTGCATGAAACCAGGAGCCCCAGAGGTGTCAGAGTCTGTGAAAAGTACATGAAAAATTCTTCCCATCAGCCCAAGGGTAAAAGCAAGAATGTCTGCTGTGACTCAGGGCTGTAGATGAGGAGGAGAGAGATGCATGAGGAATCAAAACCACACACTTGTGCCATGTTGCAGATGTGACATCTCAATTTACCCATCCCCTAGGTGAGGCTGAAACTCCAGGCCAATAATATTAAAAGACCAAATTGGTGTGGTACATTAAGATCCGGATACTCACACGCAGAACCACTTTTCACCTTGGACTCATCAAACACCCACAGTGGGAAACACTTCACTGCAGATGAGCTCACGACAAGAAACACAAACTCAGAAGGAAAAACAACAGAAAAACAGCAGATAAAGCAGCAGGAGAATTAAAAAAAAATCACAAAGCTTCAGATAACTTGACATCAGAGAGACCATGAAAGAGATGTGCCTAATTATTTAAAATATTGTTAAGGAACTACAAGGACGATGAAAGGAGGAAGATTGACATACGTGTAGGAGCCAAAGCAGGAGGGAGTAGACAGGAACATACCAGTCAAAGAGAAAGTGACTGAGCACATATACTACAACAGAGACATCTTTATAGATATAGATATCTCAAAAGGAGCCCCACAATTCACACACACAGAGGAATAGGAGGGTGGGAAGGACATGGCTAGATTCAAGATGGGTGGGGGGAATAAGAGAGAAGGGAGGTGGGCGAGGAGGGAGGGAGAGGAAGGGATGAGTAGGGAAGGGTAGGGCAATGACATAAGCTCATTTTGTTTACATATGAAAAACTCTCAATAAAAAAATGGAAAGGCTGAGAATATTCTTGAAATGAAGGAACAAGTCTACTTTGTGTGGTTTAAAGAAGAGAACATAATACAAACTATAAAATACTTCAAGAAGAGGGGCTGGAGAGGTAGCTCAGGGGTTAAGCCTCCGCCTTGCAGGCGGAAGGAATAACAGTTGAATAAATAATAAAAAAAAAAATACTTCAAGAAGAGCCTCTGGAATCTAGCAAAAGTGTTAGTGGATGGATGGCACCTCAAAATACAGCAGAAATGATGAGCTATGTGTAACTTTGAAAATAAGAAAAAAGCTAAACAAGGTGACACACACCTGCAATCTGAAGCAGGAGGGTTGGGAATTTCTGGCCAACCTGGGATACATAGCGAGTTTCTGGCTAAACAGGGCTATATAGTGAGACCCTATCTTGAAAGCAAGAACAGTTAAAAAATATGTCTTTAAAGTTGGAAAAAGGAATCAAACAGTGAACTCAAGTAAAGAAGGTAAAGAGATTAAAGACAAAAAACAGTAATTAATGACAAAAAATAGAGAAGCTAAATGAAACAACAAGTTGTTTGAAAAGATTAACAAAGAATAAAATTCTAGTAAACAATCTCTCTTTTTTTTCCATTTTATCTTTCTTCTGCTTTTACAAACATATTGAGTATTCATCCCAGCTTCCCTCCCTTACCCCTCCAATCTCTCTTTTTTTAAAAGGATTTTCCTATTGGGTTAAAGTCTTCTCTTGTCAGAAAGACACCACCAAAACAGTAAATTAGAACTATTCCTACTTGGTGTATTTCTGCTAAACAATTATGGAACTAAATTTAATGATCAAATATTTAAATCAATTTGTAAAATCGGGCCAATTGCACAAAATTTTCATTGTGCCTATGATCATCTGGATTGTGATTAAATTAACAATAAATAGCACTAAAGGAAATTAATTGTCAAGATTAACCAAAGCTTTCTGTCCTCCTTAGCCCAAGACACGCCTAGTAATTCCTCTAAGTCTAAGATCTTTCCCACTGGAAAACATTAATTATTTCTGTATAAAGTAATTACTGGGTGCCTATCTGAATGGACAAATTAACTTTATAGTTCTAAAGAGAGATGTTGTGCAACATTAAGTGGGATTTTTAAAAATGATAACTAAAAATTCAGAATTGGCTACAGAGTCTCGCCACAGTGAACACAGAGTGATTTCACCATATGAGGAAAAAGACACCATAAGGAGGAGTCTGTGCAGCTTCCAATACAAAGGACCATCTCAGGCACCTCATAACACAAACTGTTGTGAAACTTCAAGAGTCAAACTCGTGCCAAGTTCTGAGGACTCATCCACGTGAACATCAGAAAAATATCCTTAACAACCAGCAATAATTCTCCAGTTGAGTACACGGAACTCAGAATTCCACTGGCATTTCTACTAATGCACACTTCTTTATAACATGTTTCTTGAGTTATATAGCATGCTCCTTTTATGGTCAGAGATTTTGAAAAATTAGGCCTCAGTTTGTCTTCCTAAATAATAGAGATGAAACCCGGTTTGGGGTTTCATAAAGCTACAGAAGAGATGATGATATTATTTCTCTCACTCATCATGTGTCATTATGAAAATGCTTTAAGCCTTCACTGCCTTCATAAACTAATTCTTAAATTATTAAGTACACTTGGGAAAAATAGTTTTTGGATCCACAGAAACCTATTTTATTGGTTTTAATTTTTGTTTATTCTTTGACAATTTCATAAATGGTTACCATGAATCTTAATCATATCCACCACTCCTTACTTTCTCCCCAATGTGCCCCACCCTCCTCCCAGAGGACTCTACCTTTTTTTCCCCTAGTTTTACAAGCATATTGAGTACTTATCCCTGCCTCTCTCTTTACCCCCTTCTTCCCTCTCCCTATCCCCTCCCTCTATCATCCATCCCATTCCCTCCCATCCTCTTGCCTGTCCACTTCTATGGGCCCCAGGGTTCCTTCTGGCTTGCCTGTTCTTGTGAGGCTTCAGGCCTCTGCAGCATACCAAGTGGCCCCTCCTCAGGCTGCTCCACTGATAGGGACATTCTCCTTCACTTATCCAACCCTAGTCCCCAAGGTTTTCACTGCATGTAATTATCTCTCCTGAGATCCTTGCTTGTCTATGGGGCATGTTGGTATGTCAATCTTTATGCAGGTCTGGTAGGACAAGTCTCATTGAAGTGAGTTCTTGGATGCAGCAGGCCTGCCTTGAATGGAGTGTCTTGTCCAAAGGTGGATCTTCCCATATTTAGGCTCTTACAATCTTACCACGTCCTGTTCTGCAAGGTTTCCTGAGCCTTAGGATGGGGAGAGATTAGGTTGGTTGGACCTAATTAACATGCATTTATTTATTTATTTATTTATTTATTTATTTATTTGATGCTGGAGAGATATAGCTCAGTGAGGTAAAGTGTTTGCTGTGCAAGCTTGAGGACCGAAATTTGAACTCATGGACCCATGAAAAAACTGGATATGGTGGTGTGTAATTGTTATCCCAACACTAGGGAAGTGGAAGTAAGAAGATCCTGAGAGTTCAGTGGCCAGTTAGCCTAGCCTAGGTCACCTAATTCTGGGTGAGCGTTACAGGGTCGCCAGTATTCTGCATTCTGGTGGCCATTGTTGAAGAACTCTATCTTTTGGAGAATTTTTATTTAGATCCAAACTCATATAGATAAAAATAAAAGAACTTTTTCTTGAGGAAAAAGAAAAAAGTGTGTGTGTGTGTGTGTGTGTGTGTGTGTGTGTGTGTGTGAATGAGTGTGAGCGCATGTGACATCAACCTTAGCCATCAGGGAAATGCAAATCAAAACTACCCAGAGATATCATCTCACCCCAATCAGGATGGCAAAAATCCATAATACAAACAACACCAAATGTGGGAGAGTATGTGGAGAAAAGGGAACTCTCATAAATTGCTGTTGGGAATGCAAGCTTATACAACACTTCGGCAATCAGTATGGCATTTTCTAAAAAAGTTAAGGATTGAAACGTCATATGACCCTGCTATACCACTTATGGGAATAATCCCGCATAATACAGAAATTCACTACAGTAACACAAGCACAACCATGTTCATTGCAGCACTATCTACAATAGCAAAAGCCATAGAATCAATCCAAATGTCCAACAGTTGACGAATGGCTAATGAAAATGTGGTACATTTAGCCAACGGAATACTACGCAGTCATCAAAAAAGATGAATTAATGCCCTTTCCCCACCTGCCCGGGTGCTGGGACTCAACAGCGATCTAGGTAAGCCCCCCCAACCCCAAATCCCAGGACCCGGATCTTCCCACCAGCCAGCCAGAGCCGGTGCTGCGCCGGGCTAGGGAGGACCCCCTGGACCACGCCCCAGCTCCCCAGCTTAAATAGCACCCTGTCACCGCCACCTCCCCCTTTTCCCCACCCACAGGTCCTCACAGTCCAGCCAGGACTCACGGTGACCTAGGTAAGCTCCCCCCCAACCCCAAACCCCAGGCCAATAATTCAGTTCAGTGAAAAATGCACAGAAATTGAAAGGTCTTAAGAGTTAAAACGATGCCCAAGTCAAAGTGCAAATCCATGAGAAACGACACCCAAGAAAACAAATCTCCCACTGAAGGAATTAATCCCATAATGATAGACTCCAACCAGAACAAACCCACAGAAAATAGCCAAGAAAGCCTGACCCAGGATAACGACTTTCAAAACATGATCATTACCATGTTCAATACTATGAAAGAGGAAATCCGGGAGGAATTAAATAATCGCATTAATCACTTTGAAGAGGAACACAACAGACTCTTGGAGGGGTCGAGAAAAACAGTGCAAGAAACAAAAACAGGCATAGAGCTAACTTAAAACAGAATCAAGCAGATTAAAAGACAAGTTTTCAACCCAGAACTCAACAGAGAGTCTTATCAGCAAAACTAACAAAGCAGAAAATAGAATGTCAGACCTTGAAGACAAAGTGGGAGTATTAACCAGCTCAATGGAAGAGGTTGCTAAAGCCAAAAAGATACTCGAGAGAAATATTCAAGAGTTATGGGACACCCTGAAGAAGCCTAACGTGCATATTCATGGAATACCAGAACAAGAATCCCAAAATACCATACCTGAGGAAATTTTTCAAACTATTCATCAAGGAAAACTTTCCTCATCTAAAAAAAGAGAGGCCCATCCATATACAAGAGGCATTCTGCACCCCAAACAGATAAGACCAAAATAGAAACTCGCCACGGCAAATAATAGTTAAAACACTCCACATTCAAGATAAAGAAAAGGTGCTGAGAGCTTCAAGAGAAAAAAAGCAAGTCACTTTTAAAGGTAAACCTATTAAAATAACAAATGACTTCTCAATGGAAACAGTAAAAGCAAGAAGAACTTGGAGAGAAGTACTTCAAGTATTGAATGAGCAAAAATGTCAACCTAGGCTGATATACCCTGCAAAACTATCCATCATAATTGAGGGAGAAAGAAAAGTTTTCTGGCACAAAGACAACTTGAAGGAATACATGTCCACCAAACCAGGCCTTCGAAAAATGAATGATACTCAAGCTTGAAGAAAAAAACAGGCATATCCAGGAGAACAGAAGGGAAGTATAATACTACCAAAACGTAAAGGTGAAACAATACACTTACAAAAGCCACTAAACATAATAAATGTCCGGAATTAAAAATCGTTTCTCCATTATAACATTAAATGTTAATGGAATTAACTCACCGATCAAGAGACACAGATTACAAACTTGTATTAAAAATCACAATCCATCAATCTGCTGCCTGCAGGAAACCCATCTCACCACAAAAGATAGGCACATCCTAAAAATAAAAGGCTGGTCAAAAATTCTGCAAGCTAATGGAACCAGAAAACAGGCAGGGGTAGCCATTATGCTGTTGGACAAAGTGGACTTCAAACCAAAAAATCATAAGAGACACAGATGGATATTACATTTTAGTCAAAGGTACAATTCACCAGGAAGACTTCACAATACTGAACATATATGCACCCAATATGCCCCTCCACATTCATTAAGCAAACCCTACAGCGTCTAAAGCAAGAAATCAACCCCCAAATGATAATTCTTGGGGACTTCAACACCGCCCTCTCAACATGGGATAGATCAACAGGTCAAAAGCTTAACAGAGACACTTTGGACCTTAATCAAACCCTTAAAGAAATGGACCTTACAGATCTCTATCGAACTTTTCACCCACGCACCAAAGAATACACATTTTTCTCAGCAGCACACACAGAACTTTCTCCAACATAGATCACATATTGGGCCACAAAATGAATCTCCACATATACAGGAAAGTTGAAATAATAGCCTGTACCTTATCAGACCACCACGGCCTAAAGCTTGACATCCACAACACAACAAGCAACAGAAAATACACTAACTCCTGGAAACTTAACACTATGATGCTGAATGAGAACTGGATTCAGGAAGAAATTAAAAAGGAAATTCAAGATTTCCTGAAAGTGAGCGATAATGAAAATATAACTTACCAAAATCTCTGGGACACAATGAAAGCTGTCTTAAGAGGTAAGTTCATAGCTCTTAATGCCTACATCAAAAAAATGGAAACATCAGAAATAAATAACTTAACAATGCAGCTTAAAGCTTTAGAGACACTAGAGCAATCTGATCCCAAAAGCAGTAGAAGGGAGGAGATTAGCAAAATAAGGGGAGAAATATCTAAAATCGAGATTAGGAAAACGATATAGAAAATCAACCAGTCAAAAAGCTGGTTTATTGAAAAAATCAATAAGATTGATACACCCCTAGCTAAATTAACCAAAAGCAAGAGAGAGAAAGCCCAAATTAATAAAATTAGAAATGAAAATGGAGGTGTCACTACTGATACCCAAGAAATCCAGAGAATTATAACATCATATTTCAAAAGCTTATACTTGGTGAAATTTGAGAACACAAAAGAGATGGATGAACTCCTAAGTAAACAAAACTTACCTAAGTTGAATCAGGAAGTTGTGAATTATTTAAATAGTCCTATAACATATGAGGAAATCGATGAAGTAATCTCGAATCTTCCCACCAAAAAATGTCCTGGACCAGATGGATTCAGCAGAGAGTTGTACCAGACATTTAAGGAGCTAACAACACCAATACTCCTTAAACTGTTCCATCAAATAACAAAGGAAGGAACACTACCAAATTCCTTCTATGAAGCTAATATCATCTTAATACCAAAACCTAATAAAGATACACTTAAAAAAGAAAACTACAGGCCAATCTCTCTGATGAATACTGATGCAAAGATTCTCAGCAAAGTCTTAGCAAATAGGATTCAAAACCATATCAAAAAAGATCATCCATGGGGATCAAGTAGGCTTTATCCCAGGCACACAAAGTTGGTTCAACATATGCAAATCAATAAATGTAATTCACCATATAAACCAGTCCAAAGTTCAAGACCACATGATACTCTCGATAGATGCAGAAAAAGCTTTTGACAAGATCCAACAGCCCTTTATGATCAAAACCCTAGAGAAGTTGGAATGGAAGGAATCTTTATCAATATAATAAAAGCTGTATACAATAAGCCAACAGCAAGGATTCTACTCAATGGGGAAAAACTTGAAGCATTCCCTCTTCGATCAAAAACTAGACAGGGCTGTCCACTCTCACCACTTCTATTCAATATTGTACTTGAAGTCTTGGCTGAAGGTGTAAGACAAGAAAGGGACAGAAAAGGGATTCAAATTGGCAAGGAAGAAGTCAAGTTATCTCTATTTTCAGTGATCCCAAAAACTCCACCAGGAAGCTCCTGGAACTAATGCAGTTCAGCAGGGTGACAGGATACAAAATAAATGTGCAAAAATCAGTGGCCTTCCTATATGCCCAGAATGAAAGAAGTGAAAAAGCCCCAAGAGAAACAATCCCATTTACTATAGCCCCTAAAAAAATGAAATACCTTGGTATAAACTTAACCAAGGAAGTAAGAGACCTTTATAATGAAAACTTTAAAACCCTGAAGAAAGAAATTGCAGAAGACACCAGAAGGTGGAAAGACCTCCCATGTTCCTGGATTGGCAGAATCAACATCATAAAAATGACCATCCTACCAAAGGCAATATAGAGATTCAATGCTATACCAATTAAAATCCCAAAGCAATTCTTTAAAGAAGTTGACCAAACAATCTCAAAGTTCATATGGAGGCACAAAAGACCCAGGATAGCAAAAACAATCCTGAGTAACAATGGTATCACCATACCAAACCTTAGTCTATACTACAAATTCATAGTTGTAAAAAGAGCCTGGTATTGGCTCTAAAATAGACACACAGATCAATGGATAAGGGTTGAAGACCCAGATATAAGCCCACACACTTACAGCCATTTGATCTTTGACAAAGGGGCCCAAAAAATCCAATGGAAAAAGAGCAGCATCTTCAACAAATGGTGCTGGCAAAACTGGATCTCCACATGCAGAAGATTAAAACTGGACCCGTACTTGTCACCATGTACAGGAATTAATTCCAAATGGATCAAGGACCTCGATATAAGGCCAGAGACTATAAACACCATAGTTGAAAGGGTAGGTAACTCCCTCGAGCTGATTGAGCTAGGCCAACAGTTCCTAAATGGACATCCAATAACAAGGTCACTACAATCAACTCAACAGATGGGATCTTGTGAAATTAAAGAGCTTCTGTTCAGATAAAGAGATTGTAACTCCAGCACAAAGGCAGCCCACAGAATGGGAGAAAATCTTCACAAACCACATATCTGATAGAGCTCTATTATCCAGTGTGCACAAAGAACTTAGAAAACTAAACACTAAGGAAACAAATGGGCCAATTAAGAAATGGGCCCTGGAACTTAAAAGAAACTTTACGAGGGATGAAATTAAAATGTCTAACAAATATCTTAAAAAATGCTCCACTTCCTTAACCATCAGGGAAATGCAAATCAAAGCTTCCCTGAGATATCATCTCACCCCTGTCAGGATGGCAAAAATTCACAATACAAACAACACCAAGTGCTGGAGAGGATGTGGAGAGAGGTGAACTCTCTTACATTGCTGGTGGGAATGCAGGCTCATACAACCACTTTGGCGAGCCGTCTAGTGATTCTTAAAGAAATTAAAGATTGAAATGCCATATGACCCTGCTATTCCACTTTTGGGAATAACAATTTTTAGGAATACAACAAAAATTCACCTCGATAGCACAAGCATGACCATGTTCATAACAGCACTGTTTACAATAGCAAAGTCATGGAATCAGCCCAAATGTCCAACAATTGACGAGTGGATTAGGAAAATGTGGTACATTTATACAATGGAATACTACTCAGCCATCAGAAATGATGAATTAATGCAATTTGATGGGAAATGGATGGAATTAGAAACAATTATATTGAGTGAAGTATTGCAGACATGGAAAATTTAGCACCGTATGTACTCCCTAATTGGTGGATCCCAGTACCAAACCCACTTAGAGACACTCAAAGACAAATCTCTTTAATACCTACAATAACTGTAAAGATTATAAACAGGAGGGATGGGGAAGGAGGGCCCCACCAGAAACAAGGAGAGAGGGGACCATGTTACAGCAGAGAAAATAGGCCATCATCAAGGACTGCAAGTAAGTAATGAGACATCTGGTTAAGTTCACAGACTTTCCTTCCTGATCATTTGCAACTGATGGTGTATGATCTTACCAGAAGGGGAGGGCATATAGGTTGCCTGAAAGTAACCATTTTGCAAATGGGTGATTGACCTCTCTCTCACTGTGGTCTCCTACTTTTATTCCACCTACCTTTGAATATACTCTTATAACAAGACTCTAATTTAATAAGTTTTTATCTCTGGCCAGGGGGTGACTTCCAATACCCATCAAGATGGAGCCAAGGGCATTGCAGGAGCAGCAAAATCGAAAAAAAAAATCAACAAACCATAATTCAGAACATCAGAGACTCTATATTAACCACCTGGAACTGGGCCAGCCTAATCTCTCCCCATCCTGAAGCTCAGGGAAATTTGCGGAAGAGGGGGCGGTAAGCTTGTAAGAGCACAAGGATGGAAGGAGTAATGATATGCAAGATACTCCACACAAGTTAGGGCTGAAGCAATCATAATTGGATTTTGCATGACCTACACTATGTCCAACACATTATTGACCCCACAAAGTCTAGCATGGACTAAAGGCACTAGGATCCTTGGAGGCTAGGGGCTGACAGTCACAGTAGTGTTCCTAAGCTTAAGGGGAACACAGGAAAGGGTTCTGGAAAATGCCCCTGGGTCCTTGCACCTCATCGGAGAGGAGGACCCAGAGGAGAATTTGGCATGCACAGAAAAGGATGCTCCGGGGATTGCGGGGCGGGGGGGACAGGTACTGGGGATGGGAAGGGAGGGGAGAGGAGAGGGAGGAGAAGGGGGTCGGGGGAGGTGGAGGGAGGGAGGGGACTGGTGTACCTGTTAAGTTTGTAAGAGCAGAAATAATAATAATAATAAAGATGAATTAATGAAATATTGCTAAGAAATGGATAGAATTAGAATAAATTATATTGAGTGACATATCCCAGACATAGAAAGTTAGATACTGTATGTACTCCCTAATAAGTGGATCCTAGTTCCAAATCCAATTACTGACATATTCAAAGGCAAATCTCAGTAATACCCACTGTAATCACAAAGGACTATAAGCAGGATGGAAGGAGAAGAGGACCTCAAAAGACAGGATAGAGGGGAACAAGCTTCAGTAGAGAAATTAGGCCACCATCATGTAGTGCATGTAAGTAGCAAGACATCTGGTGCAGCTCACTCTCACTTCCCTTCCTGTATACTTGGGACTGAACAGATTTGATCTCCCCTGTCAGGGAGGATACAGGAACTGGCAGTTAGATGGTAACCAACAGGCAAATGAGAGATTGACCCCTTTCAGTGCTATGTCCTACTCCTATTCTTCTATCTACCTTTGAGTGTCTTCTTATATTAAGATCTTCATTTAAAGTCTTTTATCTTTGGTTAGGAGATGACCTTCGATCCCAATCAGGATGCAGCCAAAGGCAGTGCAGGAACAACAAAACTGAAAACAACAACAAACCATAATTCAGAATACCAAAGACCCTACATTAATCACCTGGAACCAGACCAGCCAAATCTCTCCCCATCCTCAAGCTCAGGGAACCTCACAGAAGAGGGGGCAGCAAGATTTGGAAGAGCCTAAAGATGGGGAGGACCAATGATATGCAAGATACTCCACACAAGTGAGGGCTGCAGCAGCCAGGATATAGTCACAATGTGATTGGACTTTGCCTGACCTGCACAATGGCTGACATATCAACGACCCCCCAAAGTCACAAGAGAAGTATTCTAAGCTCAGAAGTGGGAAGATCTAAAAAAAGAAATGTTTTTGCTCAAATTGACTTTTTGATTCATGAAATTTTGCTCCAAACTCTCAACAAGGAAATTTCTGCTTTTTGATATAGACCAGTTTGTTCACACAAAGCTTCTTACAAAAGACAACTTGAGGGGTTGGAGAGGTGGCTCAGGAGTAATCCTCTGCCTTGCAGGCAGAAAGTCCTGAGTTCGGATCCTAGACCCCATGTATAGATGCCGGTTGGAAGCGGGAGCGGCCTGCGTTTCTGGTCCTGGTAGGGCAGAGCCTGTGAATCCCAGGGCAGAGTAAACAAGGAGGAGGTAGAGGAGGTCCATGGTGGTTCCCAAATTTGTCCATGGTTCTACACACACACACGCACATGCACACGCACACACACACGCATACACGCACGATTGAATAAAAAAAAAGACAACTTGAAAAATCTGGCATAGATATTTTTAAAGGCATAGAAAAACTTACTGCAGTAATGTTAAGGAGAAGGCAAAGGTCAATAAGTCCAGCATCAAGTTCCAGGCCACTTGGATCTCAGAGCTGTCTGGTAATCTAGAATACGCAGCTCAGAGGTTGAGGTGAAAGAATCCTTACAGAACCTGGGGCACAACAGCTGGAGCACAGTACCACCAAGGAAGACTCCGGTAAGCTCCCACCTTCACTGGCTAGGCCCTCAAGCAGTGCGGATCTCCCATAGGATGGGGAGAAACAGAAATAAGCTGAGCTTCAGGTAGACTGCAGTCCCTCAGGTTATCAATGGGGTCAGGCCTCAGCATTGCATATGGATGATGCTAGGTTGCAGGTACAACTAGGAAGGACCTAGCAGCAAGAAACCGAAAAATCTTCTCTGGGGAAGACAACAGCATTCTAGGCCTTAACCTGCTTCTATAAATACTTTTTCCAATACAGTCTCCAGGGTACAAGTAAAGTAAGCCAGACATTCCAGAAAACAAGGTAAATGAGCAGAAATAAGGAAGAGTCAAACGCGAGGTCTTTAGACAGAGGAATTCTCAAGCATAGAAGATAAAATAACTCCTTTTACTCTCCTTAGGAGGCAAAGTCAGCATGGAAGACTTGACAGGGAATGGAAAACAAGGCAAATCGACAGAGATCTGAAAAGGAGCAAACACATTCTAGAATTGAAAAATAAACTATCAGTTGGATTGCTTAATACCAGTTAAAACCTAACTTAAAATGGATTACATGTGTGTTACATGTAAAAATGAAAGAAGCAGACACAGAGCATACACGCGTGCACTTGTACAACCCAGAACCATCGGGGAAAGAGACAAGAATACAGAGAGAAAAGCTAGCATACATTGAACGAGAGTCTCTCCTGAGAAAATGGAACAGAAGCAATATATGAAAAAGCATAATCTCAAGCTTTTCCAAAAGGTGAAGGAGGACTCTAATTCAATTTGTAAAGTCTCAGTGAATCTATAAATAGATACCTACTCATGAGTACCTTGCAGCGAAACTATAGAATCAAAAGATGGGGGGAGGTTGCTAAGGAAATGGCTCAGTGGGTAAAGTGTTTGCTGTGCAAGCATGAGGACCTAAGTGTGGACCCCAACTTCCACCGTTTAAGTTTATTACTCTTTGCTGCAACAAAATGTCTGATGCAAGCAACTTAGAAAGGTTTTAATTCTAGCTCATATGTGTCTAGGTCGCAGTCCATCATTGCAGGGAAACTGGATTGCAGTGAAGGTCACATAGCACGAATGAACGGTCAAGAACAGAATGCCACAGATGCACGCATGCATGTTCGTCGCTTGCAATGCTCAGCTATCATTGTCCATCTTCAAACAACCAAGTCCAGGGAATGGTGCTACTCACAATGGGTTGAGTCTTTTCACATCAATTATTCAATCAAAAGCCCCAGAGGCCAACCTTCATCTGAGAATACCTCTCAGGAGAGCCTGGAAACTTTCCTTCTAGATGTCAGGTAGACAATACTAACCATCACTCCCATATACAAGACAGGTGTAATGGTGTGCATTTGTAACTTTGGCACTGGTGGGTGGAGATGGATGGACCTTGGGGGCTAACTGGCCAATTAATAAAGCTGAAACAATGAGTTCTAGATTCAGTGAGAGATCCTAGATCAAAAAATGAAGTGGAGAAGCAACTGAGGAAGACATCCTTTTGTCAATCTGTGGCCTCTATATGTACGTGTACACACACACACATATACTAGAGAGAGAGAGAGAGAGAAAGAAAGAGAATAAATGAGAAAAGTAGCAAAAAAAAAAAGGCTTACTAAAATTTTAGTAAACTTAATACAGTAAGTTTAAAGCATTGTAGTGACTAGAGGATTTGTCCGCTAAAACATGCAAATAGTTTAGGGAGAACCAATCTAAGATGGTGTGTGATTACACGACCAGAAGAAAAGACATTGGTGTCACTCCCAGTTCTGCCTTCCTCCATAGCACGTGCTCATCTGTGTTGGTGAATCACTTTCTGTTATTCTGGTATTGTAGACCGAAGTTCTCAGAAAAAGCCACACCCACATGAAAGAGTCTCCAAGGTTGATTAACTGATGAGAACTTCATGATATTACAGAATTGTAATATTCAGATCCAGAGCCAAAATGATCTTGGACTATATTTAGGACTTAATAGCCATTCATTGCCAACTTCTGTGTCAGAGCAAACATCCTTCCAGCTATCAGGAAGGTTCTCCCACCAACCCCCCAAACTGGGAACACCATCAGATAGTATCTGAAGCCTACAGAGCTTCCTCTGTTGCTGTAACCTGCTATCTACTATCCTGTCAATGTTTCTGTAAATGTCTTGGCTTATGGTTTTGTTTCGTTCTGCAACTATAAAGGATGGTGCCTCTATGTTGTGACATGTGGACATATGGTGTGACCGCCTCTATGTTGGAACACGTTATTCAGGACAGCTGGAATTCATGTTCCTGGGTCCTGGTTATTTGCATTTGGCTCAAAATAAACTCTCTTATTTCTGGGAGAAGTCATGTGATGAGCCCCTTCTCTCTCTGCTCCCAAACTGAAATTCTGTTGCACATCATTTTCCTCTGGGCCCAGTTTGATGCCATGTTAGACTTTGCCTCTGGTCTAACTTAAGAATGAAAATGATTTGAAACATCCCATCCTTGAACCAAGTGTAGAGAGTAAGCAGCTCTTTAGTCTCAGAAAGTTCCTGAGAATAAGCTTGGGAGGGGGCTCCTCCAGGGTGTGGAAAGATAATAAAGAAAAGCTGGGGGGGGGGCAGAGAAACTCTCCTGTCGTCCAAGCCAGCCAGTTCTGCTTGAAGGTAACCCCAGAAAGGTGAAGAAGTCTGGAAGAGACTGAGGAACAGGCCACCTAAGAAGACAGAGAGAGAAAGGGGGGGCAGCAGAGAGTCCAGCACTAGGAGACCCCAGAACAAATCCAGAAGCCTGGAGGAGACTCTTCTAGCACACCCTAAAGCAGAGAGCTCCAGATGTACAGCTTTTGTGAGTCTTCCTCATGCTGGGGTATGGGGGAAAGGCTTTCTGGTGATATAACTACCTCTGAATTACTCCTGTCCTTGTTAGTAACCCTCACCCCTATTCCTGTAATTTAATCCCATTAAATTTGCTGGTTCTTCAAGTTAGACCTTGGCACAGTCATTTCTTTGGTCTGTTATGGAATTCCTATTTGAAGTGGAAAGACTTAGTGGTATCTCCCCAGGGAAAGTATTCACACATCTCCTGGCATCATGCCTCTGTTTACCACTCATGTATGAATTAACATGAGCAGAGCCTACCTATGGGGAGAATTGGAATAAACATACATTGCATTCATTGGAAAAAAAATCTCACAGAAGCATGCAAACAAGTGGGACTGTGTTCATTGTGCCAGACTCTTCCAAGTCCAGGCTCGCTTATCCCTGGGTGATGCTAGGCTGCCTCTGGGGGTCTTCCATGTCTGGGGGGAGTAATGGAGAGAGAGAGAGAGAGAGAGAGAGAGAGAGAGAGAGAGAGAGAGAGAGCAGTTGTGAAGGAGACATGAAAGAGGCCAGTCTTGTAGTAGTAAGCGTCCTTTTGGCTCTCGTGCCAATGGTACGAGCAAGAGTTTGAAGCCTGGGCTTTGTCTCGGCCAAATAGTAAGCAGAACTAACTTCCAAACTGGAGTCGGAGGCGTGAAGTAATTGAAACTGTATTGATCCAGATGTGGCGACACACGCCTATAACCCCATCGCTTGGAGGCCCCCAACAAAATAAAAATACACATATGTATTACAATCAAGCAAAAGACAGGCCAGAAAGCAGCGGAAACGCAGGTGTCCAATCCACACTCCTCCCCAACGGGACTTGACGAGGTTCCCCTCTGAACCTCAGTTGTGTAAGTACAAAATGCGAAGTGCAGCTTGCATCAGCGGGATGACATGCCGATTAAATGCAACACCCTGGAAAGCGCTTAGCACGCAGCCGGACGCAGGCTTCCAATAACTGCCCGTAGTTATTGTCGCTTATCTTTAAAATTGACCCCAGCAGGTTGAAACTGAGATGGTTTACATAGCCCTAAGGGTCGGAAGAGGAACTCTATCCAGTGGCGGGGGACCAAAGACAGCAGTCAGGAGGAACCCCTACCCCGGCCCCGCCCAGCTCGTGGCCACGCCCACCGGGGGGAATCTGATGCGGTTGCTTAGCAGCGGGTGTTGTCGGCGTCCTGGACCACAGCTGGCGGTGAGCAAGGCTTCCGCGCCATGCCCAGGTACGCAGTGGTGACCCTGCGCTACGGGCCGTACAGCGCGGTGGGACTGTCAGTGGAGCACCGCACCTTCCGCCTGGAGGGTCTGAAAGGTGGGCGCCCTGCTGCCTGTCCCGCCCTGAGCCTCGGCCTCTGGATGCCCCTGCAGGGCAACGCCTTCTGTCTAGACGTTCTTTCCTCCTCAGATCCCAGCCACCTTCCTCAGAAAACTAAGTCGTTCCCAGGACGACTTAGTGCCTTCCTTGAGCTTCCACTGTTTAGATATAAAAACGTTAGATCAAATCTGTAGGCGCCCGAAGTGTTGCCAGGCAGAGAACGCAAGAGAGATTCCTGTCTCAGACTAACGCAAACAACAGGAATTGGGGGGATTACCTAATCCCACTTTAGGATTTGGGAAACCTGGGAACATTAAATCAAATGGCTAGAAGAAAGTGAGAGCGCTGAGATCTATTGCTTGATACATTCTTGGAGCCAGCCTGTATTAAACAGCTGGTTGGAGTGAGTTCAGGTAGGAAGGGCTCACTGCTGAACAAGAATGCATGCAGCTAAATGCTTATTGGTGACTGACTGACAGTTGTGCCTGACAGGGTAGAGGGTGTCGTGGGAAACTACTCACAGTGACGCTACCAGAATTTTAGGGTTAAAAACCCCACCTCCAGGAGTCCCAAGGGACTAAGCTCAGCCACCATCCCAATATACCAATAAAAGATGAATGAGAGTGAAAACCAGGAGATTTAGTTAACATGACGTGTTGGGAGAGGAATGGATATAGGATCCATCCCTGGGGTACTACCATCAGTGGGTTTAAGCGGAAGAACACATAACTAAACAGTTTTGGCCAAGACTGGTCTGGCTAATCCCTGTTGGCTTCCAGGGTGACAAAGCAGTCTGAAGTCCTGGCCTGAGGGAAAAAGAGATGGCTCGCACAGTGGATAATTGCTCTCATCCGGGAGGTTTTCTGTCCTTGAGATTCTATCCTTGGTGGAAGGTGAAGTGATTGAAGTTTAGGACTCGACTGGAGTGGATCAGGTGCTTCTGAGGGTCTAGGACTAAGGAATGTGAGAGACCCTTCGGTTACTCTTATCTTTGCACCTCACCGCAAGGTGAGGTAGCTGACACTTCGCTAGTTTTCAGACAGACCCTTTGAGTGATCATGAGTCTATGGGCAGAGTTAAGCGGGCAACTGACCCGAAATAAAGCAGGCAGGCCCCAAATGACAGCAGAGACCAGGCCTTTGTCATACTCTATTACTGTCTGGGCCCAATGAGGTGTTTTTGTTTGTTTGTTTGTTTTTGCTGCTGTTGTTTAAGCAAAAGCAATTGCTAAGTGGCCTGTCAGTTATAATTGGATGGAAGAAGTCAAGAAAGGTTTATGTGGGACATTACATTAGAGTTGAGCTTTTAAGGACCAGGAGAAATGAGTGAAATAAAGAGTGTGCTGATACTATTCCAAGCAGGACCAAAAACTGTGGAAACTTGTGATGTCAAGACATGGTGGAGTTGATGAACTTGTAGTGGTGATCGACAGAGCTTTGTTCCTGCCACTTGGGGAGCTTCAGCAGAGAGGGGAAGCCTTACTTCTCTGAACACGGATGAGACGGCCCAGAGTGGAAACGGGAAAGACAGTGAAGAAGTGTCCGGTGGCCCTGGTTTCCATGACAGCAGTTTGAGCTGAGACAGCCATAAAGGGAATAATGACGCCAGTAAAATCAGTGGGACTTTCTGGCAAGGTGGGTCCAGTAGACAGAGGAAGGAGGATGTCACCAACTTTCATTGGTGTCTAACGAGAGGTGGGCTGATGAATGAAAGTCTGTCCACTAAACTGGAAGACACCAACCGTGGGTCACACTTTGGGCAATGTGTGTCATTTTGGATACACCAAGTTTCATGTGCTTTCTGTTACCTACATGGAGATATGGAGTCAAATCTGCCCCACTGGAGATCAGTGGAAAAGTCTAAGCTGGAGATAGATGGGAGAGCATTTAGAATAAAGGAACAGGACTGAGCCCTATGGGCACCGATCTATGAGCCAAATGAAGGGTTTGCTGCACTAAATACTCTAAGAGTCTAGAGAAACCAAAATTCAACAATTAGAGATGCTTTCCTGAAGAAGGTGGCCTTTGAGTTCAAATCTGAAGAATGGGTAGACTTTCATTGGTTTTTAAATACCTTAGCATTTATATTAGTTTACTAGAGTTTCCATAACCAAATGGCACAGATCAGGTGCTTAAAACAAAGCTGAAGGCTCCATGCTGCAGAGGTGTTCCTAGTGGGGCTCTCTTTCCATCATGGTAGGAGTGGGATAGGAAGCAAGTTGCATCTCTTCTTATCTACTTACACTAATCTTCCTTCCTTCCTTCCTTCTTTCCTTGCTTGCTTCCTTCCTTCTTTCCTTGCTTGCTTCCTTCCTTCTTTCCTTGCTTCCTTCCTTCTTTCCTTGCTTGCTTCCTTCCTTCTTTCCTTGCTTGCTTCCTCCTTCTTTCCTTGCTTGCTTATGTTACTTACATTCATCTTCTTACATTAATCCTTTTGAACCAGAGCCCATCCTTTAACTTGAGCTATCTCTTAAGGGCCCCGTCTGCTGATTGACAGGAGGAAGTTAGGGCTTCGCTCCAGACCACTGTTATCACATTGCATTCACAACTCCACAGGACCGTCTCTTGTTTAGTCTCATAATTCTCAGCATCATAAATACTATCTCTGAACCCAGAAGGATTCACCCCCACCCCCAGGCCAGGTGCCCTCTAGTTTACTTCCTGTCTTTATGTATTTCCCAGTTTATATGGAAATATAGGATCCATCCCTGGGGTACTACCTAGCATATTTTCAAGGCTCATCCTTGTTATAGCATAATTCAATTATGTCCTTTCTTTATAAAGCCTGAGTAATATTCCATGTTACCTATACACCAGATTTTGCTCATCCATTCATCTTTTGGTGAGCACTTGGGTTTCGCCACCTTTTGGCCATTGTAAATGCTGCTGTTTTTGAATCTTATAAACAAGTATTTGACACACACATACATACATACACACACTTAAAATGACTTAAATTTTTCGACTTTACAATGGCATAGAAGCAATATGCATCTTACAGAAACCATCCTTCAAAACTTGAACTTTGACCTTTTCCTGAGCTAATGACAACCTCTATGATACTTTCAGTCATGTCCAGCAGTGCATCACAGCTCCCATTACCAATGTAACCATGAAAGACAGTTCATGCTCTTTAGTGTACTTTGTTCCTAAGTGACAATGTTTGTCAGCTTAGATATAGTCAATGAATGTTTGATGCACTATTTTCAATTTAGGAATTTATCACGATGTAGGTCCATCTTAGTCTTACATCTCCTGTTAATTCTCTTTCTCTGGAGAACTCTGCATGGTTCAATGGGATTTTTTGGGTACATCCCACTTCTTCTATCCTCCATAGTCCCAGATGGTCAACCAGCAGTTAATCTCCTCCAGGGCAGTATATACAGGAATGCTTCTCTTTCTCCCCTTTCAAAATTGCCTGTCCCTAACTTTTGACCATTTGGCTATCATGTGTTTTAGTGGGAGCACTTAGGATTTTAAAATACATTTTATTTATTTATATACTTTGTTTAATATATAAATAGTATATATTTGGCTCTTTGAGAATATTTGAAGTAGTGATTTAAAAGTAAGTCCAGGGGCTGGAGAGATGGCTCAGGAATTAAGACTCTGCCTCACAAGTAGAAGATCCTGAGTTCAGATCCCAGGTCCCATATAAAAATACTAGGTGAAAATAGTGGTGGCCTGTACTTCTGGTCCTGGTGGGCAGAGTCTGAGAAATCTCAGAGCAAAGCAAAAAGGAGGTAGAAAAATCCAGGATGATTCCCAAAGTCAGCCTTGGTCTTCCTAAGGGACACTAGTGCCCTCTGGTACACACACACACACACACACACATGCACACACACATATTATAATAATAGTAATAGTAATAATGATAATAAATTAAAAGTAAACCAAATGTCTGGGATTCCTCTGAGACAGGTCTGTCAGTTATTATTTTTCCCTTCAGATGGGTCATAGTCCTTTTATTTTGCATGATTTGAGAGTCTTTGAAAACTGGAAGCTCTAATATCATTGTGTTTTCTCTCTGGAGATGCTGCTTTAACACTAGCTGTTCTGTTCAAAATCCTCTTTGCTTCTTTTTTTTTAATTAAAAATGTAATTATACATTTAAAATTTTTTTACCAGTTCCCTCCCTCCCCCCTCCTCCCCCCGAACCCCCTCCTCCCCCTCCTCTCCCTCCCCATCCCCCAGTCCTCTTTTCTTCTTGGTTTTATCCCCCTCCCAACAGTCAATGGTGGGAGCTTAAGATCATTGCAGTCTTTTCTGAGCATGTCTTGCTCTGGGCAGCACTTACATTTCCAAGCTTTCTGATCTACTTGAGCATTTCTGAATGCCCTAATTGCCTGAGACCCTTTCTCTCTCTTTCTCTGGCTTTTCCTTTAAAGCTTCATGAGCTGGACTATATGTCTCAACTGTAATCTTTCCCCAGGCAACTGAGATTTCCATTGACCTGACAATACTTTAGCTCTGCCGATGATTTTCCCACTCTTGCATGAGCTCCAAATTAAACAAAGAAAGA
Organism: Typhlomys cinereus; assembly: GCA_023101885.1. Lineage (NCBI taxonomy): Eukaryota > Metazoa > Chordata > Mammalia > Rodentia > Platacanthomyidae > Typhlomys > Typhlomys cinereus. The sequence goes on along the minus strand of JALPQD010000025.1, from coordinate 2,330,942 downwards.
CAGGTTCCCTTGGTCAGTGCTTCAGAAAGCTTCATATGGATTAGAATTTGCACATGAGATGTGCTCTGTACTCTCTGGGGTGAAGGGTGAGGCATCCAGAATGGGAACATGGACTATTGTCTTTTAAGACTGCTGCCAACTCAGGAAGATGAGCAGAGGCAAATAAAATGGCAATGCCCCTCCTCTGGTAAAGAGAAACATACACGCTACCTTACCAGCGTCCCCCTGTCCACACATAGCAAGGGCTCAACAAGTTTTAGTGCTTATTATTCCTCGGGGGACAGGCAAGAAAGGAGGGGCTGCTTTGGGCACATTTCAGAACCAGCAAGGGGTTGGTCTGGTGGAGGGTGGTGAGCTGCAAGAGAACTGGGGGGTGAGCTGCTTTCCCTTGACAGCAGGAAGTCAGCAAAGGTTCTCAAGCTGAAGAATCATGAGATCAGGGATGCGCTTCAGAGGCCACTTCTGAAGGGAAAGACTGGGGAGGAGAAAATGAGAAAACACACTATGAGAGATACAAAGTCAGTGGCTAGAAATCACGTTCGAGAATTCAGAGGGAAACATAAATTCAAGTCAGAGTAGTTCTGACTCTAAACGAAATCTGCATGCTAATGAACTTCAAGCTTAAGTCTTTACTGAGGACCTCTCATTGCTGAATGTCAGAAAGGAACCTCAGACTCAACATGTCTGAGAATGTTGCACCAGCTATGAATCAGAGTGCGGACTGGCAGGAGTTTCCCTTTTCTATAATTTCTAAATTTTTTGAAAGAATCATGGTCCCGTTTATATCCATAATCTGATAGAAAAAATTAGAGAATTTAAGAATTCAAGGGGAATTGGGAAGTCTTGTCCAAAAAGAAAAAAAAAAAAAAGAAAGGAAAAGAAGGAGCGGGAGAGAGAAACAAAAGGATCAATCAGGGTGGCGTACTCCTGTACTCCCAGCAATTGGGAGGATGAGGTAGGAAGAGCCCGGACCAGCCTGGCCTACCGAGCAAGACCTGCCTCAAAAAAAGAAAGAAAGAGCGAAGGGAGGCAGGAAAGAAAGGAAAGGGAAGAGAGAAAGGGAGGGGGAAGGAAGCAAAGGGAAATCCAGGAGAAGACATGGGAAGGAAAGAGGGAGAGGAGACAGAGAGGCAGGGAGAGGAGAGGAGTGGGGGAGAACTAGTGTGAGTGGCTTCCGACTTCAGAGTGGCAGTTTAGACAGAGGTGAGGAGTGTTCCCAGCCAGGCCCACAGGCACAGCTGTTGGCTCTCTGTGGGGAGCATGCCGGTGGCTGAGAGGGCTCAGGGCTGCAGTAGGTCAGCAGGAGGCTGAGGGTAAAGCAAGCACTGTACACCATGCAGGTTAGCTCATCTAACACCAGTGGCCAAAGAGGATGTGACTGACAAGAGCCAGGATGTCAGCAGCCAAGCGGGGAGTATTCCCACCCTCCATGCCTCCCACACCTTTACACCCCATGCTGTCATCACAGCAAATGGATCTATTTCAAGCCCCTCCCCCACATTCTCACAACATCTGTGTCTGAATTCTTTGCATAATTTTTAAGAATGGTGGCCCTGCGTCACTCATCACTCCCCCCCTCGTCATTAGAAGGAGGCCTGATCGTCTCTGAACTCACCATGCCTTAAGCATTCTGAAAACTCTTATTCGTTATCCATGAACTACAAACTCAGCAAACAATATGTCTCTGCAAAACCGCTTATAAGTGACTGCTCTGGCCAATGGTCGGTCCTTGCCTGCTCTACTTAAGTCTGTCAGACAACCTCCTCCGCGGAAGTGGAACGTACTGGAGCTGCCCCTTGAAAATAGAATCCATCTTTGTTTGACCCAAGGGGACCATCCTCCCATCCCCAGCAATGGCATAGCTGCGCTCATTCCACTGGCATCAGTCTGCATGCAGCGGAGGCGGGATGGCACTCTGTCTGTATGCCTCCACTCCCCAGCTAGCCGCACTTGAATCATCCACAGATGGTGCCCGGTTCCCCCAGCATGTCGAAGACAGAGCCTTTCCTGCGTCCCTCCACTTTGGCCACATCCCCTGGGAGAAGCCAGGTGACACTTCAAAGAGGGCGGGTGTCCTGCGGGTGGCCTTACAGCTTCTGGCGACTTCTGCTGCGGTTTAGCCACTGCCTGTGCAGGGACTTTGTGTTCAGAGCGCATATGTATCTGACCTTTCTTTGAATAGACAGGCCATAGCAGCTCAGAGGAAGCAGTGGCATTTGGATGACTGCAGGAATTCCAGGGTTTCTTCGTGTCACCCCTGAAGCCCACTTGAGTCACACTGTGGCTAGCATCAACACCTCCTGGACTGATGGGAACGGGAAGATGGTGCAGACGCTGCAGTAGATGTCAGTCAGAACCCTGGGACCCACCGGGGGGAGTGGCAGTACCCAGCATCACTTTGAGTTAGTTGTTGCAGGGAGCCTGTATTTGACGCCTTGATGCCCGAGAGAGACGCAGGGTGGGACCATAACCTGGAGAAGATACCTTTATAAAGAGCTCTGTGGCAGTTTGCCTGCCTGTTGTTAATAAATTCACGACCAAAGCTTAAAGGAACAATGCTGTTATTTTTGTTTACAATTTTTGGTTAGTTAGTCCAGCCTGGCAGGAGAGCTCATACCAGGAACCAATGGAACTGACCATACCGTATCCACAAGATTGCTGAGAGAAGGGAAAACCTTACTTGAAGACAGCAAGTCTGTCCAAAGTATGCTTATGAATTCCAACTTCCTGAACCAGTTTCCTTTATTTTATCTACCTGCGCAAAGCAATAGCCCTACCTACTATGTGTGGGAGTGGGAGGTCTTCCCACATCAATTTCTACAGACTTGTTCAAGGACCAGCCTTAACTACTAATTCTTCACAAATGTGCCTTCGACTATCAAGTTGACATTTTTATATGTGCCTAGCACAAGCCCCAAAGCCTATTCCTGACAACCCACCAGGGGGGACATCCTTTCTTATGGGCTTCACTTGCTCACAGAGGAGGGGACCCTCATGACTCAATACTCTTCAGCCCCAAGGAGTGGCTTATTTGTGGATCGGGCCCATCTTTTATTGATACCTTGCCATGTAGTAATGATGCTGTTTGCATAAAACAAACTCCAAAGTCAGGTGCAACCTGAGACTCGGGCAGAAGACCTTGCAGTGAACCCGGGCAGGCTGTTAAAGTGCACGCCTTCTGAGGACTCTGGCAGGACCACCAGGCCTTGCCAAGTCTGTGCATCCTCAGTCTCTCCCGGGCTCCTCAGACTTTAGAGAACTAGCCTTAATCGTAGAATGCCAACTGGTCCAGGTAGGGAAGGAGACACCATTTCTTCCTGCTTTGTTCCAGATTACAGTCTGTTCCCCTTTGAGTGCCTTCAGACCTTGCAAAGTCAGAGCTTCTAGAAGCCACACTGCACCTGCTCACATGTGGCTACTCCTTCCTGGGGAGGGCGGAGCTGTGGGGAGCAGTGTGAGCCTAGAAACCCCTGCCAGTAGATTTCCTTCCCGTCTCCCAGGTGTTGACCTACCCTTTGGAACCAGCAGGACCGCTGCGTTCAAGCAAATCATCAGTCCAACTGTGTGCCTTCTTCAAAGATGTTTAGGAACAAGACACTTAAGCAGGACACAGTAACGTCAACATGCTGAAGAAAACCACGCAGGCATTCTTTCAAGAGAAGCATTAGCTGAGGGAGGTCCATTAGGTCTGTCGCTGGGAGCCCTACGAGCGCTGTCTTGTTAATGGAGACCCTCACTGTGTCTTCCTCAAGTTTCTTTCCAGAAGTGAAATTAAAATCACGCAATTAAAATGCTCACAGTTGGGGCTGGATGTTCTTGAACTGATTGAAAGATGGAGTGGACAGGCCAGCATTTTAAAGCAGCAATTGTCTCTGCAATTAAATGTAATTAACTGACGTAGAGGACAGATTTTTCCCCCTGCCAAGACTGATTGGAATGCTAAGACTTTTTTTTTAAAAAATGGCCCCACCTGATTTCTCTTTCCTTTCTCACCAAAATCTCAGCGGGGTGCGCAGATTGTGGAAAGTGGTCAGTACACAAACTCTCAGAAGACCATTACAGAGCAAACACACCAGGAATGTGGGGGAGAACCACACAGGAGAAACCGTCTGGGCTGACAGTGCGTGTCAGTCTCCTGAAGCACAAACCCGGCACTTCCACAACAGTGAAGCTCGATTGGCACTCACTTAGCCCGGGTTCAACCTCTCAGTGCACACACACAAAAAAAGAGATTAAATGTATCAGATATTCTGGGACTGATGTCAGGAAAGAAGCCACTACACATAGGTGTTAAAGTGCAGGCTCAACGGTGAGCATAAAATTCTTCTTTTCCTTTATTTATTTAGATAGTGTGTGTGTATGTGTGTGTGTTTCAGTGTCAGAGGACACTGTGTGCCCCTGTGGAAGACCAAGGGTAACTTCAGGAATCATCCTGGATTTCTACTACCTCCTTTTTTTTTTTCAGAGCTTTGCAGAGACATCTTCATTACAAAGGGACTAATACCCTCCTCTCACACCTCTTGGAGTTCTCCTGACCAACTACCATGACTGTATTAGTTTTTTGTACTACCTCCTTCTTGCTTTGCTCTGGGATTTCCCAGGCTCTGCCTTCCAGGCCAGAAGTACAGGTCGCCACCATTTCTGCATGGCATTTTTATGCGGGACCTGGGATCCGAACTCAGGACTTTCTGCCATCTCTCCAGCCCTCCTTTAAAAAAAAAGGAAATTTTTCTAATTATTATAAATAATTAGAAACCTGGAAAGTGCTGAAAAGAATCAAGACAAAAAGTTTTACCCCATCTCATCACAGAGAGATAACCACTAGTTTCTCTTTATTTTTTCTCTCTTCTTTCTCTTTCTCTTTCTTTATTGATAACTCTCTCACTATGTAGCCCAGATTGGCTTCCTGTCAAGATCCTGAATCAGCCTCCTAAGGGCTGGGATTACAGGTTGTGCTATCACACCTGACTTTTCTTTCTTACATATTTTAATTGGTACTGGATATATATATTCTTTTTTAAATTTTATTTTAGTGTGTGTGTGTATGTGTGTGTGCGTGTGTTTGTGTGTGTGTTTGTGTGTGTGCCCCCGAGGGCACTGTGAGTCCCTGGGGAAGACCTAGGGTGACTTCGGGAATCATCCTGAATTGCTTCAACCTCCTCTTTGCTTCACTTTTACCTCCTCTTTGCTTCACTCTGGGATTTCCCAGGTTCCACCCCCAGAGCCAGAAGTGCAGGCCTCGCTGGTTCCACCTGGCATTTTTATGTGGCACCTGGGATCAGAACTTAACCGCTGAACCATCTCTCCAGCCCATGGATATATATTCTTAACACACACACATTATATATATATATATATATATATATATATATATATATATATATATATATATATAACATACATATCACATATAAATACATGTATGTATGTATGTATGCATTCTTGCTATTTAAAGAGTCCATAAATATTTTAAATGTCCAAATAAGATCTCATCATGTGGACAGACCAGTGTTTACTAGACTATCCATTTATTATCAGACATGTAAAAGTTATTCACATTCAAGTTTGCTGTCATAATAAAAAGGACATATTGTTGTAAAAAAAATGCATCTGATTTCTGATTCCACCTCTTCCCCCAACTTTCTTTTAAGTAAATGTCCTGGCCAAAGACAAGAATCGATTCTCGAGGTTTTTGGTTTGTTTCTACCAATTGCCCTCTGGAAAGGTTATACATTTTATACCCGATCAGCAGGAAAAGAAATAGCTACATTCCAGGCCTTCACTGTGGAAAGCCTGGTAGCCACTTCCCAGAGAAAGGGCATTCTCCACTCGTGGCTCTAGGTCTGGGCTAATTCGAAGCTGGGACCCACATCACTCAGATGCCTGCCTGTATTTTCCTGAGAATGTAAGTGGCTGTGGGGGCTGGTGCCAGGTGAGTGCCCACCAGACAATTCAGTTATAGTCACGAGCAACCCAGGAAGAGACCTGCTTCTGTCATCTCCAAGGGTACAGCTGGGTCGGGCTAAACTGGAGTCTGTCCCTATGTAGGTCACTGCCCTCCTCACTATTTTCCAGCTGTGCTAACCCAGAATGGACATGAGGTTATCTTGGAGAAGATAGAAGACTGGAATCTGGTGGAACTGGTGGTGAATGAAGAGATAGTCTTTCAGTGCGACATCGAGGACTTGGAATTTGGTAAGGTGGGAGGGGGTCTCTGCCCAGCAATCACTCCACTAAGCAGTCCCTGGGTTTTTTCTTGAAAGGGTCGGTGTGCCATGCCTAGACACAAACGAGGGTTCTTTCTGAGTTTTAAACTCACACAGAGCTCTGTGTCCTGTAGCACATGAAAGAGAGTATTGGGCCAGGGAGATGTTGAAGTAGGTGGCTCAGTAGTCAAAGGCATTTGTTACCCAAGCCCAGTGACCAAAGAGTCAGCCCTAGAAGTCATTTAAGGTGGCTAGAAAGAGTCCCCCCTCTCTCTCTGGCTCTCTCTCTGGCTCTTTCTCACTAGCGCGCTCTCTCTCTCTCTCTCTCTCTCTCTCTCTCTCTCTCTCTCTCTCTCTCTCTCTCTTTCTCTCTCTCTCCCCAATTACATTTTTTAAAAGAATTCTTCCCAATACAGTGAAGTGCTATGGTTCCCAACTTCTTCCCAAGAAGAAGACAAGAGACAGGAAAATGTATGACAGAATTGGAAGTTAATAAGGTTCTATGCTTGTCTGGCCTTTTTTTGTACTTTAATACTGTGTGCTTTATTATTATTTCCTTTCCAAGTGATTTTTGTTCCATTTGTTTATTTTATCCCGACCTCTGAGATGATTAGAGTTGCTGTGCCTGCAGTGTATGACTTTATTAACTACCTTCTAGGATGTCTTTGCCCAGGAGAGGGCTTCTGGTCTGGTAGGCTGGCACTCTGCCTACCTCCCTGGGCCGAGAGTGGAAATCCACTAAGACTTGCTGAAGCTTAGCTACATGCCTGCAGCCTTTGAAAACACACTCCTGGTGGAAGCCCAAGGTGTATTTAATGTATCCACTTATGCCTGAAGCTAGCCAAAAGATGTTCTCTGCTTCCCCAGGAGGTGATGGTAAGCTAGACCCACTATGCGAAGAGGCCAGGATCGCCGTGCTGGAAGCCTTCTGATGCCCTCACAGAGAATACAGAGGAATGCCGGCTGCCTGGGCCAGTCTGTGATGCGAGGAAATGGGACTTTGTGGGCACATGGTCTCTCTACCAGTCAGAACAGATCATGACAGCGGTGCTTCAGCTTGCTGCACAGAAGCCCCTTTCCCCCCCCCCCCACAAAACCAATGCATCTTTGGTGGTGCCTCTGTGTCTCAACACACAGGGAGAACTTCCAATATCAGGTACACATGAAGCAGAAGGAAATAATAAAATGCAATCTAATAACAAGGCATCGTCCTACTAATAAAGCCCTATTGCCGGAAGCACGAGAGATTCCATTCTGTAGTGAGCCTAGAGCTGGGAGCCGGTGAAATTGGAGAGAGGCTGGGGTGGCACAGAACGAGGCCTTCGGAAGCTTGAACCAGTTAGTGTGGGTGCAGAACTGGGAAAGCTGGCCGTCCCTATAGATTTCTTTCTTCCTTTCGCTGGAATATTTTTTTAATTGCTAATATAAAATGAGCTGAAATCAAATCTTCTTCACTTGTGTTTGTCACAAACTAGAAAAGCCTCTGTCTTCCTTCATATTAGCTGGCCAACAGGATGCTCCGAAGAGGGCGGGAATGATATGGTCAGAAGCTGGGCGGGGCTCCCCTGGCTCTTCAGTGGTGATCACAACCTCATTTATTTTTTTTAATTAATTAATTATTTATTTATTTCCACTCATAAAAACTTAATAGGTACACCGGTCCCCTCCCTGGACCCCTTTGCTTCCTTCCTCCTCTCCCCCCTCCCTCCCTATGTCCCAGTGCCCCCTCCCCCCCCATCCCTAGAGCATCCCTTAATGTGCATGTCAAACTTTCCTCTGGGTCCTCCTCTCTGATGAGGTGTAAGGACTCAGTGGCATTTCCTAGAACTCTTTCTTGTGTTCTCCTTAAGTATAGGAATACTACTGTGCCTGCTAATCCTAGCTTCTAAGGATCCTAGTGCCTTTAGTCCATGCTAGACTTTGAGGGGTCAATAATGTCATAACCTCATTTAAAGAGGCTTTAGCCACATGCAAGGTGAACTATCAGTCTTACCAAGATGATATTAGTTTAACTTCCTACCCTATGCTGGAGTCTATATTTTTCTTCTTTTTATGTGGCGCGTGTGTGTGTGTGTGTGTGTGTGTGTGTGTGTGTGTGTGTGTGTGTATGTGTGTACAAAAAGCACGTGAGTGTGTGTGTACCTAGAAGCCCTGAGGGTGACACCAGGAATCACTCTGGATTGCTTTACCTCCTATTGCCTTGCTCTTGGGTTTCCCAGGCTTCTGCCTTTCAAGGCTGGAATTACAGACCTCTCCCATATCCACCAAGCATTTTCACATGGGATGGGGATTTGAACTCAGATCCGTTAGCCTCTGAGCCATCTTCCCAACCCGGCTAGCTTATAACTTAACTATAAAGGAGAGGTATGCAGACATTCAGTGAATGATGTTAAGCATGAAGTTATGGGCTGGAGAAATGGCTCAGGGGTTAAGACTCTGCCTTGTAAGCAGAAAGTTCTGAGTTCGGATCCCAGGTCCCATGTAAAAATGCCAAGTAGAAATAATGGCAGCCTGCATTTCCAGGCCTGCTGGAAGAACCTGGGAAATTCCAGAGCAAAGCAAAAAGGAAGTAGAAGCAATCCAAGATGATTTCTAAAGTTACCCTTGGGCTTCCACAAGGTTATACAATATCCTCTTTCTCTCTCTCTCTTTCTTTCTCTCTCTCTCTCTCTGTCTCACACACACACACACACACACACACACACATATGCACGTACGCACACACACACTAAATAAATAAATAAAAATAAGCAAGAGCTTCATGTCCCAGAGCTGAAGTAGAAATGAGTCACTTAACTTCAGAAATACTTAATCATCTCCTCACTGAGAAACCTGGGTTCCAGAAGTTTCCTCTTAGTTTCTCATGTTGGTTTTCTCTTCTTTAGTGACCCTAAACTAGTTAGTTCCTTTTGTGGAAGACCAATTTTAGTTATGATATATGTAGCATTTTATCTTTGTTACTATATGAAATTTTAGTGAAATAAATTTTCCTAAAGAAATTGGATTGCTTTACCTCCTATTGCTTTGCTCTTGGGTTTCCCAGGCTTCTGCCTTTCACAGCTGGAATTCAAGAAAGAATACCAAGTAATAGTAAAGTACATATTTGCTAACATGTTAATATATTTCACATTGGTTTATTCTATTTAGGTCTGCATATTCATAGAGATAGACATAGAGATATAGTCAGAAACTGACTTTCCCCACTGGGGTGATCACATTATCTGGGATCACATAGCTTTTAAAATTAATTTCTGGTTTTATATTTGGCTTCTCTTATATGAGATTATAGCTTAGTATCTGGCTCTAGGTAATGCATAAGGAAAAGAGGTTTATATACTCATGGTTCTAGTGGCTGGAAAGACCAAAGAGCATGGATCTGATGTCTGCAGACCCAGGTCACTGGATGACAGATATCATCACATGTGGGAGAAGAAATAAGAAGCAAGGGAAGGTTTAGGCTTGTCCACTCTTGAAGGAACCAATCCACTCTCGCACTAGTTAGATATATAGATGTCAAATTGAAGGCTTAGCTCTGGATACATTGGTAAAGAATTACTAAGGCAAGTTCTTGAGCAAGTCTGTAGGAGATTGTCTGTGATGTGGGAAGACACACAGTCCACAGTGTGTAGAACCATTCCCTGGGCAGGTAGGTATGATAGAGAGACCCGGTGCAGTGTTTGGGCATGCTTTAGCATACTTTCACAGTCTCGCTGTCTGGCAAGTGAGGTTTTTCCCTCTCTCAACAGTCTCGTGGATGTAGTGGCCACTTACCTCAGGTCCTGTTGCTGGTATGAGCTCTCCAGCCAAGCAGGACTAAGAACTGTAACCAGAATCATAAGAAAGAATAAAACCCCATTGCTCCCTAGAGTCTTTGGTCCCGGATTTATCAGCAGCATACAGGCAAACTGTAACACTCCCACCAGAGTTGTTCAGTCCTGGAGACCAGCATTCACCTGGTCAGTGAAGGGAGTTATGGCCACTTGCTGTCCACTAGGCTCCACTTCTCAGAGGTCCCACCACCACCAGCCGACACTTGACACTGGGACCAAGCCTCTAGCACGTGAACCTTGTGAGGAAAAACCATTCCAAACATGAAGTACTTTCAGACAAACATTTAAAGGGAAGACCAACATGAAAGCCGTGTGTCCATGCAGCCTAACCTGTCCAGGTGAGAATACCTGTTGTCAGCCTTCTCCTCTCCCTGTCTCCTTCTGTCCTCTGTCTCCTTGAATATTGCTCCCTGTGGAGAGTGAAGAAGCTCTGCTTGCTCCATCAAGGCCAAAGTGCTCTGTGCTCCAGCAGACTGGACATCTGTGTGCCTTTTGTGCCTTTTAAAACACCACGTAATTAAATCTCGTTTTACGTTTTACAAGATGCCAAATCAATGCCACTGTGAGTGCAACACTGAAAGAAAGTGTCTTTTTATAATAAAATTAGAAGCGTGACTCTGTCTCAAAAGCTCTTAAATGAAATTTGGAATCTCTAAGGTTTTCTCATCACCTTTTTAACTTTTTAAATGAATAGGTTTTCGGGGGGGCCCTGCCGTGCCACTGTGGAGACTCGGCTGGTTCCTGGTGTTGGGCTTACTCTTGAAAACCTTGACAAGCATCCTGCGACTCAACCGCAGGCAAACCTCAGCTCTGAGGCCAGTCGCAGGGACGTTCTGCAGTGGGGAGGGGATAGGGAGAACACCCTAAAGGATCTCTGGTATCCTCACTGGTGACTGCCTTGGACACATCACCCAGAAAAAGTAATCCCGGGGTGTCATACTCAGTCCCCTCCTTCATACATTGACCTCTGGGTAGTGACTTTTGCAGGTGTTTTCGGGTTACAGCAAAGGAACATCTCTCAGGAGATAACAAAGCACGTTCCCTATAGATGCTGAGAATCCAAAAACAACGTACCAGCTGGAGAAATCCAGGGGAAAGACAGTTAAACATCAACACGATGTTTGACGGAGGCATGGAGAAATGCTCTTCAAATCAAATAATTAAAGAGATGGTGGCAGACAACCTGTGAGATGGTGGCCTGAGGCATGCTCTCATCCCAGCTGTGAGCTGGTGTCTCCAGTCTCCTCCATGTGAGCTCACACTCCAGGCTTGTGTAAGAAAAGGCGGCACACAGCACAGAGACACTGCCTAGCAGGAGAACTGTGGGTGCACGGAGAGTGGACGCCCAGGCTTAGAAGCAGCGGTCATAAAACTTCTGCCGTGCTGGAGGAGCCAGGTCTAGAGCTATTTCTGCTCCAGAAGGCTCTTGAGTACATTTGCTTGTGGAAGCCCAAGGTTAACACTGGGACCCATCCTGGATTGCTTTACCTCCTCCCTGCTTTGCTCTAGTGTTTTCCAGGCTCTACCTTCCAAGATTATTATAATTATAGGTTACCACCATTTCCACCCAGCATTTTTACATGGGATCTGTGGATTCAAACTCAGATCCTTTTGCTTGCAAGGCAAAGTCTTTAGCTCCTGAGCCATCTTGCCAGTCAGATCCTGGATTTTTCTAGAAAAGCAAGAAACCTGGATTTTTCTCCCAAGTGCTGAAGATTGAATACAGGACCTTTCACGTGCTAAACGAGTTCTGTCATGGAACTAAATCCTTAAACACTTAATTTTTTTTTAATTTTAAAGTGTTGGTGCAATGTTCTAAAAACTGAGAAACATACCCATGATCTCCTGGGAGGAGCCTCTGTTCCTGCTGACACTGGGATACTGCCAGTATGTCTGTGGACGGAGCAGCATTTTCCTCATAAATCCTCCCATCACCCTTCCCACAAGGCCCTCGGCCGTCCTGTCTACAGTGGTGCTGTGTGTGGACTACTCTTCACTCTGCTGGAACACTGGACCCAATCATTTGCTTTTGCAAATTAAAAAGGAGACAGTCTGCAGCTCTTTGACATAACAGTTGAGAGTTCAAGATCCTAAACGTTCACGTCTTTCTCAGGAATGGGGTCCCGATTTAGGAAGAACTGCATCCCCTATCACACTCCTGTCGAGGAACGCCACCTGAATGGTTGCAGACTGTAGACACAGCTTCACGTGTAGTCACACACCTTTGTGGAATACATGTGGGTCCTTCAGAGGATGTGAGGAACTGGTGTCCAGAAGCTAAAGAAGAATAAGTTTCCTCTCTAAGGGAAGCTCATACTGGACGGTAGAAGTGACAGCCCCAATATATACTATTAAGACCCAAACTCCCAGTTCTAAGTAATGCGCTGGCATTGCAGTCTCCCGTACGCACCATTCCTGCCTTAGGATTGAAGAGTCTGGACTGAGACGCAGGAAGCTTCATTTTTAACATGTGTCTCAGCTGAGTCTGAGGTAAGCAGACTATTTACAGTCTGAGAGCTCAGAAGACCTTGTACTGTAGGTAGAGACAGGTACTTACACACACACAAACACACACCCCACACTATCCTAGAGAAACCCATCAGCCTCTGTAAGTCTTCCTGGGAATGAATTGAAAGAGGAGAGGAGGGGAAAGAAGAGAAAAAAAGGGAGAAAGAGTGGAGGGGAGGGATGAGGAGAAGGGAAGAGGAGAGGGAAAGAGAGGAGAAGAAAGGAGAAGATGAGGAAGGGAAGAGTTGCAAGGGGAGGAGAAAGGCAGGGATGGGGAAGAGCTAACTGATTTCAGTCGTGCTGTCTGGATATTTCCTCAGCTGGTTGCTGACCCACCTCAATTACTCTTCCAGAGACGGGGGCAGCGATGAGGACAGTGTCAGGGCCAAGCATGTCCCACGAGCCCCAGCAGCCTCAGCATGAGATGCCACATGATGGAAGTGCTTGCTCCTGCGGCCGTAGGCATGGAGCAGGCAGGGAGGGCTCCAGAGAACATGTGAATGGGGAACCAAAGGTAGAACAGGGTTCTGTCAGCTGGAGAATACACCACGAACATTCCAGAAGGTAAAGGACAGAGAAAGGCTAAAGGTCATGCCTTACTTTTAAGGAACTTTTGAGAGACTTGGGGTAACCTGTTTGTATATGTGTAGGGTATGAGACCAGTGGTTTTAAGAGCTGTGAAAAGTTATAATGTGTTTGAGGTACAATTTGCAATGCGATAGTTAGAGGACTGTAGAAGCAAACCAACAGACTTATGATAGATACATCAGTGACAAAAGGGACATGTTACTCAAAATTCACAGCTGTGGTTCTTTAGCCTTCTCCATTCACCACATGATAACATCAGTATTCATCAGAAAACGACAACTCTCAGGATAAAGGGGTGGCTCAGGGACTAAGCCTTTGCCTTGAAAGCAGAAGGACCTGGGTTTGGACCCCAGATCCTATGTAAAAATGCCAGACAGAAATAGCAGAGACTTGCACTTCCAGCCCTAGACAATGGATCCTTGGAAATCCCAGAACAAACCAATAAAGAGGTAGAGTAATCAAGGATGATTCCTGAAGTCACCCTTGGTCCTCCACAGTTATACACAGTTCCCTCTTCTACACACACACACACACACACACACAAACACACACGCATACACTTCACACATACACACCAGCACCTATACACACATAAAAAAAACTACTTTCTATAAGCAAAACTTTGAATTTGATGTCATCGCTATAAAAATGCCAGCAGGGCTGTTTGAAAACAAGATGAACTTACTGCAATGTTTATATTGAGATATTAAGCAATGGTAGCCAAAAACAGCAGCAGAATCTGAAAACTGATCAACAGAAGATACAGCCTATGATGAAGAGCTTTTCAAATAACTTGGGAGAGGAAGGAATTTATTCTAAGAATGTTAAGATAATGGACAACAATCTAGAAGAAAGTTGGATTCGTATCTATTTTACCTTAAAATAGATTCCAGATAGATCAGAAATTTTTTAAAATTTTATTTATTTATAAGTAGCTGCTGCCATTTCCACCTAGCATTTTTACATGAGACCCAGGATCCAAAGTCAGGTCTTTCTGCTTGTGAGGCAGGATTTTGACACCTGAGCCATCTCTCCAGCCCTTAGATCATGTATTTAAAAATAATAACTAAAATTACAAATTTGTAATTTCATAAACTTAGAATAAAGAAAGCCTTTCTAAGTATGCCTCAGTACTAAAAGACAAAAAGAAAGATGAATTCGACCACATAAGAATATGAGTTCCTTTTTTCGCCCCACCCCCGCTCCGCCGGTCGGGACGCGTAGGCGAGATCCAGCCGGGCCTCAACGCGCGCTCTAGGACCCCAGGTCAGCCCACAGGGACCCGGCTCCGACTCCCGCCATCCAGCCGGAGCCGCGTGGGGGCCGAGGGACGAGGAGGACCTCCCCCTGCGCCCGGGCCCCGCCCCAGCTGCCCTCGGGTTAAATAGCTCCACGCCGACGCGCCCATCCTCCCTTTTCGCCCCACCCCGCTCCGCCGGTCGGGACACGCAGGCGGTCCACCCGGGCCTCACCCCGCGCCCTAGGTAAGTCCCCGTTCGGGCCCCGCCCACCAGTACCCCAGGCCAAATAATTCAGTTTAGTGAAATTGAGAGATCTTAAGAGTTAAAATGACAATGCCAAAGTCAAAGTGCAAATCCATGAGAAGCAACACTCAAGTAAACAAATTTCCCACTGAAGAAATTAATCCCATAATGTTAGACTCCAACAAGAACAAACCCGCGGAAAAAGGCCAAGAAAGCCTGACCCAGGATAACGACTTTCAAAATATGATCATTACCATGTTCAATACTATGAAAGAGGAAATCCGGGAGGAATTACATAATAGAATCAATCGCTTTGAAGAGGAACACAACAGACATCTGGAGGAGTTGAGAAAAACAGTGCAAGAAACAAAAAGTGGCATAGAGCAGTTAAAACAAACTCAAGCAGAGTTTAAAACTGAGCTAAAAGACAAGTTATCTTCAACCCAGAACGCCACAGAGAGTCTTATCAACAGAACTAATGAAGCAGAAAACAGAATTTCAGACCTTGAAGATAAAGTGGGAGTACTAACCAGCTCAATGGAAGAGGTTGTTAAAGCCAAAAAGATACTTGAGAGAAATATCCAAGAGATATGGGACACCCTGAAGAAGCCTAACATGCGTATTCATGGAATACCAGAGCAAGAATCTCAAAATACCACCCCTGAGGAAATTTTTCAAACGATCATCAAGGAAAACTTTCCTCATCTAAAAAAAGAGAGGCCCATTCATATACAAGAGGCATTCCGCACCCCAAACAGATACGACCAAACTAGAAGCACACCGCGGCAAATAATAGTTAAAACACTCCACATTCAAGATAAAGAACTGGTGCTGAGAGCTTCAAGGGAGAAAAAACAAGTCACTTTTAAAGGCAAACCTATTAAAATAACAAATGACTTCTCAGTCGAAACAGTAAAAGCAAGAAGAGCTTGGAGAGACATACTTCAAGTATTGAATGAGCAAAAATGTCAACCCAGGCTGATTTACCCTGCAAAACTATCAGTCATGATCGAGGGAGAAAGAAAAATTTTCCAGCACAAAGACAACTTTAAGGGATACATGGCCACCAAACCAGGCCTTCAAAAACTGCTAGAAATGATACTCAAGCGTGAAGAAAAAAACAGGCATATCCAGGAGAACAGAAGGCAAATATAACACCATTAAAAGCGAAGCAATATACTTATAAAAGCTACTAATCATAATAAATGTCTGGAATTAACAATAGTTTCTCCATTATAACACTAAATGTTAATGGACTTAATTCACCGATCAAGAGACACAGATTACAAACTTGGATTAAAAATCACAATCCATCAATCTGTTGCCTGCAGGAAACCCATCTCACCACAAAAGATAGGCACGCTCTAAAAATAAAAGGCTGGTCAACAATTCTACAAGCAAATGGAAGCAGAAAACAGGCAGGGGTAGCCATTATGCTATCAGACAAAGTGGATTTCAAACCAAAAAAAATTATAAGAGACACGGATGGATACTACATTTTAGTCACAGGCACAATTCACCAGGAAGATTTCACAATACTGAACATATATGCACCCAATACGGGCCCCTCCACATTCATTAAGAAAACCCTACAGCGTCTAAAGCAAGAAATCAACCCCCAAACGATAATTCTTGGGGACTTCAACACCGCCCTCTCTACATGGGATAGATCAACAGGTCAAAAGCTTAACAGAGACACTTTGGAACTTAATCAAACCCTGAAAGAAATGGACCTCACAGATCTCTATCGAACTTTTCACCCACGCACCAAAGAATACACATTTTTCTCAGCAGCACACGGAACTTTCTCCAAAATAGATCACATATTGGGCCACAAAATGAATCTACACATATACAAGAAAGTTGAAATTCTAACCTGTGCCCTATCAGACCACCACGGCCTAAAGCTGGACATCCACAACACATCAAACAAGAGAAAATACACTAACTCCTGGAAACTTAACACTATGATGCTGAATGAGAACTGGATTCAGGAAGAAATTAAAAAGGAAATTCAAGATTTCCTGAAAGTGAATGATAATGAAAATACAACTTACCAAAATCTCTGGGACACAATGAAAGCTGTTCTAAGAGGTAAGTTCATAGCTCTTAATGCCCACGTCAAAAAAATGGAAACATCAGAAATAAACAACTTAACAATGCAGCTTAAAGCTTTAGAGAAACTAGAGCAATCTGATCCCAAAAGCAGTAGAAGAGAAGAGATTAGCAAAATAAGGGGAGAAATATCTGAAATCGAGACTAAGAAAATGATAGAAAAAATCAACCAATCAAAAAGCTGGTTCTTTGAAAAAATCAACAAGATTGATACACCCCTAGCTAAACTAACCAAAAGCAAGAGAGAGAAAACCCAAATTAACAAAATTAGAAATGAACATGGAGTTATCACTACGGATACCCAAGAAATCCAGAGAATTATAACATCATATTTCAAAAACTTATACTCTGTGAAGTTTGACAACACAAAAGAGATGGATGAATTTCTAAGTAAACACAACTTACCTAAATTGAATCAGGAAGTTGTGAATTATTTAAATAGTCCTATAACATATAAGGAAATTGAGGAAGTAATCTCGAATCTTCCCACCAAAAAATGTCCTGGACCAGATGGATTCAGCACAGAGTTCTACCAGACATTTAAGGAGTTAATAACACCAATACTCCTTAAACTGTTCCATCAAATAGCAAAAGAAGGAACACTACCAAATTCCTTCTATGAAGCTAATATCGTTTTAATCCCAAAACCTAATAAAGATTCACTTAAAAAAGAAAACTATAGGCCGATCTCCCTGATGAACACAGACGCAAAGATTCTCAACAAAGTCTTAGCAAATCGGATTCAAAAACATATTAAAAAGATCATTCATGGGGACCAAGTAGGCTTCATCCCCGGCACACAAGGTTGGTTCAACATACGCAAATCAATAAATGTAATTCATCATGTAAACCAGTCCAAAGTCCAAGACCACATGATACTCTCGATAGATGCAGAAAAAGCTTTTGACAAGATCCAACAGCCTTTTATGATCAAAACGCTAGAGACAGTAGGAATGGAAGGAACCTTTATCAATATAATAAAAGCTGTATACAACAAGCCCACAGCAAGGATTATGCTCAATGGGGAACAACTGGAAGCATTCCCACTTCGATCAGGAACAAGACAAGGCTGTCCACTCTCACCACTTCTATTCAATATTGTACTTGAAGTCTTAGCCGAAGCCATAAGACAAGAAAGGGACATAAGAGGGATTCAAATTGGCAAGGAAGAAGTCAAGCTATCTCTATTTGCAGATGACATGATCTTATACCTGAGTGATCCCAAAAACTCCACCAGGAAGCTCCTGGAACTAATTGAGAAGTTCAGCAGGGTGGCAGGATACAAAATAAATGTGCAAAAATCAGAGGCCTTCCTATATGCCCAGAATGAAAGAAGTGAAAAAGCCTTGAGAGAAACCATACCATTTACTACAACCCCTAAAAAAATGAAATACCTTGGTATAAACCTAACTAAGGAGGTAAAAGACCTTTACAATGAAAACTTTAAAACCCTAAAGAAAGAAATCGCAGAAGACACCAGAAGGTGGAAAGACCTCCCTTGTTCCTGGATTGGCAGAATCAACATTGTAAAAATGACCATCCTACCAAAGGCAATATACAGATTCAATGCTATACCAATCAAAATCCCAAAGCAATTCTTCAAAGAAGTTGACCAAACAATCTCAAAGTTCATATGGAGGCACAAAAGACCCAGGATAGCAAAAACAATCCTGAGTAACAAAAACACAGCTGGAGGTATTACCATACCAAACCTAAGTCTATACTACAAATCCATAGTTATAAAGACAGCCTGGTACTGGCTCCAAAATAGACACACAGATCAATGGATAAGGATTGAAGACCCAGATATAAGCCCACAAAGTTACAGTCATTTGGTCTTTGACAAAGGGGCCCAAAGAATCCAATGGAAAAAGAACAGCATCTTCAACAAATGGTGCTGGCAAAACTGGATCTCCACATGCAGAAGATTAAAGCTGGACCCGTACTTGTCACCATGTACAAGACTTAATTCCAAATGGATCAAGGACCTTGATATCAGGCCAGAGACTTTAAAAACCATAGTTGAAAGGATAGGGAACTCCCTCGAGCTGATTGGGCTAGGCCAACAGTTCCTAAACAGACATCCAATGGCACAGTCACTGCTACCAACTCTCAACAGTTGGGATCTTGTGAAATTAAAGAGCTTCTGTTCAGATAAAGAGATTGTCACACGAGCTCAAAGGCAACCCACAGAATGGGAGAAAATCTTCACTAACCACATATCTGACAGAGCTCTACTGTCCAGAGTGCACAAAGAACTTAGAAAATTAAACTCCAAGGAAAACACTGGCCCAATTAAAAAATGGGCCCTGGAACTTCAAAGAAACTTTACCAGGGATGAAATTAAAATGTCTAACAATTATCTTAAAAAATGCTCCACTTCCTTCGCCATCAGGGAAATGCAAATCAAAACTTCCCTGAGATATCATCTCACCCCGGTCAGGATGGCAAAAATCCACAGTACAAACAACGACAAATGCTGGAGAGGATGTGGAGAGAGGGGAACTCTCCTACATTGTTGGTGGGAATGCAGGCTCATACAGCCACTCTGGCGAGCCGTCTGGAGATTCTTAAAAAAATTAAAGATTGAAATGCCATATGACCCTGCTATCCCACTTTTGGGAATAACCCCCCAAGCAGCAGAGGTTCGCCTCGATAGCACAAGCTCGACCATGTTCATAGCAGCACTGTTTACAATAGCAAAGTCATGGAATCAACCTAAATGTCCAACAGTTGACGAGTGGATAAGGAAACTGTGGTACATCTATACAATGGAGTACTACTCAGCCATCAAAAATGATGAATTACTGGAATTTGCTGGGAAATGGATGTCATTAGAAAGAATTATATTAAGTGAAGTATCCCAAACCCAGAAAATTAAGCGCCGTATGTACTCCCTAATAGGTGGCTCCTAGTACCAAACTCACCCAGCCCACATTGGGACACTCAAAAGTAAACCTATGTAACACAGTAATTGCAAGGATTATGAACAAGAGAGATGGGTTAGGAGGGCCACACCAGAAACAAGGAGAGAGGAGACCATGTTACAGCAGAGAAAATAGGCCTCCATGAAGGTCTGCAAGTAAGTAATGAGAAACCTGGTTAAGTTCACAGACGTTCTTTCCTGATCTCACCAGAAGGGGAGGGCATATAGTCTAGCAGATAAAAAGTAATCATTTTGCAAATGGGTGATGGACCCCTCCCTCAGTGAGGTTTCCTACTCTTATTACATCTACCCTTGAATGTGCTATTACAACAAGACTCCAGTTTAACAGCTTTTTGTCTCTGGCCAGGGGGTGACATACAGTGCCCAGCAGAATGGAGTGAAGGGAATTGCAGGAGCAGCAAAACTGCAAAAGAAAATCAACAAACCACAATCCAGAACTTCAGAGACTCTATATCAATCACATAGAACTAGGACAGCCTAATCTCTCCCCATCCTGGAGCTCAGGGACATTTGCGGAAGAGGGGGCGGTAAGATTGTAAGAGCAAAAGGATGGGAGGAGCAACGATTTGCAAGATTCTCAACAATAGTTGGGGCCAAAGCAATCATAATGGAACTTTGCATGCCCTGCGCAATGTCCAGCGCACTGTTGCCCTCATAAAGTCTAGCATCTGTTAAGGGCACCGAGACCCCTGGAGGCAAGGGATTGACAGCCATAGTAGTGATCTTATGCTTAAGGGGAACAAGAGAAAGGGCTTATGGAAATGCCACTGGGTCCTTATATGTCATCGGAGAGGAGGACCCAGTGGAGAGTTAGGCGCACACAATAAAGGACTCTCTGGGAATGGGGGGGGAGACACTGGGGGAAGGGGAGGGGGGAGGGAGGGAACTGGTAAAAAAATTTTAAAATGTATAATTAAATTTTTAATAAAAAAAAAAAGAAAAAAAAAGAGTGTAAGAGCATAAGGATGGGAGGAGCAATGATATGTAAGATACTCTATACTAGTTAGGGCTGACAAAAAAAAAAAAAAAAAAAAAGAATATGAGTTCCTCCTCTTCCTCCTTTTCTTCTCCTTTTTTTAAATTTTTACTTAAAAAAAATCAGGACTCAGCAGGAAAGGTACCTGCTCACAAACCTCACAATCTGAGTTTGATTCCCAGAAATCTGCAGGCTACAAGGCAGAAGCGACTTCAGAAAGTTGCCTGATGATCTCCATCTATACACCATGACATTCATGTACATGTTCTCTCTCTCTCTCTCTCTCTTTCACTTTCTCTCTCTCACTTAATCAATCAAATCCATCAAAAATTTTAAAAAATGATTGCTATTTTTAAAAAGTAAATCACATTTAAAGTTGAAACACATGTAAGGAAAGTCTTTCCAGTACATATATTTAATTGACATGAAACTCCCACAATCAATAAGCAAACAAACCAAAAAACCCTTAAGAGTGAACATGGAATAAAGACAAAGGAAATGAACAGGAAGGGATGCATAAGTGGTGTCCAGAGGAAAAGATGCTTTAAACTTATTCAAAATAAGATCAACAGAAATCAAAACTGAGACAGTAAGTCAGAAAAGTGGCGGCTGTGTTTACTGTGAATGTGGCAACAAGCTCTCATTCCCTGACAGAAGCAGCATAAATTAATAAGGACATTATGAATCTTGTTAATAATTGTTAATAATAATCAATGTTTGCACAATGACCTGACATTACTTGTCAAAAATTTAAAGCATGTCTCCTTTAATTCAGTGTCTTTCCTTCTAAGGGGTTTATCCTGAAGCTATACAAATATGACTTTCTGCAGGAATAAAGAAACTCTTTATATATATATAAACTATATATAGAAACTTTTTATATATGTAAAAGAGTGGAAGCTGTCCTGCATCTACTAACAAGGAGTTGGTTAGTCACAGTGAAGATCTACTCAAGCAATTTAGAGATGCCCCTGGAGAACTGCTTGGGAAAGGATCTCTGGGACATGCTACCTTAAGAAAAAAAAAGATGAGCAAAGAAGGATCTATAGTCTACGCGACATTTTATGAAAAAACGAGAAAGAACACAGCATGTATCACATTGACTTTGCACACGATAGCAAGAAACAGGAAGTAACCGTGCCATAACGAAGACCTACAGTGAGATGGCACAGTGGGAGAAAGGACCTTCACCTTCAGCTTTTCCTCTCTGCTCAAAATGGACCATTTTGAGAATTAAAGCAGTTGCATTTAGCTTGACAGAGGAACAGATGCTTACATAGCAGTGTCGCTGAAGACATAGAAAGCAAGAACCAACTGACGGTATCTGCATAGATGAAAGGGTCAGAGTGCGCAGAAGAACCCGAGTCATGCGCCTTAAGAAGCAGCGCCGAGGTGACATGTGAGAGTGAAGTGGGGTCTCTAGTTACATCTACAGCTACCTCTAGTTACAGATAAGAAGCTAATAAGCTCCAGATGGAACTTCAACCCTCTCCCCTCCAGGACTGACGAATTTCTTCTTCTTTCTTCTTCTTCTTCTTCTTCTTCTTCTTCTTCTTCTTCTTCTTCTTCTTCTTCTTCTTCTTCTTCTTCTTCTTCTTCTTCTTCTCTTCTCTTCTCTTCTTCTCTTCTTCTTTTTCTTCTTCTTTCTTCTTTCTTTTTCTTCCTTCTTCTTCTTCTTCTTCTTCTTCTCTTCTTCTTCTTTCTTCTTCTCCTTCTTCTCTCTCCTTCTCCTTCTCCTTCTCCTTCTCCTTCTCCTTCTCCTCTCTTCTTCCTTCTCTCTTCTTCATCTTCTTCTCATTCTTCTCCTTCTCCTTCTTCTCCTTCTTCTTCTTCTCCTTCTCCTTCTTCTCCTTCTTCTTCTCTTCCTCTTTTTTTCCTTCTCCTCCTCCTCCTCCTCTTTCTCGTCTTCTTCTTTTCCTTCTCCTCCTCCTCCTTCTCTTCCTCTTCTTTTCCTTCTCCTTTTCTTTCCTTATCATCTTGTGTGCGTATTTGCATGTGCATGCGTGTGTGTGTGTGTGTGTGTGTGTGTGTGTGTGTGTGTGGCTGTGTGTGGCTATGTACATCAGAGGGCACTTTGTGTCACCATAGACATCCAAGGGTGATTTGGAGTCATCCTGGATTGCTCTACCTCCTCCTGTCTTTGCTCTGGAGTTCCCCAGGCTGGAAGTGCAGGTTGCTGCCATTGCTGCCTGGAGCTTTTATGTGGGATCCGAACTCAGGTCCTTCTGCTTTCAAGGCAAAGTTTAACCCCTGAGCCATCATCTGTCCAGCCCAGGGAATTTTAAACTTTTTTTCTTTAAGTGAAAACCACTGGCTATTGCAACTGGTGCTATAAATAGACATTTTAGAAAGTTTCATCTCCGGGGCTGAAGATGTGGCTCAGGGGTTAAGCCTCTGCCTTGCAGATGAAAGGTCCTAAGTTCAGATCCTAGACCCCACGTATAGATGCCAGGCGGAAGCGGGGGCAGCCTGCATTTCTGGTCCTGGTAGGGCGGAGCCTGTTAATCCTGGGGCAGAGTAAACAAGGAGGAGGTGGAAGCAGTCCATGGTGGTTCCCAAATTCGCCCGTGGTTCTGCACACACACAC
Source organism: Typhlomys cinereus (assembly GCA_023101885.1). NCBI lineage: Eukaryota > Metazoa > Chordata > Mammalia > Rodentia > Platacanthomyidae > Typhlomys > Typhlomys cinereus. Next base: position 2,307,701 of record JALPQD010000025.1, on the reverse strand, counting down.
ATACATACATAAACACACTTACAGACACACATGCACAATTGAATAAATAAAAAAAATTAAAGAAAAAATAAAAAAAGGAAGTTTCATCTCCATGGAAGAGTTTTGCCTTTTCAAAGAACATGATTAATAATGTGAAAACTCACTAAAAGAAGAATGTTTTATAAAATCATATTATATGATAAAAGTACTTGTAGCTTTAATATAGAAAAAAGCCTTTTAGAATTTAACAATAAAAAGCAAAACCCAGTTTCCAAATGAGAAAAAGATCTGGACAGACATTTGAAAAGATACTCAACTTTAATAGTCAACAGAGACATGCAAACTGAAACTAAGCAACCTGCCATTTTGTGTGTTTTTTAGCAAAAGACCAGTGCTATGGTTTGGTGTGACCTGAGTAAACTCCAGGGACCATTGTGATTAAGGGTTTGGTCTCCAGCATGGTACTGTTGAACAATGCTATGGAACGTCTAGAGCGTAGGGTCTAATAGAAGGTGTTTAGGTGGTTGGGTAAATGCCTTCAGAAGGTACTACTAAGTAGTTCTTTTAAGAAGATTGCCATGAAAACCTGACTTTGACTGCAACTTCACTTTTTCTCTGCTTCTGGATCAAGACAAAATCATCCACTTGCTTCTAACACACACCTGGACCACTGTCATCCTCCAGGTACCATGAGGTAATACACTCAAGGGGTACCTTTTGCCAATCCTACATTGTACATTGAGCTTGGAATCTCCACTGCTGTGAGCTAAACAGGCTTCTTCTGTTTTTAAAGTAGCCTAGGTCATCTGCTGCAGTGATGCGAAGTTGACTAGTTGTCAATAAGTGTGGATGAAGACTGAAGACATCAGAGCTCATGGACTATTGGAGGGATTATATAAATGACTGGTTACTCTGTAAATTATTTCCCTCCATATCAGTTAAACTTTCCAGGAAGTAACCTCGTGGATCCACCCAGAGGTGTGTCTCTTAGTTAATCTCAGATCTAGTCAAGTTGATGACCACGATTAGTCATCCCATGTATGAACCTTGGAAATGTGATAAATAAAGAAAGCCTGTTATAAAAACATATGTTACCTGAGTCCATTCATATGCAATATCAAAACCGACTCATATAGAGGCTAAAAGTAGATGGCGTTGAATAGGTGTGATGAAGGGAACTGAAAGGTGAGGGCTACAGAAACAAGTCCTTCCTTCTAGCATGATGAAAAATCTCCTATAATTGACTCTGGTGATGGGTGGACGAACCCACAAGTGGCCAAAATCCATTCCATTTAACCCTTTAAATGGTCAAGTTGTATAGTTTGTGAATTAAATCTTAATAAAGCTGTTAGCAAAAAAAAAAATCAGCTGCTCTCCTTTAAACTATTTTGACTTTAAACTATTTGAAACTCTTTAAAAATCTTTTCTAAAAGCAAAATAGGTTTTTAGTCTTGTCTATACATGTATTGGTCTTACAAAGATATCCATATTATAAACACACCAATACTTTGCTAGTATGGGTAAGGAGTGCACAGTGCATACACACATTGCACAGATCAAAGTATATGAAGAAGAATGTTCTTGCCAAGGGAACACAAGAGCAAGGTGAGATAGAGATAACAGAGCAGAAAGGATGCTATTCCTTTACTTTTCACACTCCATATTATCTGACTGCTTTACTGAGAGCACATGCAATGCTCTACAATAAAAAATAATGAAAGGCAAAAATCGAACCCCTTGATTGATGTCTAGTAGTTATCCAGCCCTGGCCATGTGCACACACTAAAGTAATGTCCCTGATATAGTTAATGTCATTGGGTCCTCACCAAGAACCCTACAAAATATTCTCTCTATTTAACAGGTAAGGGAAACTGAGACTCTTTAGAGGTGAAGGACTCAACCCTGTTGTTATAGGATGATTCCCTGCTAGAATGAAACTCCAGATGCAAATACTGATCAAAAAGCCGATTTATTACTCTGACCCAGCTCACTGGTCAAAAGCCAGCAATGAGCCAGAAGCCCCGAAAGACGGCTTACACACATTTATATACACATCTTGTTTAAACAAGAAAAAAAGGGAGCCCTGTCTTGTCAATGATCTACCTAAGGAATTTAACAGTCTTCTATTTTTTTTTAAATTTTTTTATTATTATTATTTATTCAACTGTGTGCATATGCATGTACGTGTGTGTGTGTGTGTGTGCGTGTGTAGAACCACGGACGAATTCGTGAACCACCATGGACGCCTCTACCTCCTTCTGCCCGGGGATTCACAGGCTCCGCCCTACCAGGACCAGAAGCGCAGGCCGCCCCCGCTTCCGCCTGGCGTCTATACGTGGGATCTGGGATCCGAACTCAGGACCTTCCGCCTGCAAGGCGGAGGCTTAACCCCTGAGCCACCTCTCCAGCCCTTAACAGTCTTCTAGACGGCTATCTACTCTATTCTAAGGAAGGGTGGCAGGAACAGATACTGAAGTAGTCATGTTGCGCCCAGATTCCTAGATCCCAAGAGACCACCATGGAGCCGACGCAGATGCAATCACATGAGGGCCTTTTATTATGAAAACCAAGCTCAAGCTCGGACTCTCCCCCGTCACTGACACAGCAGATCCGGAATGAGAGTCCGGAGTCTTGTTCAGCAGGGCTTTTTATAGTGGCTAAATTGGCGAGCGGAGATTGGTCAGCTCCATCCACCCACCGTTTCTAATACTTCCTACATTACTTATGGTCTTTGGAATTTCTCGAACAGCTAGTGGCTGGCTTCCAATTGGACAGTTCCACCTGCTCGGTTCATAATCTTCATACATTATCATTCAAGGTCTGTCCTCCCAGCTAGTGGCGGCTCGGGAGTGTAAAGTATTCTTTAATTTGGAGCCGACTGTTTATGGCTAGAGTCACATACACTGCCGATTGGGTCAGACAGTCTATCCGGTGTTTCTTGGTGTGGACAAGTGAACAAGTAAAAAATGGGAACACATATAAAATGGTATTTCTTGGCTCGGGTCCCCCAATCAGATACCATAAGAAATGATATTTGTTGAGAGCAAAGCCTTAGACTTTTATCCCTTATAAACTTTCTCACAGCAACCTCTTTTCTCAGTCGCAGTGTAATGAAGGGGGGCTAAGACAAGCTTTCTATAGTATAGGCTTTTATGAATATTTTAATCTATCTTACTATCAGCTATTATATTTTTGTAACTTTCCCCCAACTGATTCTCTGGGAATCTATTTCAGTGACAAAGAAAGTTAGGCAAAATCCAGCTATGGTGCCCCTGTGACCTAAGCCAGATTCATACATTAAGCTTCAACCATCACCAAAGTTTAGACTAACATCTGGGAATCTCAGTTGGAGATTGGGCTCTAAGACCTGACTAATGCTTGTCCTTAAAACGTCCCAGTCATTTAAATATTCTCTGGTGACTCGGTGGCACTGGGGAAATGGGTTACATGTCTCAATTCCTAATAGAAAAGTCTCAAACTGATTTGTTAGTTGCTGCACTTTCTAAAGAATCCCCAAAATAGTGGCACAGAGAGCTCTGAAAACTCCTTCAGAGAGACATTTAGTTTCTATTTTTCTGAAAATGTTTCCAAAACATTTGGTTTTATCTTCCTTGGGGAGGGGTGGTATGGATTTAACCCGTGTGTGTGTGTGTGTGTGTGTGTGTGTGTGTGTGTGTGTGTGTGTGTGTGTGTAGACCAGAGATCAATATCAAAGTCTTCCTCAGTCACTGAACTTGGATCTCACTAATTGGTTAGACTGACCGCCCAGTAAGCCCCAGTAGAAAGTACTTCCAAACAGTTCCAGAAATAAGTCAGAGTAACCAGACTTTTACTGGTCCTGATCAGGTCCTGCCAATTCCAAATCCACCTTTTGACCTGGGTGGCCAAGCCTGGGTTACAGGCTCACTTCTGGGGTCACAGACAGAGAATTCAACCCTATCAAAACCAACAGAATCGAAAGGGGGAAAGAAAGGGGTGAGTTTCCAAAAGGAAAATGTGACCGAAAAGCACAGAATGTTTCAGAGATCCCAAACATCTTCAACTGGCTGTGTCTTGGAAGAGCTGCAGGAAAGCAGCAGCAATGCTCTTTCCCTCACTCCCCCCACCCCAACCACACACACACCCAGGTTCCCAGCTGCAGCCTCCATGCTAATTATACTTACGATCCATGAGCTACTTTGGAAAGTTGGAAAGCTGCAATTGCTCTTTTGCCATTGTATTTCTCTTGGAATATCCCCAATCTGCCTCTTACTTAGCAGGTTGCTTAGCTCTCCTTCATCAAAACAAATAGCACAATCAGCTTAGCAAGAGAAAGTATTTGCTTTGGATCCTGTTTTGGAGTTTCCTGTCCCTGCCCATTTGGTACTCTTGCATTCAGGCCTATAGAGAGGCAATCCTGATAGCCGGAGGGGGTACCCAATCAAATGACTCACGCTGTGACAGGGGAGCAGATGAAAAGAAGAGGGAGGAGGGTAAGCCTGGGGTTCCATTCATCCTTTCAAAGGTATGCTCCCAAGGAGAGGAAGGGGACAACCCTTCTCCCACCTTGCACCTTCCATCAATGTCCCTGGGGGTGGAGCTTTTCACAGGTGGATCTTTGGAGGACACAGAAGATCCAATTGCACCGTCCCCCCACCAAACGGTTCAGTTTCCTGTCTGGTGACTCAGTCCCTAAGGGGATCACCTATAAGTCACTTTCCACGTGTCTCAAGAGCCTTTCTACACTGTGAGTCATCCCTGCGCCTCCCCTCTGTGTGCGTGCTGCGCTTCTTGCTGTATTGTTTTGAGTGGGATCTACCCACATTATAGATCTTGGTGGAAGCAGAGTTCTTAAAATATTTTATTTGAGAGAAATGGAGGGAAGAGAGAGGGGAAGAAGAAAATTGAGAGGGAAGGAAAGGAAGGGAAGGTGAGAGGGAGGAAACATGGAGAAAGAGAGGGAGAAGGAAAGAAAAAGGGAAAGGGAGAGGGAAAGGAGGGGAGAGAGAGAGAGAATGCATACTGTGGTATATTAGTACAGGGCAGAGATGACTTTTAGAAGTCAATTCTTTCCATTATGTGGGTGTCTGGGGATTGAACTCAGGTCATCAGATTTTTGAGCAGGCACCTTTGGGCACCAGCCTGATGAGGCAGTTTCGAGTGAGACAAGCAAGTGGCCCACATTTGCTGAGTTTGATATACCTGCCAGGCATTGCCTCTACCACCGGCTGCACAAGCACAGTGAGGGGAGGGATAACTCAGACTCCCTTCTGGTCTCTTGTGGTCCCTGTGCTCCCTAGTCTCTGAGCAAATGCCTGACGCTGCACCTGCGCTCCTGCCTTGAGGTCCTGGAGCACCTTGCAGTGCACCCACATCAACTGTCCTACTTCCATGCCTCCTGTCTCCCAGTAGAGCCTGGCACCTGGCACCTGGCAAATCTCTGCAATCACGAGGGGAAAACCTGAGGGCATGATGGTTAATCTTCATCCTCAACTTGACCAGATTAGAATCACCTACAAGAAACTTTTCTAGGCTTTTCTATGAGGGAGTCTCTAGAGAATCTTAACTGAGAAGGACCCATCCTGAATGCAGTAGCACTACTCCATGGGCCGAGGTCCCTGTTGACTAGGGAAAAAGGAAAAACCGAGTACTAACATTCTCCCCTCATTTCTGCTTGACTGCGGACGCATTGTGACCAGCCATGATGGACTAAAGCCCTCAGTCCATGAGCCAAAATCAATCTCTTAAGATGCTTCTTGCCAGGTGATTAAGCAAGAAGACAGCCAACATTCCATACTGCTGTGATTAAACACACACCACTTATACATACCCCAAGGGGCAGTGAGGCATTCTTGATTCCTAAAACATGTTGGGGAGCGTCTAAAGGCGGCACGAGACTGTGCCTAGGACAAATTGTCGCTGACAGTTACTTGGCCTCCCCTTTGGGGAGCAATTGACTTCCAGGGAAGAGTGTTTCACTTGGTGCTGATGGCTGGTAGAGCTCTCTCTCTCTCTCTCTCTCTCTCTCTCCCTCTTTCTCAGCGGCGAACACTTTGTTCTCTCCTCTTCGGCCACTGTGATGAACAGTGACTGTCTCTCTTTCTGCCTTTCCAGAGTAATGATGCTACTGTTTTAAGTACTCGCTTTTCCCTTACTCAGGGTTTGTGGCCTAAGGGACTCCACGCCTTCCTGCAGCTGTTGAAACTCACATATGGCCAATTGGAATAGCATAGCTCTTAGGCCAGTGTGAATTAGATCCCATGACTTGGCACCACAATGCTTTTCCTTAAGGTCGGCCTCCAGACACAACAGTGGGTGCTCAGAAGGTGAAGCTGACCATTGTCCAAGCAACTGGAGGGTCAGGGCCACCTCTCGATGAGCAGCGACAACTCTCCATAGTTCCTGGCACCTCTGGCTTGTCTGGACTCACACTCCCACATTCTCCTGAAGAAGCTGGCGTTATTGTGCCCTTGTTTGGGATACCTCAAAACCGGCTCACTTACTCAGAGGTCCCCATGCACCAGGTAGAGTTTGTGATTCTCCAGGGAGAAGAGCGGGTTGCTCTGCTATTCCCACCACAGAAGCTTTATTTAGAAGTGTTCCTCAGAATACTTACGCCTCTCCTTTAACTATAACTTCATAGCCCCTGTCCCACCCTAAGGATGTGTATAGTTCATGCTAATATCTTGTATATTTCAAAATAGCTAAAAGACAGGATTTTACATGCTTTTACCACAAGGAGATGAAAAAATGTATGAAGTGATGGATTTGCCAATTGGGCTAGTTTTGCCCATCACACAATGTCTACGTGCACCGAAACATGACACTGTGCCCCCACAAGAACAGACAATGATTACACGTCGATGAAAAATCAAAATGTGGAGCAGAAAGAAAAAAGTCTCCCTCTAATTTAGGTGGCTTTCTGTCCTCTGCCTTAAGCATCCAATCCAGCTCTTCCTCCTCCTCCCTGTTCCCTACTCCTCTGGCTCCTCCCCGCATCAGAAACACGCCTTCTGTTCTCCCCAAGCAAACACCTCCTCCATGGTCTCTATTCCAGGCAAAGACTGGCTCTCACTTTGGAAGCAAGGCCAGTCTCTTCCAGTGAGGAAGCAAGACCAGTGCTCATGGGGTCTCAACAGCCTGCATATGAACGAACCTTGCTGTCTGCATATTGTTAGGCAGCAAGTAAGACTTGTGTACTTTCTGGGGCACAGCACCATGTGGGACACTGAGGCGTGGTGTACGGATCAACTCGGCATACGCATTTAACAACTTTTTGTGACAACAACAGAATCCCCTCCTGTGGATAGTCTGAAACATGGTACCAATAGGATTTCACACAGCCCCATGGCTGGCTGGGGGCTGAGTCAGGACTCGGCTTCAGATCTGTAAGGACATGGAGCTCAGAGGACGGCTTGGGCTTGCAGGGTGCTGGTGTGCCAAGGAGCGAGGACTGAGATGGCTCACAGCGCTTGGACCCTCTCCACTAAACCCGGGAGTGTTGAAACGTGCTAGGACGGTTAGCAAAGGACCAGACATGAACGCCAGGGGAATTCTTCCTGAGAAACACAATTATCACCGTGATATGCTTGGAAGAAAGGCCGCGTTCCTTCCTAGTGTGCTTTTCAGTTGACTATGGTGACTGTTGCTGTTTTCTGGACAGCGTGACTTGCATGTCACGTAAGTTCAGGCCCCGCCCGCCCAACTACGTGGTAGTGCTCTAAATCCCTTCATCGGACAAGATAACCTGGGGTCCACTTCTGTTTGAGAAAATGCTTCAATTGTTGCTCACATGGAAGCACGTATATCATCTCTTCGAATGGAGAAATGGAAAAAAGAAAAATAGCCACTGGTGCTTGTCAATCACCTGGTCTGCACAGCCCTGGGTTGGGGGCTCAAGGTCCATGAACGCTGCTGGTTCGGTCTTCCTAGCCAGCCATGGGGCTGTGTGAAATCCTCTTTGTGCCATGCTTTAGCCTATCCACAGGAGCGAATTCTGTTGTTGTCACACAAAAAAATGTCAAGTGCATATGGTGAGTTGATCTCTACACTGAAAGAGATTACTCAGCTTAGCATGTATGAGGTCCTGAGTTGTAGCCCCAGCACCAGTGATTTTTGGTTCAGTGGTTTAGAATGGGGACCTAAAGCATTGTTTGCTTTCTTGTACATACACAGTTTGACTTTCAGGATCACTGGGAGCAAAGTCACAGACTCTGTCCTTTGCAGCCTTTCTTTCTGGGCCCAGCAGTCTGAGAAGGAAGTGACCACAGAGTATTTTTACTTTGCGTGTCAGCTGTGTTTCAGAGCGGCGGCAAGCAGCATGCAGCGATGGATGATTTGTAACCTAATTCTCCCACCTCCAGATTTTGATACTTCCATCCACTTAGGTTGGAAAATTGCTTGTTCTAGAGAAAACAGCTCACTGTATTCCCCTTCTACTCTCTACGCAGAGAGAGAACCTAATGAGCCAAAGTGGGGCCCAGCAGACTGAAAACTGTCCTGTCCTGTCTCTCTCAGCGCACATGGCAATCTTAAGCATCTGTGTCTACCAGAAATGTGGCTCTATGGCTCAAAGGACTGTATGTCCTGGGTGTGATTCTTGGGATATGTTTCTCTAGGAACCTCTCTGGGTCTTAACATCTCAATCAAAAGCATGAAAGTTTGCTGGAGAGATGGCTCAGGGGTTAAGACTCTGCTCTGATAGTTAATCCTGGGTGTCAGCTTGACACCTGACATTAACTAAGATCAACTGGGACCACCTGAAGAGATTATATGGATAACACAAAGACCAGCCCTAGATCCGATGGGAACCTCCCTAGATCTCACTGGAACCTCCCAGTAGTAGACCAGATAAAAGGATCCATAAAACAGGAGACTGAGAAGAAGAGAGACTGTCCAGGAATCCTCCGGCCACATGGATGTCTGCCATGACTTAGCCTGCCTACAGCTTCAGCCACCAGCCACGTCACCTCCCCTGTGAAAGATTGTATCTCCCCTCTGGAACCCTAAGGTGAATAAATTTCCGTTTCTCCCTTAAGTTATTTGACTTTGGATGTTCTTCCACAGCAATAGTTAAGAATAACCATTACATCTGCTTTGCAAACAGAAGGTCCTGGGTTCAGATCCCAGGCCCCACATGAAAAAGCCAGCCGGAAACGGCGGTGGCCTGTACTTCTGGCTCTGGTGGGTGGAGCCTGGGAAATCCCAGAAGGAAGCAAGAAGGAGGTAAATGTAATCCAGGAATATTTCAAAAATCACCCTTGGTCCTCCACAGGGACACCACACAGTGCTCTCTGATACACACACACACACACACACACACACACACACACACACACAAATAAATAAATAAATAAATACTTTTTAAAAAGCGTGGAAGTAAGACAGATCTCTGGGGTATGTTTTCCAGAGGGACATGTGATATTTGACAGGACAAACTGTGGAAATTATATGTTATCAGAGGCTGTATGAGAACAACAATAATATCTGCTGTTTACCCAGTACTTTTAAGTTTGTCATCACCTTTTGAGGGTTTAACATCCCTAACATGGAAGTAAGGCAAGTCTCTTGGGATGTGGTAAGGATGACAACTGAGTGATTGATGGTAGAGCCTCAAAAGGTGATGACAAACTTAGAAATACTGAGTAGATAGCTATTATTGTTGTTTTCTCATACAGCCTCTGGCAGCATATGACTTCTACAGTTTATTCTATCAAATATCACATGTCCTTTTAGAAAACATCCCCAGTTTTATTTGGGTTTTCCCCATTTATTGTACACAGTCTTTGTTCAACTATCAATCAAGTTACCCCAAAAAAGATGTGGGTGGCACAAGAACTGTCAAGCACATTTTCTTCCCTAGAGCTGGACTCTCAGCTGGACTGAAAGCGATCAGAAATCCAGGCATTCATCTTGGGAGCAGAGCATGGAGCAGACTTTCCATCAGTTCTGCTGCTCAGATGCCACATCTATTCTGGTCACATCCCACCTCTCCTCTGCAAACTACCCCCACAGACTGTGCACATGCAAATTCCAAAGGTCCTTTCTGCGGCTTGCAATGAAAGCATCCCATGACATCCTTCAAGAAGTCATCAACTACAGCACACAGTGCTGCTCCAAATACATCAAAACACGATGCAAAATTGTGAAAGCTCTCTCCAAGACAGCTGATGATGACTGTGATGATGAAGGAGGAGGACAAAAACAAGGAGGATGATAAGGAGAAGGAGGAGGAAACAGAGGAAGAGGAGAAAGGTGAGGAGGAGGAGGAAGAGGAGGAAGAAAAGGAGGAGGAGGAGAAGGAGAAAGGGGGAAAAAGAGGAGGAGGAGAAAGAGGAAGAAGAGGAGGAGGAGGAGGAAGAGGAAAAAGAAGAGAATGAAGGGGAGGAAGAGGAGGAGGAGAAAGGAGGAGGAAGAAGAGGAAGAGGAAGAAGAGGATGAGGGGAAGAAAGAGGAAGAGGAGAAAGAGGAGAAGTAGAAAGAGGAAGAAGAGGAGGAGAAAGAAGGAGAAGAAGAACCTTTGAGACTAGAAACAAGACAGGATGGCATAGCAGGTGGCCCAGAAGCTCCACAGCATGTAAGTCCTGGAGCCAGAGCAGGGGGTGTGGACTTCTGCAGGGAGCAGAGCCGAATATGCTCCATGTCAGATGAAGAACTGGCAGCCATATTTCTGCTTCAGGTATCGAGATGAGTTTCCACTGGTCAGAAAACAGCACTGAAACAATCTGTGCCTGGGTGCCTGGAGCAGCAGTTTATTTGAGGCTCTAGGCACAAATAGGAAGCCGCACATAAAACCAAACTAACCCTGCTGGCATCTCATTGGGGTCCACCATCCCTCCAGCATCATCAAAGAATAAAATTCATAATCTCCATCACAGCTATTGTCTTACCCCTGGGAAACACTCTGCAAGATCCTCACAGGATGCTTGAAACCAAAAATAGTGCTAAGCCTTATGCATGCACAGTTTCATTTGCCGTAGTTTTAGCTACTTCAAATCAACTACTCAAAGAACACACTGAATAGAAAACTTCACAAAGAAATAATACGTAACTTTTAAACTATACGCTTTTCTCAGTGGCATGATGTAGTCTCCTACAGTCAGCTCCATCCCAGTAGGCATAACTGAGGCACCTGTGTCATGCACCTACCATCTCCCAGCCACTTAAAAGCTGTCTTGGTGACCAGACTGACTGAGCCGTTCTCATGACACAAACATTCGTAGATGAACTTGAAAAGGCAATTATGCAACCTGGAGTCTTCTTAGAGACATTCTAACATCCACATAATAGGAGTCACAGAGCAGGGATGGGGTGGGGGGGGGAATAGAAACATGCACACATTGGAAAGTAACAGATGAGAAATTTCCAGAACTGGAAACATTCCATTTCAATATTGGAATTAAGCCATGAGTATCAAGCAGATAAATAAATAAAGAACAATGTATACCTGAAGAGATTGTGTGGTAAGGGCCCTCCCAGAACAAAGGAAAAGCTACAGACAGAGAAGGAAAGCAACATGGCTGAATCAGCATCTGTTGCAGTTCGCCTGCATGGTTGCTGATAAATGACTATCATGCCACTGAGAAAAGCGTATAGTTAAGCTTGACAGGAGAGCTCACACCAACAGCAAGGCCGAGGGAACTGGCCATACCATCACCATGTAATGGCTGTGAGAGGGACAATCCTTACTTGCCAGACCAGCATGTCTGGCCAAGTATACACAAGGATGCCAACTTCCTCAACCGGTTCTCAGTACTTGATTCATCTATTCAGGGCCTAATCCCACACACTATAGGCTTGGCCTTCCCCATCAGCTAGACAATCTCCTGCAGGTTTGTTCTGGGTTTAACCCAACCTCTAATTCTCCACAAATTTGCCCAGAGCTCAAAACCCTCAACAGTCAAGTTGATACCTGTGCTTAACAATGACAGCATCCATGAGTACATGTGCAACTCCCAGCATATATGCCATCATACAAGGGAGACCGAGGGACCAAGATGTGTAGGGAACTGACAGAGGTGTGTAAGACAATGCCCTACTGCAGTCAGGACTCAGCCTTGTTCTCACCAGGACTCACCAGTTCTGCAGAGCTGGTGTTTTCCCGCTGAAAGCCTTGGTGTCCCTTCTCTCTGTAAAACATCCCACAGCATTTTATCCTGGGGCTCATCCAGGATTCAGAGACAGTGATTTCACTTCCCTTGTTGTTGAGCCCTGAGTGCTCTGTGAGGCTAGGAGAAGTGACCTGGCTTGGTACCCGTGGACCAACTGATTCATAGGAAACTGTCTCACCAGCTTTTCTGGATCATTTCTGCTCCTATGCTGCCTACAGCCCCTCCACCTCCTCCTGCCCTAACAAAAACTTCCTTTTCTCTGCCACATACTCAAGTTCCCCTTTGGGACCACAATTCCTTCTCTGCGGTGGTCTCATGACTGGTAGTCAATGATGGGTAAGGCTCCGCATGAGGGTGGTGTCTAATCTAAGACAGGCACAGTCACCTACATTCCGTGCAACATGTGGAGACTAGCATATTGAGGCAAGGACATTGGGAACATGAAGGAACCAGGTTGGGTCTAAGAACCAGCAAGGACAGGGTGACTTGTCAGACAGGTAAAGGAACCCAAATGTGTACGTTTTGGTAAGCTTGCCACCAAAGGCAGAAAGGAGTCTGATTAACTTCCAGAGTTGCCCAGGTAATCTCACGGAAGTTTAAACTGCAACTATGAGCACTAGGCCCCATGTGTTGTGTGAGTGTAAGTGAATGACATGGACCGTAGGAGAGTTCTGATTCAACCAGGAGTTGAAATAAGTGGCAAAGCTCAAGTGGCTTAGGGTGGTATACTTCAGCTCTCCGGAAAGAGTCTACTCCAGAAATCTAAGTCAGGGAACTGTAACAACTCACCACATGTTTAGAGGTCACTGAGCTGTCTCCACAAGGAGAATCGCTAGGAACTAACGAAGTGACTGTTCATCTTCCTTTTCCCATTTCATGCATGTGATTGTCATCTCTGGGGGGAAGGAAATGGGTGGCAAGCAGAGTAAGTTTACTCCACTTGAGTACATGATGAAGAATTTCGAAAAGGAATATCTAGATGATTACAGTGTTAGGCTGACTTCTGGAAAACTTTGGACCTTCTGTGAATAGATTGGCCTCCTGGATATGCTGGCCCTCTGAGGGGTCATTAGATGGAGTGTTAGTCAGCAAAATGTTTAAAGTAGTCATAGGAGACATAGGCTACCTTGGCCAATTCCTCTGCTGACTCCTGGCAAGACGGGACCCACCTTGGCTGAAAGCCTGTTGGAAGAAAATTGTTATCATGTTGACACAGATGGTATCTTCTTCAAAATGCTTTCCGGAACCCAAGAAGCCTATTTTACCTAAGCAGCTAGAGAATCCCCTGCTTTATGCACTCCTGTATCCTTTACTGTTGCTGCATGCCCTATACTTACCATAAGCAAAGCCCAATCAAAGGCCACTCTCTCCCCTGAAACCAGCCCCCTCAAGAAGCAGCTCAAAATTCCCCTGATCATAGTCACCAGTGAACTGCCAATCCTACCCTCGTAACTCCAGTCTGGCAATGCCAGCTGGATACTGTGACAGCCCCCCTTCCCAGTAAGTATTGAAATGCCCTAAGGTTTCACTGAGAAAAACTCAGGAGTCAAGATTTCAGGTGACAACGAACCTTTCACTACTGATATTCAGAAGTTGAACAATCCATACCCCTTCATTCACTAGGAAACCTTGGGCTTTGATTGGTCTAATGCAATCCATCATCTAGACCCACAAGCCCTTTTAGACTAAGTGCCACCAGTTCTCTTGACTCTGCTTAACACTGGAGAGTACCATCAATTTACCACAGCCAGCATTAAAATGTTAGAGGCACATACCCCTAGGGGCAGTAAATGACCCAGCTTATGCCCAGTGCCAGTTCCCTGAGGACGAGCCCTAATGGAACCTGATGATGAATAGGATTTCAGATGCTCAAGCGTTATGGAGAGGCTCTTTTAGGCAGCACAAAGGAAGGAGGAGGAAAAGTCTATTAATCTGAGCAAAACCTCAGACGTGCTCCAGGGACCTGAGGAGAGCCCGAGCCAGTTCGATGAGAAGCTATGCAAAGCATTCCATCTTTATACGCCCTATGACCCAGAAGTGGGTGAGAATTTGTGAAGGCTTAACACAGCCTTTGTCAGTCAGATCCAAGGAGACATCCAATAAAAACTATAGAAGTTAGAAAGTTTCACTGAAATGAATGAATGCCAGCCAGTTACTGGAGGTTACAAGGATGGGAAATGTTCATGAACTGAGACCATGAGGTCCAATGAAACACAGATTGAAAATGAGAAAAGGAGGTAAACCAGCAGGTCTACCTAGTGCTGCATTGGGACACTGAGAGAGAGTAGTCGCATCAGGATGGGGTGAAAGCCAGAGAAGGAGTCTATAAGGACCACCTTGCCAACAGGTGGGATTAGAATGGAACCAGTGTACTTATTGCCATCAACAAGGTCACTTTGAGAAGGAGTGTCCCCAAGAATTGTCATCTAGCTCTCAGAGGCAGGGAGGCCTGGTGAATTCAGGATGGTACCAACTAATGCAACGACCATATGGGGCCTTGGGGAATGATTTTGTTAGATGGCTGCTATGAGATTAGACAGACAGGACTTCATTTTGTTAGGCCCCCAGGAGCCTATGGTCTGAATGATGACTGTAGGGGGCTGGCCCATTGCATTCATGGGAGATACAGAAGTAGAACATTCTCCAGTGACTCAACCTGTGGACCACCTCTCACAGAGAAAAACCACTGTCATGGGGGCTATAGGTTACTGAGCTCATTGCTCCTTCTTATTGCTGTAACAATGCAGTCTAGGGAGCCATGAAGTCACTCATGAATTCCTATACCTCCTCAACTGTCCTGTCACTTTAATGAGCCAGGACCTAATTGGGAAGTCTGCAGGCTCAGATAACTTTCAACTCCCAGGGCCAAGCAGCCCTGATTCTAGGAAAATCAGAAGCAAAACTCATGACTCTTAATGGCCCCCCAAGGAGAAGGGTAGCACATATACAGTCTCATGGAAAGGCCACAACAAAGGCCGAGCTCACCTTCAAGGTGCCTGAGGAGTGAGCTGATGACAACTCACCCAGTTTGGTCCAAAACATACCCCCAGTGGTAGTAGAGCTGGAACCAGGGGCAAGCCCACCCATTCTTCACAAGGCACAAGTTGAGATCTGAAGGCAACTGGAGATGTTTCTAAAGCATGGAGTTCTTCCATCCCAAAAGTTGTCTTGGAATACTCCTCTCCTGATAGGCCTGATGCTGGGGACAGATGGCTACTGGCCAGTTCGGGACCTTACAAGCAGTAAACCAGGTCACCGCTACCCTACACACTTATCCCTAACCCTTACGCTCTCCCAGGCTTCACACCCGCTCACCCCTGCTGCCCACTGAAACTGGCTTCTTTGTGAGTCTGGATCTCAAGGATGCTTTTGCTGCATCCACCTGGCCCCTCAGAATCAGCCCGTCTTTGCCATCCGGTGGGAAAAATCCTGAGAAGAGAGATGAGGGCCATTTGACTTGAACTAGACTACCTGAAGAATTTAAGAATTCTCCAGCCATTTTTGGAACTGTGTCAGCTTGACTTGAAACCTTCCCCAGTGGACCACCGAGGCTGCGTGCTGCTCCAGAACATGAGCAACCTACTGCTGGCTGAATGGACACAAGAGGATTATGAGGGACCTGAGTGCTCCTCACACTCCCGTGGGAGGCTGGCTACAAGGTTTGAAGACAAAAGGCCCAAATCTGCCCAGGAAAGCCCAAACAGCTCAATTTTCACCCACCCAAGGGCAGCATCAACTCAGCCCACAGAGAAAACAAGACCATCTGTTCAGCCCATTTTCATCAACCTGACACCAGGTTCTGGAGTTCCTCAGGGTCGCAGGCTTCTGTAGGATCTGGATAGCTAACTTCTCTGTCTTGGCAAAACCTCTTTTTGAAGTGAGGAAAGTGAGACCCTCTTTTACGGCAGTGGGCACAAAAGGCCTCTCTGAAGCCTCATAAGACCCTCACCAGTACCCTCGGCCTGGGACTCCCAGACGCATTTAAGTCTTTCTTCCTGTATATATAAAAGAATACTGACATTGTAGTGTGTGGGGGGGTGTCATGACCCAAACGTTGGGATCCTATACTGTCCATCCAGTGGCATTCTTCTCCAAGCAACTTGGCTCCATCACTCAAGGCTGGCCAACCTTGCCTGTGGGCATTCACAGCCCTCTTAGGTTCAGAAGCTGGCAAACTGACTATGGTACAAGACTTAACAGTCCAGTTGTCACATTTAGCACCAGCATTAATGGGGTGTAAAGGACAATGCTGGATAACGGTGCCTGGATGCTCACATATCAGGAAATGCAATGTGACAACCTGCATATTCACCTGGAAGGAGCTTGAGCCCTCAACCATGCGACTCTTACTGCCTGTCGGACCAAGTCAGCCAGATCATAACCATATGGAAGTCACGGATGAATTACACTGGGCCAACATGTTGATGTCCCTCAGCTCTACAGCATGGTCCATGCAGTGTGTGAGCAGTATGACATGCGTATCCAAAATAACCTGTGTCAGTGGTCCAAGGTCTCCCCTGGGTCACGAAGTGTTGGAGGGACCCCATTTAAAAATATATATAATGTGGACCTCATTTCCCCAGTTCTGAGGTATAAGCATCTGCTAATTTTGGTGTCTCTTTCTCAGGATGGGTAGAAGCCTTCTCTACTTGCACAGAAAAACACAGGAAGAATATGAAGTGGCCAGATTCCTCCTAAAGGAAATCATTCCCCAGTTTGGAATCCCAGTCACCAAAGGATCTGATCACATTCGTAGCTGAGGTGATGCAGTTGGTGGCAAAAGGGAATGAAGATCAACTGACAATTGCTCATGACATATTGTCCCCAGAGCTCCAGAAAACATGGAATGAATGAATTGAACTTTAAATTTGCAACTAAACAAATTGTGCCAGGAAACCCACCTACATTGGAAGTATCTGTTGCCAACTGTTTTGTTAAGAATTGTGACTAAGGATAGAGAGAAGGTTCAGAGGTTAAGCTTCTGCCTCACAAGCAGAAAGTCCTGAGTTTAGGTCCCGGATTCCACTTAAAAATGTCAGGAGGAGGGGCTGGAAAGGTGGCTCAGGGGTTAAGCCTCCGCCTTGCAGGCAGAAGGTCCTGAGTTCGGATCCCAGATCCCACGTATAGACGCCTGGCAGAAGAGGGGGCGGCCTGCGCTTCTGGTCCTGGTAGGGCGGAACCTGTGAATCCCGGGGCAGAAGGAGGTGGAGGCGTCCATGGTGGATCGCGAATTCGTCCGTGGTTCTACACATACACAGACACATAGACACACAGACACACACACACACATACACACATGCACATGTGCACAGTTGAATAAATAATAATAAAAAAATTTAAAAAAAAATGTCAGGAGGAGATGGCAGCGTCTTGTATTTCCAGTCCTGGAAGGGAAAACCCGGGACACTGCAGAGCAAAGCAAAGAGGAGGTAGAGCAATTTCAGGTCATTCCCAAGGTCGCCCCTGGGATTTCACAAGCCCTCTGATATACATAGACACACACTGAGATGCAGACACACATGCAATAAATAAATAAAAAATAAAAAGAATTGTGTCTAGCCCTACTAAACAGACTGGAGTTTCTCCTTATGCGATTACTTGCAGACACCCTTCTCTTGTTATCAGGAGTATACAAGGAGATCTAAAAGAATCAGCCTTGTGTAATGGCTGGTTTAAGGCTAACCACAGATGCTCATTAAACTGGGAGATGCTGCCTGATTAAAGGAGTGGAATATCCAACCACCCAAGCCTCTTTGGAGGAGTCTTTTCACAGGTGTTTTATCCACCTCTACTGTAGTGAAGGTGGTCATGGTGGGTCTTCTGGTTTCACCACAGCAGGGTGACTGGGAGTGCATTTCTGATCCATTGACCCTATGAAAGCTGACTGTCTGGTAGAAACAAGCTTTGCCCCCAGGGACCCCCCAAAGGACTAGAGCCCACTCTGGTCTCTTCAGGCTGACTATGCATGGCAGAAGCTTGAGGAATCTACAATCTAACAGGTTAAGCAAACTGCGTTCTATGCCAACCATGTTCCTGAAATGCACTGCCATTCCTTGCTTCTGCCACTGTACCTCTCGTCCTAGTCTTTGCCATAGACAGAAGCCGCTCCAGCCAACTAGACCTGTGGAAGGTGGATGGTTTCTCTTAGCACTCCTTTACCTCTTTCACACAGGATACACAGCTACTGTTTGCTGCTACTGATCTGGTGCCCTCTCAGGATGTCAAAACCTGTGTAACTTGGCCAGTCCAGGGAGTTACATGGATCCTACTTTATCACATCCACTTTTCATGTCAGGGAAGGATCCAAGAAGCCTATACATATAACAAGACCACCTGCTCCATCTGCTAATAAGGAGCCACTAGACTTGTTTCTACCTTTAGCACTTCCTGATTGAGGAATGACTAGAGGATCAGAACCAGCCCCCCCCACACACACACAGGTAAAGGTCCAATAAACCAAAAGACACAATTTAATAATAATTTAATAACCAAGAACAACCCATGTCAGTAGCTTTTGACTTGTGTGTGATCATAGTTGATGATCAGTCAACTTTTGATGAACTAGGCAGAGGACTACCTGGACTACTGACAGATATGCTCCTAATACCCGTCTCATGCTGCAGATGCATTTCATGAATACTTGGCAAGGAAAAGACAATATGGCATCCAAAGGGAGCTGCTCATCAGACTGTCCACTAGGGACCTGTAACTTGGTTAATTTCACTATTCTCCACCTAAAAGACTCCAGGTAGAGAACAACTTGGCATGTCAAGGTATATGTCCATTGACAGGCACAGACCCAGAAACTATTACATTTCAAAAAAGTTTCAATCACTTGAAAATCTTCAGCCTGCCAGGTCTTTCATTCCCTTTATGAGAAGATTAGAAGTAGCTGTCCTCTCAGCTCTATCACAAGAAATCCGTTCCCGGACCTGACAGAGACTACAGCCCAGTGTCACATTCAGTCTTGAATGTGAGTTATGCCCCGGGCTCATGTGTTTGAATCCTTAACTGATGCTAGCATTTGGTAAGGTCACAGTACCTTGAGGAGGTACAGCCTTGCTGGCAGGAGGCAAGTCACCGTGGGCAGGTCTTGAGGTTTAGTAGCCCAGCCCTGCTTCCTCCTGCAGAGTTTGCTCTTGCTTCCTTGGCCTTCATGATGACAAACACTGACCTGAACCAGCCTTCTGCCTCTTCAGCCCACTGTGTCTTCTCTGCCGTAATGGACTATATCCCTTCTGGAACCAAAAGCCAAATAAATCTCCTTTTTTCTCTACTTGCTTGAGTATGAGTAATATTGTCTCACAGCAGCAAAAATTAGCAGCTACCACACCCAGCCTCTAAGTATGTCTTCTTGTTATGTATGTGGGGGAACCAATGAGGAGAATCAATGGCCTCTAGATGCTAGGGGTACTAGATCTCCATAAGCCCTATAGTGAGATAGGGTACCTACTTCCTGTCCTACTATTGGAATTTGACTTCTTAAAACCTTAAGTATTGGAAAGAATCATCTTACCTGATGGGGAAGACAATTTAATGCCTTTGTTGGATGCCTGATGTGCTAAGACAAAAGATTCTATAGCATAATAACCCAGAAGATCTAACTGTGGGAATCCCCAAACTACTCTGAGCCAGATCTTCACTCCCTTGTCCAGTTTTTCCCATCTCCAACAGGTCTGGAGCAATGGCCATTCACATAGGCATCAAATGCCAGACCCCAGGTAGACAATAGTATGTATGTTGTCTATACTGAATTTCCTCCATACTGGTCAGGAGATCTTGTGTGTTGAGGACTATCTATAATCTTTCTTCCTGAGGGGAATAATTGGGAGTTCAAATGCACAAAGCTTGAGAAATTCAAAGAAAACGGTGCACCTTACAGATGGGTAGCTGGAAAGATGATGTATGGTCCCTGGAGTGTGGAATACATTGTTGAGGTCCAGCCACCTGGGCAGCAGAGGGATGCAGGAGCTGCTGTACTCTTACCTTTATGTTAAAGGTATCTTCAGGTCATAAGCTGTTGCTGAGATTATAACTAATAAGACTACAAAAGCCCTTAATATACTAGTCAAGCAACAAACCAAAATGTGCAATGATATCTAGCAGAACGTCTTAGTTTTAGATTAGCTGCTTGCTTCTGAGGTAGGAATTTGGAAAATCAAACCTGAGCAACTGTTGCTTATAGATAGATAATGAAGGAAAAGTCAATGAGAAAATTGTCCATATCCCAGTCCAGGAAAAGCTGGGATCCCAGGGAATTGCTTGGGTGGTTGATTTTCAACCCTTGGAGAATTCTTGGATAATTCAAGACCTTCACACTTGGTATAATTTTAATATTGGGGGATTACTTGATTTTACCCTGTTTCCCCTCATTATAAAATCTGTCTACAGCCTCATAGAGATCATGGCTAAAAGAAAAACAGCCACAATATGGCATTTTCTCAAGAAGACTAAATCCTTAAACCAAGATGATGCTCTTTGACCCTGACAGGACCAAGCAGCAAAGTAAGGAATGTGATAAGAGTCCTCCTAGAACAAAGGAAAGGCTATGTCATTAGGAAGGCAATGCCACTTTAGCTCTTAATGCCTACGTCAAAAAAATGGAAACATCAGAAATAAACAACTTAACAATGCAGCTTAAAGCTTTAGAGAAACTAGAGCAATCTGATCCCAAAAGTAGTAGAAGAGAGGAGATTAGCAAAATAAGGGGAGAAATATCTGAAATCGAGATTAAGAAAATGATAGAAAAAATCAACCAGTCAAAAAGCTGGTTCTTTGAAAAAATCAACAAGATTGATACATCCTTAGCTAAACTAACCAAAAGCAAGAGAGAGAAAACCCAAATTAACAAAATTAGAAATGAACATGGAGTTATCACTACTGATACCCAAGAAGTCCAGAGAATTATAACATCATATTTCAAAAACTTATACTCTGTGAAGTTTGACAACACAAAAGAGATGGATGAATTTCTAAGTAAACACAACTTACCTAAATTGAATCAGGAAGTTGTGAAGTATTTAAATAGTCCTATAACATATAAGGAAATTGAGGAAGTAATCTCGAATCTTCCCACCAAAAAATGTCCTGGACCAGATGGATTCAGCACAGAGTTCTACCAGACATTTAAGGAGTTAATAACACCAATACTCCTTAAACTGTTCCATCAAATAGCAAAGGAAGGAACACTACCAAATCCTTCTATGAAGCTAATATCGTTTTAATCCCAAAACCTAATAAAGATTCACTTAAAAAAGAAAACTATAGGCCAATCTCCCTGATGAACACAGACGCAAAGATTCTCAACAAAGTCTTAGCAAATCGGATTCAAAAACATATTAAAAAGATCATTCACGGGGACCAAGTAGGCTTCATCCCCGGCACACAAGGTTGGTTCAACATGCGCAAATCAATAAATGTAATTCATCATGTAAACCAGTCCAAAGTCCAAGACCACATGATACTCTCGATAGATGCAGAAAAAGCTTTTGACAAGATCCAACAGCCTTTTATGATCAAAACGCTAGAGACAGTGGGAATGTAAGGAACCTTAATCAATATAATAAAAGCTATATACAATCCCACAGCAAGGATTATGCTCAATGGGGAACAATTGGAATCATTCCCACTTCGATCAGGAACTAGACAAGGCTGTCCACTCTCACCACTTCTATTCAATATTGTACTTGAAGTCTTAGCTGAAGCCATAAGACAAGAAAGGGACATAAGAGGGATTCAAATCGGCAAGGAAGAAGTCAAGCTATCCCTATTTGCAGATGACATGATCTTATACCTGAGTGATCCCAAAAACTCCACCAGGAAGCTCCTGGAACTAATTGAGAAGTTCAGCAGGGTGGCAGGATACAAAATAAATGTGCAAAAATCAGAGGCCTTCCTATATGCCCAGAATGAAAGAAGTGAAAAAGCCTTGAGAGAAATAATACCATTTACTATAGCCCCTAAAAAAATGAAATACCTTGGTATAAACCTAACTAAGGAGGTAAAAGACCTTTACAATGAAAACTTTAAAACCCTAAAGAAAGAAATAGCAGAAGACACCAGAAGGTGGATAGACCTCCCATGCTCCTGGATTGGCAGAATCAACATCGTAAAAATGACCATCCTACCAAAGGCAATATACAGATTCAATGCTATACCAATCAAAATCCCAAACCAATTCTTCAAAGAAGTTGACCAAACAATCTCAAAGTTCATATGGAGGCACAAAAGACCCAGGATAGCAAAAACAATCCTGAGTAACAAAAACACAGCTGGAGGTATTGCCATACCAAACCTTAGTCTATACTACAAATCCATAGTTGTAAAGACAGCCTGGTACTGGCTCCAAAATAGACACACAGATCAATGGATAAGGATTGAAGACCCAGATATAAGCCCACAAAGTTACAGCCATTTGGTCTTTGACAAAGGGGCCCAAACAATCCAATGGAAAAAGAACAGCATCTTCAGCAAATGGTGTTGGCAAAACTGGATCTCCACATGCAGAAGATTAAAGCTGGACCCGTACTTGTCACCATGTACAAGACTTAATTCCAAATGGATCAAGGACCTTGATATCAGGCCAGAGACTATAAAAACCATAGTTGAAAGGATAGGGACCTCCCTCGAGCTGATTGGGCTAGGCCAACAGTTCCTAAACAGACATCCATTGGCACAGTCACTGCTACCAACTCTCAACAGTTGGGATCTTGTGAAATTAAAGAGCTTCTGTTCAGATAAAGAGATTGTCACACGAGCTCAAAGGCAACCCACAGAATGGGAGAAAATCTTCACTAACCACACATCTGATAGAACTCTGCTGTCCAGAGTGCACAAAGAACTTAGAAAACTAAACACCAAGGAAACCAATGGCCCAATTAAAAAATGGGCCCTGGAACTTAAAAGAAACTTTACCAGGGATGAAATTAAAATGTCTAACAAATATCTGAAAAAATGCTCCACTTCCTTCGCCATCAGGGAAATGCAAATCAAAACTTCCCTGAGATATCATCTCACCCCGGTCAGGATGGCAAAAATCCACAATACAAACAACAACAAATGTTGGAGAGGATGTGGAGAGAGGGGAACTCTCCTACATTGCTGGTGGGAATGCAGGCTCATACAGCCACTCTGGCGAGCCGTCTGGAGATTCTTAAAGAAATTAAAGATTGAAATGCCATATGACCCTGCTATTCCACTTTTGGGAATAACCCCCCATACAGCAGAGGTTCACCTCGATAGCACAAGCACGACCATGTTCATAGCAGCACTGTTTACAATAGCAAAGTCATGGAATCAACCCAAATGTCCAACAGTTGACGAGTGGATAAGGAAACAGTGGTACATCTATACAATGGAGTACTACTCAGCCATCAAAAATGATGAATTACTGAAATTTGCCGGGAAATGGATGTCATTAGAAACAATTATATTAAGCGAAGTATCCCAGACCCAGAAAATTAAGTGCCGTATGTACTCCCTAATAGGTGGCTCCTAGTACCAAACTCACCCAGCCCACCTAGAGACAGTAATTCCAAGGATTATGAACAGGAGGGATGGGGTAGGAGGGCCACACCAGAAACAAGGAGAGAAGGGACCATGTTACAGCAGGGAAAATAGGCCTCCACCAAGGACCCAAATAAGTAATGAGACATCTGATTAAGTTCACAGACTTTTGTTCCTGATCATTTACTACTGAGGGGGTGTGATCTCACCAGAAGAGGAGGGCATATAGTCTGGCAGATAAAAAGTAACCATTTTGCAAATGGGTGATAGACCCCTCCCTTAGTATGGTTTCCCACTTTTATTACATCTACCTTTGAATGTGCTTTTATCACAAGACTCTAACAGCTTTTTGTCTCTGGCCAGGGGGTAACATACAATGCCCACCAGGATGGAGTGAAGGGCATTGCAGGAGCAGCAAAACTGCAAAAGAAAATCAACAAACCACAATCCAGAACTTCAGAGACTCTATATCAACCACCTAGAACTAGGCCAGCTTAGTCTCTCCCCATCTTGAAGCTCAGGGAAATTTGCAGAAGAGGGGGCGGTAAGAGTGTAAGAGCAAAAGGATGGGAGGAGCAATGATATATAAGATACTCTATACTAGTTAGGGCTGAAGCAATCATAATTGGACTTTGCATGCCCTGCGCATTGTCCAACACACTGTTGACCTCACAAAGTCTAGCATGTGCTAAAGGCACCAAGAGCCTTGGAGGTAAAGGATTGGTGTTCCTATACCTAAGGGGAACACAGGAAAGGGTTCAGGGAAAGGCCACTGGGTCCTTGTACGTCATCGGAGAGGAGGGCCCAGAGGAAAATCAGTCATGCACAAGAAAGGACTCTCTGGGGATTGGGGAGGGAGGCACTGGGGGATGGGGAGGGAGAAGGGTGGGGAGGGGGATTAGGGGGTACGGGGGGAGGAGGAGGAAGGGAGGGAACTGGTGTACCTAATAAGTTTGTATGAGCTGAAATAAAAAAAAAAAAGGAAGGCAATGCCACTTAATCAATATCTGTGTATACAACTCCCAGCACATATGTTACCATATAAGGGGGACAAGGAGACTAGAAGAGGTGTGGTGGTCTAGAAAAAGGAAGACCCTACTTTTGTGTGATGTGATGAAACTGTGTGCAGTGTGCTATAGAAAATATGCTGTGAAAAAATTTTGACCTCAGACTAACTGCTCTTTGGCTTCTGTAAACTGCTTATGCATAAAGATAGTCACTGCTTACACATACAGATAGACAAAACTTGCTCTCGCTATCTGCTGATCACTTGGTTTCATAGTTACAGCTTTGGGTCAACAGGACATCACTTAAAGATTTTCACCCTTTCCCTCACCTCTATCAGAATTCCAGCTGCAAACACTATCTGAAATTTCCAGCTTGAGTCACTAGCTGGATGGGAAGTACCAACTTAGAAATTGCTATAAGAACTGCTCCCTACCCTTACTGGGGTCTCTGTTATGAGGTCCCGAACTCTGATGGAGTCCTGGAGTCCTAAGGCTCCATCTAAGGTCCTGAACTTAGATGGAATCTTGAGGCTTCAATTCTGTTCGACCTGCTTTCAATAAACATCCTTTTCCATCAAGTTCATTGTCTGTGCCTCATTAGGTGGACTTCTGAACCCCGTAACAGAGGGTGTGTAAGGGAAGGCTCCCCCTGTGCTCAGGGCTCAGCCTTTGGATGTGATCCATAGATGTTGCTTCCTGGCCAAAAACCTCAGTGTTCCAACTCTGAATCAATATTCTACAACATTGTCAACCCAAATGTAAAAAGATGATGTTGGATTGGGGAATGTAGCTCAGTGACAAAGTACTTGCTTATTATGTCCAAGTCACCCTTGGGCCTCCACAGGCACACACAGTGCCCTCTTTTACATATATTACCACACATATGCACACCGGCACCCACCCACACACACACACACACACAACACATACACACATATTCTTAACTGTTGCTGTGAGAGAGCACCAAAGTCAAACAACTTAAGGGAGAAAGGGAGATTTATTCAGCTTACAGTTCCAAAAGAGAGAAACAGACTTTCATGGCAGAGGTGACATGGCTGGTGGCTGAAGCTGGCAGGCTAAGCCACTCCCATCCACGTTGCTGAAGGCTGGAGGATCTCTGGAGGATCTCTCTTCTCCCTGGTCTTCTGTCCTGTGGTTCCTTTTATCTGGTCCACTACTGGGAGGTTCCAATGAGAGCTAGGGCTGGTCTTTGTATTGTAGATGTGTTGATCTAGATAATCTCTTCAGGTGGTCCTAGCTGATCTTAGTTAACGCTAGGCGTTAATGCTAGGATTAACTATCATATACACACACAAAGAATGAAAGTAAAAACAAACAAAAAAACCTGTGCACTTAGCATTTTGTAAGTGGTGTTAAAAAGGTCTTTAATACAAGAAAACTGGGGGGGGGGAGGTTTCTACCCAGAATGCTCATTAGACAAATGGCTGTTGTTAAGGCTATTGTATTGAGACTTAGTTTTTAAAAACCAAGGACAGTAGGACAGACACAGAATGACTGTCAAAGGAGGAGGCAGAGCAGGACGGACCATGTGGCCATGTGAGATGGACGATGTGGACAAGGGCCTTCAGGGTACGACGAGAAGGAACAAGTAAAGGAGGTTTCTGTGGGTCGCTTCCCAGGCACCGAGTACTTGGCAGAAGCAGGTTACAGGAGGTGTTTGGGGACGTGGGCCTTTGTTTATCTGGTTTACATGCAGAAGACCAGCCCTCTGGTTGTATTTGTTCATCTGGAGAGGAGATGAATACAACGGAAGGATAAGCTATAGTTTGGAGAAAGAGACTTACTTGTCACAGATACAACTGTCGAGTCCCGAAACTTAGAAACAACTCATAACATTCAATGTGGAAATTATCAGAATTTTAATTTTGCTTGTTATGCTTTTTTGTCTTGAAAATATAAAAGAACATTAGGGTTTGTTCAAGATATGTGATTGATGGTTTTATTGAGGTCTGTATATGCCAAATATTTTGTCACTTAAGAATGAGAAAAAGCCATATAAATGCAACAGGATCAAATGCAGACCTGCTCGGTTCTTGCCTTTACTGTGCCTGTCACCTTAGGAAATGTTCACAGTTCTCTCCCTGTCATGGGCCGAGTGGAGACACGGCAGGCTTCCTGGCTTTCCGTCATCAGAGGACAGAAGCACTGGGTGACTCTTTCCAAGCACAGCCTTTGTTTCCTCTCTACAGGGAGCCCCTTCCTGCCAACGATCAGAGGTGCTGACAGTCCCCGTGGGGGTCAGATGTGCTCCTGCGGCCAACTTCACTCTGGAGGATGCAGTCCCCTTGGGTGTGCTTTGCCAATGGAGACTTCCATGTGGTGCCTAACATCTAGGGAGTCACAGGCTACTGCTGCTCACAGTGGGTGGGAGAAGGTCTAGGCTGTCATTTTTGCAGTTGAAGCTCTATTGCCATAGCTGCCTTAGGACCGCTTAGCCAACGATGTCAATACAAGAAAATACTGTCAGGCACTTAGCTGGAAGCACAGGCCAACTGGAGCAGCATCCAGACCATGAATGCTTCAGATCATCAGTATATGCACTTTCAGAAAATGTACATACCGAAGATATAAAATTTATAGAAGCTGCCTGTCATAGTTAGGCACAGGTGTCAACTTGACAGTTGAGGGTTTGAGCTCTGAGCACATTTGTGGAGAATTAGTGGTTGAGTTAAGCCCAGAGCAAACCTGCAGGAGATTGTCTAGGTGATGGGGAAGGTCCAGCCTATGGTAGGTGGGATTAGGCCGTGGAATAAATCACGGAGAGTTGGTTGAGAAAGTGGGCATCCTTGTGTACACTTGGCCAGACATGCTAGTGTGGCAAGTGAGGATCATCCCTCTCTCAGCCATTATGTAGAGATGGTATGACCAGTTCCTCGGCCCTGGTGTTGGTGCATGCTCTCCTGTCAAGCTACACTGAGAACTGTAACCGGAAAATCATAAGAAAAAATAAACCCCTTGTGCCCTTAAGCTATTTGATGGTTGTTTTTCAGCAACCATGCGGGCAGATTGCAGCATTGCCCTCCAAGTAACAACTTAGGAGCTCCAGGTTGATCTGCAATACCAATTTGAAGTCAAAAACGTCCCTGCAGCTCTGTTCAAGATATAACTCTCAATTTCATTGATCATAAGGAACATATTCCTTGGAGGTAAGGTACTTCTTAGAGTTGAGGACTTATCTCTAAATGAAAACAAAAGTTAATCTCAAAATATAGCATAAGGTGTGATTCCATGTCTTAACATCTCCCAAAATGACAAGCTCATTTATATGGAAAAGTGTTTAATGGTTACAGGGGCCATTAATGGTGAATATGATCACTTGGTGGTAGCATGGGGAACTCTCCAGGTTGATCAATAGTTCTGCCTCCTTTGTGCAGTGCTAGTTATACAAATGTATTTATAAGAGAATGGAGTATTGAAGCTACAAGCTATTATTGTCTTGGGGTTAGTATATATCTTTATATTCAGAAGTCTTTATCTTATAAAATCAGGTGTGCCTGGGCTGGAGAGATGGCTCAGGGGTTAAGGCTCTGTCTCGCAAGCAGAAGAACCTGAGTTCGGATGCCAGATTCCATGTAAAAACACCAGGTAGAAATGGCAGTGGCCTGCACTTCTGGTCCTGGTGGGCAGAGCCTGGGAAATCACAGAGTCAAACAAGGAGGTAGAAGCAATCCAGGATGATTCTCAGAGACACCCTTGGACCACCACAGGGACACTTAGTGCCCTCTGATACACACACACACACACACACACACACACAAATAAAATAAAATAATAAAATAAAGTTTAAAAAATGCTGATTTAAAAAAATGGGTGTACAGCTACTGAGAGAAGGAAAAAGAAAGAGAGAGAGAGGAGAAAGAGAGGGATGCATGTGAGGTCAGAGGAGAATTTTTGGAAATCAGTTCTTTCCTTTCACTGCGTGGGACCTCCGGTGACCAGGTTGGGTGCAGCACCTTCACCTGCTGAGCCATCTCTCCAGCTCTGTAATGTTCTCTTGATCTATTTATCGTTCCTTTGATCATTATGAAATGACCTTCTTCATCTTCTTTCTGACTATGGTTTCAAATCTATTACTTTGCTAGAATAGATTAGAAGAATGACAACTGCTTGTTTTCCATTTTCTTTTCTAATGTTGCCCACATCTTTGATGGTGAGATATGTTTCTTGGAGGCAACAGATACACGGATCCACTTTTTCAATCCAATCTGCTTGTTTGTGTCTTTTAATTGGGAAACTGACTAGGCAGCTTTAGAACAGCCATGCTGGGACTCTGAAGATCTCGGAAGGTCTTCCCCCACTGTTGGGATTACCCTGAAGGAACTCACCCTTTGCCAATTTCCCCCCAACCCTCAATTGGGGGCTATGGAGATTAGTTCACCATTGCAGATTAAACCCTGCCAAGAGGTCTGGCACAAGATCATCTGGGTTGGGACCCAATGTGAACTAACCAATGAACAGCCATTTTTTCTGTGCTTGTCAAAGTGTATAAATATACCTGACTCTGCAGCCATCTTTGGCACCTGCCCTTCATGGCACTCCATACCTGGAGTCCATAAGTTCTTTTCCAGCTCCATGTCCCTCATGGATCCCATGCCTGGAGTTCATTAAGTTCTAGTCTTTCCCTCCTCTAATAAACTCTGCCTTAACCCTCTATAAGTGTTCTGGTTTCAATCTTCAACTCCAACACAAGAACCTGGATACACACAAACCCCACAAGAATGACCCCACAACACTAAGACCATCAATAGTCCTAAAATTCTGTTGACTTTGCACTGTTTGGTATCTTACTATTACTCATTTGATTAACTACTATCTTAGTATTATGGTTTATTCTTTCCTGTAGCTTCATGAATGTATTTACCAATCTCTTACATTCAAAGGATTCCTTCAAGTCTCTTTTGTAAAACTGGCTTAATGGTCATGAATTCCTTTAGCTTCTTTTTTTTCCATGGAAATTTTTCTTTCTCTTTAGCATTGCTGGATTGCTAATTGTTGTATTTCAGAGCTTGAAATGAATGAATGAATGAATTGTTGTATTTCAACTCTTCCTGGTTCTTAAAGTTTCCAGTGAAAAATATGCACTGTTCTGATGTGCCTACCTTCTCATGCACCTTGGCATTTCTCTCTTGAGCTTTCAATATACTTTTTTCCCTGTATATTTCATGTTTTAACTATAATGTGATGTGGAGAGATTCTTTTCTGATCTTGCCTTTTGGATTTCTGGGTGGGCATCACTTTCCTTACATTTGGAAATTTTTCAGCTATTACTTTATTGAATTATTTTCCTATGCCTTTAGCCTGATGTTCTTCTCCTTCTGTGACATGATTCATAGATTTGGTCTTTTCATAGCAGATCCAGAATGTTCTGTTTATCATTATCTGAATGTTCCAGTTTCTCTACCTTGTCTTCAAGCTCTAATAGCTTAATTTTGCCCTTGGGATATTCTACTGATGAGGCTTTCTATGGAATTTTGTATTCAACTCATTGAGTTTTTTTTTTTAATTTTAAAAATATTTTTTCAAAACTTTATTACGATTTTTGCATATACAAACAAGTGTGTGTCCTTGTCACCTTTCCCCTCTTCTCCGATCCTCCCACCCTTCCAATTCTCCCCTTCCTTCACTAATCCTGTCATGTTCCTTCTGCCCTCATGTCCCTCTGCATACGTGGGCCACAGACTCCTTGGGGGAGCCTGAACTAGTATGGGACCAGACCACTGTGGTAGTATAAGTGGCCCCTCAGTGGGTAAACCAACAGATGTATCCTTCTGTCACCTAGCATCTGCCTCCAAGATTCTCTCTAAATGCAGTTGTTTCTCCTGAGATCCCCTCACTGGTCCATGGGGGAATGATACATTGATATGTCAGCCATTGTGTAGATCTGGTGTAGGACTCACTGCAGTGAGCTTCTGGATACAGCAGCCCTGTTCCCTGAGCCTTGGAACGGGGAGAGATTTTGATGGCCTGATTAGGGCTGAACATTCCAGAATCACCTATGCTCTGCACTCTGACCACTTACAGGTCTCTGCATCACTAATCTTCCATTGCAACAGGATGCAACTTGATTGAATTTTTCATTTCCAGCTTTTATGGTCTTCCCCCCCCCCCAGTATTTCTATCTCTTTACTGAATTCTAATTTCATATCCTGTATAACATTCCTTATTTCATTTATCTATTTGATGACCATATTTTCTGGGAATTCATTCAGGAGTTTATGTCCTCTTTGATTTCTTTGGACATGTTTTATAATCATTCTTTGCTATTTTATCTAATTCACACTTATCATGGATCATTACTGTGGGAGTAATAATTTTTGAAGGAGTCCCATTGCCTTGTTTTATATATTTCTTGTATTTTTGTGTCAGGACTTATGCATCTGTGATTTAGGTCATTGGTCTGATTCTTTTTTAAAATCACTTTCATTCTTTCAGGAAATATTTGTAATGCTCAAGAGGGACTATATTGTACTGGGATTGAGATGCCATTTTCTCTTGCTAGGCTTCCTTGGAGGTGTCAGGCTCAATCAACCTCCAGTGCTTTCCTGAGAGTAAAATATTGCCTATAGCAGCACTTGCTATTAAAGGGTAGGCCCACTATGAAAATACAACAGAGTCAAATTAAAAGAACTAAAGCACGCCTTGTTGCAGCTGCTGTTTCTGCTGCTGTGAGACAACATTCACACTCAGGCAGAAAGGGAGAAAGGGAGATTTATTTGGCTTATGGCTCCCGAGGGGATGTAGTCCCTTATAGTGGAGAACACGTGGCAGGCGGCAGAGGCTGGAAACCCCTCAGGTGATTGTAGCCATCACGGAGGAAAGCAAGCAAGCAGCACACTGTAAGAGCAGACTGTCAGTGGAAGCCCCCCCACTATGAAGTACCTTCCTCCAATAAGGCTCTATCTCCTAAAAGTGTCATGATCTTCCCAAACATTAACATCATCTAAGGATTCAAACACATAAGCCTGTGGTAGACAACTCGCAGCTAAGTAACAGGAAACAGAAATTCATTCTTTAAACTTTGACAGCTATAGACTTGCAATGCAGCTACAAGAAAATACATCTCACGCCACCTCCATCCCACTTTCCAAGATGGAACCATCCTGCAGAACCTTAGCCAAGATATAGACATGCAGAACATTCTGGCACTTTCAGCATCATTCCTGTTTTCTCCTGGGATTCTGGCTAGGTGCATGTCTAAACCGTGGACTCTGTAGTTTCAGAGACATGAGCTTAGTCCCTTGGTTTTCCTTCTTGGTGCTTCCTAGGCCTCAGCCCTAAACTCACATTATCGGCGTCTGCCTTAGTCAGCCTGTCCATGAAGGTTTGCATTTTGGTAATGCATGGTATTTTAGAAATACCTGATTATTTTTTAAATGGGGTATTAAATACTAACTGTTTTGTGGAAGTGATCCTCTCCTTGGCTCCAGAGGTTGCTGCAGGTCAGCTGAAGCCTTGTTTCATGGGCTCATTTTTGTTCCCCAGTCAGCTTTTGGTGGGTAGAGTAGGATCCTTTTCTTCTTGCAGTTGCCATCTGACACGCACCTTTCTATATGGGTCCCCTTCTGGCAGCAAAAGCCAGGAAGGGACACAGTAGTCCATGGACAGGACATGCCAGTATAGAACTCAGGGCCTGAGGACTCTGTGTTCAGCCCAACTGCCTCGCTGGGCACATGCCAGCCACTGTCACAGCCAACTGCAGGGATAGCGCCCAAGCACATGCACTATTGGAAGAGTTTCTTTCCCAAGGGAAGCAACACAGGCTGGGAGCAGAAGCTTAACCCCAAACCACTACTTCCTCAGCAACTCATCAACCTTGAGAAAATTGGCTGTTCAAGAAATGAGGAAATCTGGGTTCATACAAAGTTATTTTCCCAAGGTTGATGGGAACATCTAAAACTTCGATGACAGAAAGTATCTACTCCCATGTACAAAAGCACAGCAGAGTCCAGGCCACAAGCAGACCCTTAGCAGTGGCCGTGTTTATATTCATCTGAATACACTTGTGGAAGAATTCTAAGTGTGTCCCAGTGAACCAGCATGCACGGTCCACATGCTTCACACTTCCCTGCTCCACCTCGGGTGGAGTATCTCTCTAAAGTATTTCTCTAGAGAATCCCCTTGCCGATCCCACAATAATTAGTCATTTCTGGGTCTGTTCCAAGAGGTCATCCCTCACTTTTATGCGACCCCTCCTTCAGCACTGGCTTTCTAGGGAAACTTCCCTGAATCCCACCGTTTTTTGCATGCTGTTCCAGTGTAACTGCTAACTCAGAGAATGAAATCACCGGTGTGGGCTGGGGATACATCTGAATGGTAAATCATGCGGAGCACACACAGGCCCTAGCTTCAATTCCTGGCACCATCAAGTGCTCTCTCTCTCTCTCTCTCTCACACACACACACACACACACACACACACACACACACACACAAGCATGCACCAAGCCTTGGGTCCCACAGGAAAGAAAGAGCAGAAGAGGGATAGAGGGAAACCCCACAAGCATCTTCACAGCTGGAGTCCTGAAGAGCTAACATGACAACGTGCCCCTTGCACCCTGGGGCCCGGGCGTTTACTCCTTAAGTGCCTTGGGAAGGAGCTAAATGAGCAAACGATTTGTAGAAAGAAAAAAAAAAATCCTTGTGCTGCAGTTCCCCCAGCTTCTTGACAGATGCAAAATGAACTAAACCCCAACATCATCAAAAAGCTGAAGAGCAGAGAAGCCAAAGACCAGACCCCGTGCCTGGCACCACCCGCTTTAGATCTGTTTTTTTCTCCTCCCCGTTCTCTACCTTGCTTGCCCCAGCTGCCTCCCTTCCCCCCATCCCCGCAACCTCACACCACGGAAGGCAAACAGCAAGCCACTGTCAAGAGCGTTTTTATTTCTCTGCTACTTGGTTTCCTACTTTGGTTGACAGGGGCAAGCTACATCTCATCCAGAAGCTGACCCCTCACAGACCCACGGAACAGCACACACGTAATGCCGATGCTGCTGGCGTGGACTTGCTTCAACTGCTTGTTATTGCTGAAATCTCTATTTCTAAGAGCACAAAACAGAACATCTCTTTGAATTACTGATGGGCATGGAAGGGGCGAGGGCCGACTAAGCCTGTCAGGATGGAGTGATGTGTGACACGCGGCTCCAGTGGCTGTCTAGAGACATCAACACACACACACACACACACACACACACAACCCCGAAAGGTCAGCACAGCCAACAAGCAATGTGCAGCTATGTCCCGTCCATCCAGCGGATACTGATTCTTGGTCCTAGCAGATTTTGAATTAAGACAAGGACAAAGTTGCCCAGGACCAAAGCTAACAGTGTTACTCTTCCGCCCCATTGCTACATGAGTGTGGTTAATTGGGGGGCCTAAATCACCCCTCTCCTGGCCTCAGTCCCCAGGTGATTTCCCCCACAGCAAGATCTGACCAGGCCTGTCCCTATTCTAAAATGTCTTGCCCTCAAAGGCCTTGAGATTGAAGGCAGTATCCAGAAACTTCCTCAGTGACACCAGGTGAGCATTCTTGTTTCCAGTGGCTGGTGCAGCTGCTGGGTCACGGCCAACATACCTGGAAGAGGAGAGACAGTTATGGGGAGGGCTGGGCCTGGCCTGACGCTCATCCTAGAACTGCAGAGACATGCATCTGGAAAGACTGTCTGCCTGGGCGTCCCTCCCAGCAAGCGACAGGACCTCAGGCAAACTCAGCCATCCAGACACAGGACAGGGAGCTGAAGTCGCTCCCTGAACACCTCCGGACCTGCCCATAACACAGTCAACACGGCCAGAGCCCAAGGCCTTTGGGGGCAAAAATGCTTTTGACTTAAGAGTTTCTCATACCCTGGCCCATCTTCCCCAGGGTAAAAGATGGTGGCACCGAGCATAGGAAGTAGTTACATGCCAGACACCTCAGGAGGCTGGGCAGTGCGCACCCTATCATCCTCCACTAACTGAGGGGCCCTGCAGCTAGGAGCTGAGATCAAAGGAAAGAGGTCTGAGCTGAGATCAAAGGAAAGAGGGACTGTAATTCAGCCCTGACTTGCAGAACAAAACCAAAGGCTCACTCTCCTTGAGGGCGGTATTGTCAATGTCTTGACTGCGAAACTAATCCACATGGACAGGGCAGAAATGCCACCCAGAGACAGTCAGAAGTCTGCTTTGGGTGTCAAAGCCACCAGTGCGAGTAAAGCCAAGATGGGGCTGCCAGGGTGAAAAGCCGCCGGCAGCCCTACCAGAGGTGAGGGGTCAGTCGTGGGCCCCCCGGCCTTGTACCATATGGGCCGGGAGCGGCCGAGGATGGTCATGAAACGAGGGTTGATGTAGTCATAGTAGCCCATGTTCTTGTGCTCTTCCTGACACCACACCAGCTCTGCACCCGAGTACTTCTCTGCCTCCTGCTTGATGAGGTCAAAGGGGAACGGAGAAATCTGGGGAGGCAGACGCAAAGGGGCACAGTTGTGGAGGGGCGCCATGCACAGGGCGCCCACCATCTTGCCTTGCACACTGCCCAGGGTGGGGGTGGGGGGTGCATGGCCTTGCCCATCGTTCCCGTCAGCACACCTGCTCCAAGCGTGTGATGGCCACCCGATCTTCCAGGCCCTGGCTGCTGCGCTCCTTCACCAGGTCATAGTACACCTTCCCCGTGCAGAAGATGAGCCGCCGCACCTGCCCTGGAGACCGTGCTGCGGCCCCATCTTCCGGAATCACCCGCTGGAAGCTGGTTCCTAAAGGATGGACCAGGGCAGCTCAGGGGCATTAACACCCACAGTGGCAACAGGTTGCTGGGTACCCCCAGGATCTGGGCTGTTACTGAGCTGACACCAATCTGGGTTTGTACTGGACGCTTTTTGATCCCCAAGATGAAATAAGGGACAGATGATATCCTAAGTTGTAATAGGGAGAGGGGTGGAGAGGGGGCTTAGATAAAACCAGAGGCCTGGGAACACCAATATTCATGGTAGTGGGTACTGGGGGAAGGACTTGAGGGCCCATGAAGGAGAAAGGGGTCTGATGCAGTAGATGGCACCATTGTTTGCCCTATATCTGCCCTTCCAGTCACGCCCACTTCCTGCATACCCAGCTCCCACCTGTCAAACAGCAAAGTGGGCAGCCGTGTGTGTGTGGGGGGTAACTGGGCATTCTCCCTCCACTGAACCTGCAATGGACCCCCATCTCCCGACCCCTTTTTCCTTCCCCCCGATGGCAAGCATGCTACGAAACTCAGCATCCCACCACTGCAGTGTCTGTGTATCACCAACTCTCAGATGACGACCCTGAACCCTAGAGGGTAACTGCAAACACCCAGGGGAAGAGCTGCCAGGCAGAGGGGTCCCACCCCAATGGTGGAGCTTTGAACTACACACTACAGTTTACTGAGTCACAGCTCAGTTGCTTTCACGTGCTGTAAATGGTCCCTAATTCTCAGGTAATGAACCTGAGTTTTGGGGTATAGGAGGTCGCCAGTAATGTCTTTTTTGGCTCATAAATGAAAATATGGATGAGACAATAAATGATACTCTGTGGCTGACAGACTGGGTAGCATTCCACTAGCCTCCTGCCAGAGCCGTCCTTGCTGCTGCCTGCAGGGTTTCAGCCTACCCCTTGGGCTCTGGGGCTCATTCCAAGTGATCTGAACTGGTCACAGTGCCAATCTCCTAACTCCACGGATAGTGGGGAGCAGGCTAGAAGCCGCCAAAGGACCAATGCAGACAGAGGTGGAAAGGCAAAAGGAGGCCCATGGGCAGAAACCACACATTGACCCCCAGGCCCAGACAGACCACCTCCCCAGTCAAGGCCCTACACACCCAGGCCAGGCACATACCGGATACCATCTGGTCAAAGCTGGACTTGGCCTCAGGGTGTCTGAGCAGAGATTTGGGTGTGAAGACAATCAGCTGGAAGGAAAACACATATCCAGGTACACGTGACCCCCCACCTGTCGCATCTGACCGTTACAGACAGGGCTGGGGCAGCTCACCGGCTTGCGGAAGGGCAGCAAGATCTGCCGGCGAAGCACATGGAAGTAGCTGGCTGGGGTGGAACAGTTGACCACGATCCAATTGCAGTCGTAGAGCTGGCTCACCTCGAAGTCCTCGGTGAACACCTGCGCAGGGACAGGAGGCTAGCGGGGCGCCACAGTCCCGGACCCCCCCCCCAGGCACTGCAGGCAGCACTCACGGGGTAAGCATCTGAGTCGTCATTGCTCATCTGCAGGAACCTCTCTGGACGCGCCGAGGAGTGCTCTGGACCCTGAGAGCACGCAGGAGTTACTGAACCCACGGGACAAGCCCTGAGCCCAGGAACCCCAGGTTTGGTATCTGGGAGGGGGGAGTGCTCTCACTGTGGGCCTGGATCACAGGAGGAACACCCTCAGAGGACATTCACATGTGAATGTGCAGGGCAGAGAGAGTGTTCTAGAAAGTCGTGCGGGCCGACTGGGCACCTGCTGCAAGGAAGCATGTTAATTCATGGATGCGGAGAGCAACCCCCGGAGGTGGGCATTCACTTCCTCTCCCTCAGATGAGGAACGCGAGGGGCTGACAGAGTAAGACCAAGTCCAGGTACGTGCCAGAGAAGGGCTCATTAAACCACCTGCACCAGGTTCTCTGATGACCCGCAAGTCTGGCTCGCTGCTCCCATCCCAGAAAAGGGCAAAGGGGTGACCCCGCCCCCCCTAGGCTAGGTCTTCCGACCCTCCTGCCCTCCCCCCCCGGCCCTTACCATGCCCTCCATGCCATGGGGCAGCAGGAGCACGATGCCATTGTGCCGCACCCACTTGGCCTGACCGGTGCTGATGAACTGATCGATGATGCACTGGGCCGTGTTGTGGAAGTCGCCAAACTGAGCCTCCCAGAGGACCAGGGCGTTGGGGCTGGCCATGGCGTAGCCAAGTTCGAATCCTGGGTAAAGGTCACCAAAGAGCTCTTTCACGGTGTCACCGAGGGTCAGGGACTCGAACAGTCCTTCCTCGGCATAAACGCTGCCCACGCGCATCCTTCCCAGTAGCCCAGAAAGAGCCAGGAGCTCTTGTGGCTTCAAAGGCTTGGACATGTCTTACAACAAGCGGGCAACGTGCCCGAAGTTGTCACTTTCAGTTTTTATACCTTGTGACAACACTCAACCTTATCTAAGGTGGGAGCCAAGTCTAAAGATGCCCCTGGGGAGGCTCCAGGAACCATCGATCCAAGAGCTTCCAAAATACGCGTAGAGCAGCTGAGAA
The DNA here is from genome assembly GCA_023101885.1 of Typhlomys cinereus. NCBI lineage: Eukaryota > Metazoa > Chordata > Mammalia > Rodentia > Platacanthomyidae > Typhlomys > Typhlomys cinereus. The sequence goes on along the minus strand of JALPQD010000025.1, from coordinate 2,269,882 downwards.
GGAAGCACATAGTGATAAGTAGGGCCCCACAGGTCGGGGGTAAACCCCAGGCAAGAACAGTTAGCGAAGAAGGAACATGCTTGCTACTGGTGAGCTGAGGAGCGGCATGCGCAGCAGACCCTGGGGAATGAAGCCTGACTAAACCAGCATTCCTGGGGTGCCAAGGGAGGAAGAGAGACAGGATCAAGCACATAGAAGCTCAAGGACAGGCATTCAGGAGCCACAGTCTGCTGGGACTTTGTGGCCTTTGTCTGGGGCCCTTCGTGACTGGTGTCTAGGGAAGGGACTACCTTTGGAGACCCTCCACAAAGCAAGCAGGGCTTCCCACCTGATATCACTTAGGGACCCAAACAGGACACGATCTCGTGTCCCACATGGCCGCTGAGAGGGGCGGCCCGACCACCCTCCCTCAGAGCCACCCCAGGACATCCCTCCTTGGCCCTGACCCCGAGTCGTTTCAGCCTGTCTCTGGTCCCCAGCATCTCAGGGACCATCCAGCCCACCTAGGACTCCGTACTCCGACAGAGAGCTGTTGCACACAGTGTAGGGAGCCTGGTCAGGCCACAGGTGATTCATAGGGACGCAGGTCCTCCGGTCAACTTCTTGGTCATGGAGGACGTGGTGCCGATGGCTGGGGAGAGGAAGAGAAGGGAAGAGACAAAGGCAGTGAAGTTGGCACTCATTCAGACCCGGCAGCAGGAGGCAGGCAGGTCCTATCAGGGCCCTAGGAAGTACCACACAATGGCCACACTAACAAGGCTGCCATAGCAACCTGCTCCTTTCTAGCCCTACTCCTTCCTGCCCACCACCTACATTACGCACTAGGGCTCTGGTCCTAGATTTGCAAGGTTCTCAACTTCTCATCCATAGAGAAACCAATGAGACCCGCCCTACCAGCCTCCTACGAGCAGGGTCCACCTGGTCTGCCCGGGGGTCAAGGTTGAACAGTAAGGGGGTTTCTCAGCCCTATGTCTGGGTCCCAACCTGAAACAAGGCTGGCAGACACGCGCTTAAGGAACAGGAGAAAGATGACTTGCGATCCTGGAAGCTAACTTGATATTGAATCAGAACACCCACTATCTGGAGCTCCAACTCAGAAGAAACATAAGTCCCCACCTGTATCTTCAAACTCGGCAATCAAGATGTGGAGGGCAAAGTGACATCAGGTTGCTAAATTATAGAAATGAAGGACCCTAAAGACCACAGCTGATCAGCGGCTAAGGCCAAATTACCCTAGGTGTCAGGAAAGGGACCCACGGCCATATGAGCACTTGGCCCCAGCTACAGATGCTAAGAGGGTTAATGGGGTTACTCACACAGACAAGGTCTCACGCCAAGTCACCAGCAGAAGAAGGAATGGCTCTACTTCAGGTCTCTGTAGTAACCCCAGGATAGCCCATGTGTGGTTGAGCTCTGAGGCCCACTGACTCGGTGGAGGGGACAATGCCCAAGGAACCTGTCCTCACCTGAACGTGCCCCTTTCCACATCCTGGCCGCTGAGCCGCACGTGGATACCATCCTTCAGCAGCGAGCCAAAAGCCATGTATTCCGCCAACGCCCAGTCCACCGTGCGCTTCTTGGTCATGTCTGCACGGCCGCGTAGAATACGAGAGAGGCCTGAGGGCGAGAGAAGGCCTGAAGACCTCAGGAGTCTAGCCACTGCTGAGACAGCGGAAGTACCACGGCTGAGAGTGCTCCACGCAAAGCAGGGCCCTACAGGTTGTGGAGGGTCCCGTGCAGACCCCCCTGCCGAGTCCACAGCCACCTGGGCCAGCCATCCTTTTAGCCTCCTTTAGATGCTTTAGCAGCCTTTAGATGCTGTTGGACTGGGTCAGACATGGCAACTGCACAGAGGAATGCTGCTTTCCAGAAGGGACCGGGGCTAATACTAAATGCCCAGCCAGACCCCCTGTGATGTGCAGAGAGGGTGCTCAAGCCCAGAGGCCATCAGCAGATGCATACTGAGAGGGGGTCTCTTTGAGACCCCACAAACTAGCTAGAGGAGACATACACCATGGCGATACCCACAGGGCCCCAGACATCCCAGGCAGAAGTGCCAGTGGCCACAGCTAGAGGTACAATCAGGAACCCCTACCAGTCGGTTCACAAGCTGGACACTTGGGTCGCCCTCTGGCATCTGCTTAGACCTTTGCCAGGCCCATATTCTCCCTGCCAATAGAATTCTTCCCAGCTTCCAGGTCTTTCTCGCATACCTCCATGGTGGCCCCTGCTTCCCACTCTCCTGACTGGCCTAGAAATGCCCCCAGAAACTGTACTTGGCAGATACAAGGTAACTACTTAAAAATCAGTTTTTGGCACCCCCCTCCCAGTGGAGGATGATGTCTGTAACTGTCCAGTGCCCCATATTCACTGATAAAAGCTAGTAATATAAGAGTCCTTTGGGCCTGAATGAGTCTTCGGAAACTGAACCAGGACACGGAGGAGACTTGGCAGAGACACCCTACCAGCCATGTTTTCCTGGGGCCCCAACTGTCCTTGCAGGACCATGTCGAGTCTGAGGCATGTGACTAAGCCGAACTCCACGCAGCAATCTCACCTGTGTGGATCTTAAAGTCCTCCAGGGGCACAGAGCTGGCCACGTTGCCAATGTGGGTCAGCATGTCCTCAGGGATGCCTGTGGCAGGACACGTCATACTCTTGGGCTCCCCGTCCACGTTGAAGAAGCCTGAGGAGACAGGGACTCCATCCATACTCAGTGGTGGGACACTCCTCAGTCTGCTCTCCCAGGACAGAGAGGCACAGCTTCCCTATTCCCCTCTATCCTGGGGCCTGTCGCAATGGAACAGCTAGACCAATTACACCTGTCCCCACCCTGAACCCAAGGCTCCCCCACCACCCTTTCCTTCAAGGGGACATGTGGTCACACAGGTGGTCTGATGCCGCCCTGTCCACTCTGGCCTGAGTCCACGCCCACACCTGGGTCTCAGGGACATAGGCTCAGTCTCTGGTTCTGTACGGACAGCTCTCAGGGCCACCCCAGCCCCTTCCTCTAGCAATAAATAAAAAAAAAAAAAAACACAAAACAGAGACGGGATCCCTGAGCCGTATGCCCCTCGCTCACCGGGCCAGGGAGAGTCCAGCCAGTGCTTTATATGCAGAATCTTCTTATCCTTGGACCTGCCGTAGGCCTCCTCACAGATCCGGTCATATTTGGCAATTTCCTCCTGGATTTGGGAAGAAGGTAGGGATACAGACACGGATGCCCCTGGGTGGTCAGAGGTTCACTCTATCTTTAAAAAATCCCTGGTTCTCCTCATCAAACTCTAGAGTTCTCTCTCGACTTGTAAGGATGTCATGGTCAGAGGTCCAGATTGCGTAGTTCTGAATGGACCTAGGACAGATCCTCCAAGGCCTGAGAGCCTATCATACATAAGCTCAGCAAGGAACGCTGGGGAGACTTGGGACAGACTCAGTTCCTCACTCTCAGAGGCCTCTGAGGCCAGAAGCATCAGCACATCCCCAATAATTTTGGGTATGAACTCATACACGGACACGTCTTACAGGTCCCCGCCCTAGAGGAAGAACCTTTCCTGGCTGAAGTTCAGCCTCCCCCACATCACCGCCCTTGCTCCACCACACCCAGGTGGAATCATGTTCTCTGTCCCCTTTGATGACTAGGAGACTTTGGGGACAAGAGTGAGGAGCTACTTCTTCAAACCTTTAGAGTCTAGCGCAGGACTGATGCCATGTGACATGACCCTTACCCATTCCGTCTGAGGCTTGTCCCAGGACCCCTGCATCATGCCCACCTACCTCAAACTCCTGAAGAGTGACTGTGCCCTCGGCGATGAGCTTGTCCGCGTACTTCTTCAGCACCGGCACCTGCCTGTGTATCTGCTTGTACATGAGTGGCTGTGTGAACATGGGCTCATCCATCTCATTGTGGCCGCGCCGGCGGTAACAGACCTGGAGAGACAGTCAGGGGCTCACAGGCTGTGTGCTTAGCGCAAACACTGCAAAGCTGGAGCACATCTAGGCAGACACACTCTTTGAGGCATCCAGAGGATCCATTCCCACCTATGACTGAATGAATGTCCCAAGCCCGGGCCTTTGCATGGTTGGCTCTCGGCAGTACTATCCTGCCTGACTAAAAGCACTCCTAGCCCTTAGTCCTAAAGATGTGAAGACCCAGTCAAAGCTCAACACAAGGATGAGCCATCTTTCCTGTTCTGGCTTCAGCACCCCCAAATATATACAGCTTGTTCAGCATGGTCTGACCTCAGCATCCCCTAAACCACTTAGCCTGCTTGACTCAGCAGAAACACCCCTCTACCGCCGTCCTAACCTCAATACCTCCAAACAACCTAGCCCGTCCAACATCAGCAGGGATGGGTTAATATTTACTCTTGCTCTGGTCCCGGCACCTCCAAGCCCACCTGGCCTACCCAGCACAGCAGAGAGGGTCTCTCCCCCTTGCCTTGGTCTCAGTCCCCCAGACCCACCAGGTCCACAACGACGTCTTTGTTGAAGGTATTCCTCCATTCGGCTGCCACGCTGCACACATATATCACAGCCTCTGGATCATCAGCATTCACATGGAAGATAGGCGCATTGACCACCCGGGCAACATCGGTGGGGTAGGGTGAGGAGCGGGCCATTCGGGGGTCTGTGGTGAAGCCAATCTGCAGGTATAGGGATAAGCCAGCTGTTCCCGTGCTTGCTTGACTTCCCCCACTCCTCTCTCTGAGACAGAGTGTCACTGGGTTACCCAGGCTGACCCCAAACTCCTAGGCTCAAAGAATCCCCGAGCTTCTAGAATAGCTAGGACTGCGGGCCTGCACCTGAGCTCTGGAAGGGCGGGTGGGATGTGATGAGCGTACCCCTCTCGTGCCAGGCAGGTGAGTATAGTTCAGTTACCACACTGGGTTTAACAGTCCTGGGAACAATGTGCCCCATGTTCTTATTTACTTTGAGCTGACAAATGGTGCCAGGTGAGTCGAGGAGCTGGGAGGGGGTCCGACGGGGTCTACCGAGAGTAACCAGGCCTCCGAGGCCAGTGTGCTCAAGTGGTACTGCAAGGCACATCTGGTTACATAGCTAGACGCTGGATCACGTTCCTTCCCTGAACCCTAAATGAAGACACTGGGAACCCTGTTCCAACCACTGTGTCTGGGCCCAGCGGAATGATACATAGTTTCTTATTTCACGCATCAAGATGTCTAATCTTGTATAATAGTCCAAGTTGTGAGCGCAATTTAGGGTCTCGGGTTCTCTTCCCATTGCCTAGATCTCTAAGGCTGGGCATGCCGTGGGGCATGGAGCTCATGCGCTTACCTGGTTGTTGACCACGACATGGACAGTGCCGTTGGTGGTATAGGAGGGCAGGTCACTCAGGTGGAAGGTCTCATATACCACACCCTGGCCAGCAAAGGCAGCATCCCCATGGACCAGGATGGACATGACCTGCAGAACAGGGTGTGAGCCAGCAGGACCCTGCGCCCAAGGCTAGGCCCTGCCCCTTCTTCTGTGGAGAGCCAGGGCCCAGACCCTCAGCGTCCAGTCTCTTGGAGCCTTGCCCTCAAAGCCTGGACCCTGGCAACCTCACCATTTGGACCCTGGCAACCTCACCTTCTTGCCCTGGGCATCCCCGCGGTAGAACTGCTCGGCCTTGGTCTTCCCCTGCACCACAGGGTCCACGGCTTCCAGGTGGGAGGGGTTGGCCACCAGTGACAGTGTGATGTTCCTGTTGGTGACTCGGTTGATCCTCTCATGGTACATGCCCAGATGGTATTTGACATCCCCCGAGCCCTGAAGGGTAAAAGTGAGATGTGATGCACCCAGCCCTCTCGTGCCAGTCAGGTGGAAGGCACGATACCATACTGGGCTCATCAGTCCTGGGATCCCACTGAAGTTGTACCAGCTCTGATCTGCCCTCTCCTAGTCATGCTGCCTCTTTCTCACCTCCACGCTGGGGGTGGAGGCAAGGCCATTTGCTCATCACAGCCTGTTCTGTATTAACTCTATTATCAACCCCTCCAAACATGATTAACCACAGCGTGGGATGGGATTAAAGCACCAGGAAGAAGGGGCGGCCAGAGGCTCAGGATAGGACGGAACCCATCAGCCAGGCTTCTGGGAACTTTGCAGAGCTGGATGGCATCCTAGCTCCTTGCACCAGACAAATCAAACACATCGTAGAGTTGGAGGAGAACAAGACATATATTTTAGGATGTGGGAGAGGGTTGGAAGAGGGGGCTTGCTTTCTAAGTGATAGTCAAAGCCCATAGCAGTAAGATAGCTAAACCAGAATGGATCTGTCATGGACATGGGGGAGGGAGATTCAGATACACTGTGGAGGGAGATCAAGCTGAGGAAAATATTTATAAGACAAATGCAAGCAAAGAGCGAATGTCCTCACTATGCAACGTGCATTCACAAATCAGTAAAATAAGACCCCAAAGTCCCAGAGAAAAAAATGAGCGAATACTGTGAAGGGGAATTTACAGAACAAGAAGTACAAATGACTCAAGATACTCAGTTGAATTCATAACAAAGAAATATGTTAAAATGAAATTGGCTGTTGCACCTATTCATTTGGCAAAGAAGGAAAATCCAACAGAGCTGAGGAGGATGGCAGCAGCAGAGAAGGATGGCAGAGAGACGGCTGCAGGAGGCACAAGCTGTGGGCAGGGCTGGGGGGCTCCCCAAGAGGGCTGCTGCACCTCAGACACCACCTGACAACTGTGAGCACCTGCTCATGTGTAAGAACAAGGGCGCTCATGACGGACACTGCAACCATCAGAAGTCAACAACATATCCAGCTCCTCACACACTGGCCATGAAACAAAGACAACTTGATAAGTGAAAAGAGCCAGGTGTCCACTGGAACCCAGACTGTTCAGTGTGGAGAACAGGCCTCCCCACAAATGCAAACACAGAGAATGCACAGAACAAGCCTCGCTACAAAGGCAAGCACGCAGAACAGGCCTTACCACCGATGCACGCGTGCACAACGAGAGTACACATGGGAAGCAATTTCATTGCATCAGCTCAATTTTGTTTTCAGTATACTCCTTTCCCCTTAATGTTCGTGATTTTTGGAATAAAAAAAATCTGTAAATTTAATAAACTATTCTGCCAAGATTTTAATTCCCCAGCTCCCCACTCTCACTGCTCCCTCTTTCTGAGTCCTTACACCTCCCCCTCTCTGTCCCTGGGGCCGGTGTCTTCATCCCTGTTCTATAGAGATGCAAACTGAAGCTTGGAGATGGGAAGGTGACTGACATGAACCCGGGCTGTAAGCCAGTCGTGCAGGTCTTCAACCTGCTGTCACCATGCACCACTGTTTTTAGGGGGGGTCATTTAGTATGAGTCACTTCGACAACCAAGCGCTCGCAAAGCCCCTCCCTCATCCTGGAGGGGAAGAAACAGATGCACAGGTGGGCATGGATACACACACACACACACACACACACACACACACACACACACACACACTCACAAATGCAGATGCATACACAGGGACACACATACAAGCACAGACACATACATGCACACACACATGCACATTTTCACGCACACATGCACATACTCACTAAAACACAGATATGTACACATGCAGACATGTACACTCACACATGTGAACATATGCTAACATGCACACATGCACATCCACACTCACATGCTCTCACACACACAAGCATTGCAGGGCAGAGAAGGCCAGAGGGGGACAGCACAAAGGGACAGAGGAAGGGGAGGCCGGTTCAATGCTGACATGAGGAAAGACAAACAAATCCCCGCAGAGGAAGGCTGCGGAGCTGTGGAGCCAAAGCCTCACATGGCCGGGCACCTACAGCACACAAGCCACGGAGTGGAGCAGAAAGCATGTCCCTGGCTGTCCGACAGGCACGGGAAGCCACGGGAATTCTCTGAAATCACTGAGAGAGGTGCTTTCTGGGCTGATGACAGGACCCCGAGCACAGTGTGAGTAACAAAAGCTGCAGTGGCTTCTGTGTCTTGCGGCCCTCAGGTTCCCTGGCTGGAAACAGTGGCGTCAGCTGGACCCCCAGGGGTACTGCTGGCCTCCAAAGCCTCAGGAACCTTAGCAAACCTCCCAGCCGAGCTCTGCACACTACCCCCCCGCCAGCCTACCCCCCAGCAGCCTACCCCCCAGCAGCCTACGCCCCAGCTACCCCCCCTCGACCCCCGCCTACCCCCCCCAGCAGCCCACCCCCCAGCAGCCTACCACCCCCCCAGCCTACCCCCCAGCACCACCCCCAGCAGCCTACCCCCACCCACAGCCTACCCCCCAGCAGCTACCCCCCAGCAGCCACCCCCCAGGCAGCCTACCCCCCCAGCAGCCTACCCCCCAGCAGCCTACAGCCACCCCCAGCAGCCTACCCCCCCCAGCAGCCTACCCCCCAAGCAGCCTACCCCCCAGCACCTACCCCCAACAGCTACCTCCCAACCTCCCCCCCAGCAGCCTACCCCCAGCAGCCTACCCCCAAGCATCTACCCCAGCAGTCTACCCCCCCAGCGCCTACCCCCCAGCAGCCTACCCCCCAGCAGCTACACCCCCCCAGCAGGGCCACCCCCCCGCAGCCTACCCCCCAGCCACGCCTACCCCCCCAGCAGCCTACCCCCCAGCAGCAGGCTCTCTTGACATGCACCAGAACCAGGGGGCTTCACCCACCTCATCGGCTGCCTCCAGCTTTGGGTCAAACTGGCAGAAGATTTGTTCCAGGTCCTTGCGGATCACGTTGGCCAGCACGTTCAATCTGCCCCTGAGACCAGAGCAGCCTGGGATGTTACCTGACACCAGGGTCACCTCTCCCATTGGCCCAGCACCACCACCTTCCCCATCGCCCCCAAGGGACTTATGACAGCCCTTCTTGCTGGAATCCTAGTGATTCTCGACGTTCCTGTCCTGCCTCACTGTACCAGGTGCGTAAGTGGTCCTGACTGGCCAGTTGCCTCCAGACAGACTCCCTGCACATCACTGATTTAGAAGCTCAGCAAATCTGTACTCACTCCCTGAACCAAGAGCTAACCCAACCCAGTACTTTGGTACTTCTCAGCTAAGCTTAGTCTGCTAAGGCTCAGAGCTGCTCAAATGTGCCTCAAACCCAGTCAACAACGACTTTGAATGGGCTGAGGCAGAGGAGAGTCAGTTCAGAAGTCCTGGCTTAAGGAGTGTGATGGGGAGAGAAAATAAACAGAAATCAGATATTCTGCAGCCTGGTAAAACCTCTCATTTCAGGCAGTTGCTGCAGGATGGACACCAGTCTGTCGGGGACACAGCGAGTGATTCAAAGCTCGTCTTCTGCAGCCCACTGGTCAGCATCCCCCGGTTCTATGATAACCAGCCCCATGGTCACCATCTAAAACACAGAGGCCTGTCCTGGCCCACAGTGGCCTCTTTGTTCCCACACTTACCACCAGTAAAAGCCGACACCACGTAGGTGTCAGAACCATCCCCGCTTTTCAGGTGCTATCTTCTGCTGTTCCGACAGCCTCAGGCATGAAGTCACAGGTTCCACACTACCTTGGCAGCTGGGCCAGCTGTCTAGCCTCCCAGCAGACACTGCTGAGCTCTTTAGAGCACAAAGACTATGGCAAAGACAAACCTTGGACTTCCAGAAGACCAGCCAAGACAGAGACCTCTACAACATGTATTTAGAGTCCCTTAGCAGCTTCCTGGGTCATGCTAGGACTTCATCCCAGAGATTCTTATCCTACAATTCCAAGTCTTCATCAAAGAAACATGAAGCCTAACTTACTGGGACAGAAACCTTTGGCTCACTTCTAGAAACTTCCATCCAGGGAGTGCCATCTCAGCGCTACCTCCCTCATGTCCTTGGACAAATATCTCAATATTCCTTTGTCTGTTAGAACCTCAAGCATATTATATTATTTTCTGAAGTCCTGCTGTACTGCAGAGAGCAGCAACGAGGCGAGAGGAAAGAGAATGAACCTGGTTAGTCCCTGGAGCCACGTGGCTTTGATGAATGTCTGCCTCTTTCTGTGAAAAGCGGGCCAAGGACCCTAAGAATGTCACAGGTTACCCGTCTCTTCTTTATGTCCCACCAACACCCCATACTGCCATCTCCTCCCTTCCCCTCAGTCTCCAGGCCTGTGAAGTGGGCATAAGAGCGAGGAGACAGATGGCCCCACCTATGTGGCATCCCCAGGATGACGTTCTCGATGCCCATCTCACTGGATTTGTCCAAGATGGTCTTGAGAGCAGGAATCATGACCTCACAGCCCTCCAGGCCAAACCGCTTCTCTGAAGACCACTTCCTGGCCAGGAAATCTTCAAACCTGCTTAGAGGAAAGCGAAAGGAAGGGAAGGACTGGAGCTTCCGGGAGCTGTTTGTGAGCGGTAGGTGCTAGACAGCTAACCAGGGGCTGTTCATGAGCGCTAGGTGCTGGACACCTAAGATGTTGGAAGGACAAAGTTACCTCCTTCCTGGATAGTCCAGAAACTACCCTGACACCATGTCACACCTACTAACAAGGGGCACAAGGCACAATAAGCTTGGGGGTCCTTTCAAAAGTTCTGCCACACATCTTCCCAGGTACTATCCTCTTCATGGACAAATTTTCCCAAGAGGCCATTTTCCACCTTTTCCAGGTCACATAAAGAAGAATTCCCAAAGACCTCTTCAAGATCCAACGTCTACCCTGCCAGTACTAAATCCAGCCATGTCCCATTGCTCATTCTCTTGGCTCTCAGTAGCTGAGCTAGGTGCCGTCCCACACCTCTGCAACCCCGGGAGGTGTTAGCATCCAAGGCATCAGTGGGCAGATCCCCCTGCCACCCACCAGGGGTACTGTCACACTTACCATTCCAGGAACAGGGCGAGCATAGTAGTGTTCTGCCTTGATATCCCCACAGCCACACTCTGTCACCTCTGCCCTTGCTCAGAGAAGACCCCCCCCACTGTTTCCCTGGGGTCCTGTCTTTGCCCACCTGTCTGGCTGTGCCTTGGATCAGTTCTTGGTCAGACTAAGTCAACATCTGGTCCCGATGCTCTCTGCCAAAGGGGCTCCTTAGAGCTCCGGCAGAAGTGGCCAGGACAACCTGGCTTCCCTTGCCAGGCCCTACTACTTTCCCGCCTAGCAATCACGGGCTCAGGTGTCTGTCCGGCCATACAGGCTGTCTGTCCGGGCCGCGCTGACCTCATGGAGCGCACCAGCCGGGCCAGCAGGGTTCGCTTCTCCTCGTTGGAGAACTGCATCACTCCAGGGGTCTCAAACTTCTGCCGGATCCACTGGCACTGGTCCACATCGTTAATGAACATGAACTCAAGGCCAATGTGCTGGCAGTAGGTGCTCTGTTGGGACAGGACAGGCGTCCGTAAGGAGCAGGAGGGAGCGTCATGGCCTCCAGAGTCTGCGACAAAAAAGATCTGCCCACGTGGGCTGGACAAGCCTGCCTGGGCTCACCTCCAGACGCCGAATGATCTCACGCAGAGACAGTGTGTTTTCTGAGCCCCCGATAAAGGTGGTGGTGGGCAGCTGGAACTCCTTATCCAGGTCAGCCTCCTGAAGGTCATAGAAGGCTAGGAAAGAGCCGCAGGCAGAAGAGGAGAACGGAGAGAGGTTAGAGGTCAGGCTAAGGGAGGGGTAGTATCCCCAGGGCTTCGAGAAGCAGTGCGCCCTAGTGAATGTGGGAGCATGTCCCTTTCGGGGACACTGTACAGTAACGGCATGGGCCCAGAGGTATGGTGGGCTCAGACTGTGTTCTAGGGTCTGGAAGCTCCTCACTGGGCCGCAGAGTCAGTGAGTTTGCCTTGCCAGGGCCACAGGGAAGGATCCCAGTCAATCTCACCCAACTTATCAATGGTTGTGATCAAGTCTGAGGGCACAAAGGAGTCCAGATCTGCATCCAGGATGCCCAGGGGGTCCAGCTGCGCCACATGGTGGCCACGGATCTGGGAAGAGGGAAGAGAACATGGCTGGGCTGTGTCCCAGCTAAAGAGACTTTCATTTCGAGTGTGAGTCAGAGCCCACTGAAAGCCCCCACTTCAAGTTGCCACACAGCCTATGAGCTGTCACTGGTGAGAACCGAGTGACAGTGACGGAGGTCACAGGAGCTCGCCCAAGTTTACAAGCACAACACGAAGCTGTCAAAAATAGGCAAAGATCTAAACACGATGGTATCCTACATTACCGTATTTGTGAAATTCTAGAAACTTCCCAAGTGTCCATCAACAGGAGTCCAGCATATGGATAAAGGAATACAAACAAGGGTGTACTACACAGAGCTGTTAAAAGGAATTAGGAAAATTCCCATCTGCTACTGACAGTCTCCACAACATACTGTTATGAAAAAAATGCAAATTCTAGTTGAATAAAGCATCAACAGCTATATAAATTTACACACACACTCAATGCAGGCATTTTAGAAGAGAACATAAGTCAAGCAAAATACAAAAACAAGAAAAATGTTATGTATAGGAATGAGACAAACAGTATTACAAACACAAGATTAAAAGAATAGTATTCCTTAGATTCCTAAGAATCCCCCTTGCTTTGAGATTTGACTTTGAAACTTACAAATGTATTACATTATAAAACTAAATTAAGTCTTAAAACCTAAAGGTAAAATTAAACAAATGAATAAGTACATCAATTTAGTAGCTTAGAGAACAATTCACCTGGCCAGTGGAATATTCCCTAAAGACAAACAGAACTATGTGGGGAAATTGCATAAACTCTCCTATAACCAATCAGTAGTAGGAGTGAGAGAATTATTATTCTAAGACTGTTGTATGTGGCTGTGGGGAAATCAAATAAGCCATTTTACTGGCATTTTTTTAAAACATCTTTTTTTTTTGGTATCTCTGAAAAGAGAGATGGTGTCATAAGATTGACAAGGTCAAGGACAAATGCTTGTCCTGCATTTAAAGTTTCCAACTGCATCAGTAAAAATCCATAATGCATGTTACCTTTCTAAAAAAATATACACTTCCCAGATATGACCACTGAAAATGACAAGACCGATAGTGGTAGGCATTCTACAGCTCCCTGGAAGCCTGGATGGTTCTAGAAGGAGCAAAAATGTACCGGGCAGACTTGGAGTGTCTCGTTATACCGAGAAAGAAGATGCTAAACACTGTCAGGACTGGGACTAAGAATGCAGTGTGTGTGTGTGTGTGTGTGTATGTGTGTGTGTGTCCGTCCATGTATATTATCAGATGTAATCGGGCAAGTTCAGGGTGATATGATTATAGAACCACACACACACACATATATATATATTATCTACAACAGACTGAAACTCATCAAATATGCTTAAATTTGTTTATTCATAAGGAACCATAAAAAAAACCAGATGTGAGATCTGGTCCCCTACTTTTGCTGACAATCTAAAAGGACCTCTGTGGCCCACACAAATAGACAGGCAAGAGGGTGGGAGGGAGAGGGATGGATTTGTGAAAAAGGGGAAGGAGAGGAGGGGGGAAGGAAGGGGACAGAAGATGGGAGAGGAAGGGGGAAGAAGGAGGGCAGAAAGAGGACAGGACAAACAACTACTCATATTGTTTGTATAAAAGGCAAACTCTTAATAAGAAATATATTTAAAAAACCATTTGTGGTGATACACACGTATAATTGTAACCCTCAGGAAGCTCAAGCACCATGAATCTGAAGCCAGGCTGGACTTGCAAGGAGAAGAGAAAGAAAAAGAGAAGAGAAGGAGGAAGAGGAAGAGAGGAGGAGGAGGAGGAAGAGGATTAATCTTTCATTGGTTAATTTTGAAGGATGCAAAGGAGCTACCTTACATTTTTGTGAATCAGTATACACCGTGTGTTCCTCCTCAGGACAACAGTGGTTGGAGGGAGTTCTCTCCTGACAAGCACCGCAGGCAACGGAGACGGAAAGACAGAAAGAGAATACTTTCCATTCACGGCTGCTCCGTCCTACGGTATGTCCCTATCCCCACCAGCAAGCAGGGAGAAAAATCCAATCTATAATGGATGAAGTCTCTAGATCTCAGTACCTATTTACATGGGGCCAAAGGTGAAATGTCAGCAAAACCCTGGCTCAGAAAAACTCTCCAGGTCAAACAAATACCGGCAAGCAGTGCGAACAGTAGCAAAGGAGAAGAAGAGGGCCGGAGACCTGAGCACACCCACCAACAGCAACCCAGATTGATTACAATCTTGCTGCGGACAGGAAATGGCTTCATCTACTGTCAACCCTGCCAGGAGAGCTTCGGTCTGGTTTTGACCGGACATCGTGGTAGACTCCTGCAGTTCCAGCACTTAGTAGGTGCCAGCATTTGAGGCCAGCCTGGGCTACATGAGATCCTGTCTAATGACGATCTCCCCACTGCCATATATATACAACAGCAAAAGGACTAACAACTGTGCTAGAACAGAAAAGACCTGCAGGCAGCACCCTGGATGTGACTCTGTGCTAACTACACAGTTTTACCTTCTGGCTCATACCTGTCCATCATCAGGTCACTTTCTTCTGTTCACCCAGACAAGAAAACACAATGCACCCTGAGGATCCCTTATCTGAAATACTGGGACCGCGAGTGTTTGGAATTTCACTCTCTTTTTCAACTTGAGGATATTTGCATAAACACACACACATACACACACACATACACAATTGTATGTGTTTCTTGAAATATGGGAAGTCTAAATATAAAAATCATTTGTTTCACAAGCACCTTAAAAAGTGATCTTATGCAGAGCCTGTGGGGTTTGTAGTGTGCCTGTATTTTGAATGCAACCCATCAGCTAAGGCCAGGCATGGAATTTTCCACTGATGAGATCACGCTGGTGCTCAAAACCTTCAGTTTTGGAGTCCTGTGGGTGTTTTGAATTAGGGACTCTCCATCTGCACAAGTAGGTACTGTGTGCCTGCAGGTAGCTCACTATCAGCTGGCCCACAAGTCAGCGAGAGCCCCACCCTGCTCACCTTCCCTTTGCTCCTCAGGGGCAGCTGGTGCCCAGAGAACTCAGTTCCAACTCACACAAAGAGCGAAGGCTTATTTCCATTTGCTAATTCCTCCCAAACCCATGCAGGGGCTTGCTGCGCCCTCCCACGGAGTCTCTTCGAAGGCCCTGAATCCCTAGCATCACCCTCTGCCCACCGTGTTTGCCTTACGAAACACCTTCTGCCACCAGTTCCCACAGTGATCCTCAACGATTATACGTGTCATGGTGCCAAGGCCAGCGGAGCCCTCCAATTAGTCCTGTTTAATCAAGAATACGAACTTACCAGGCATGCCTGTAACCAAGCCCTGCTGACAAAGACCGGGCTCAGTCTGGCCACCCAAGGTGGGAGAGGCAAATAAGCATTAGCAAAGCAGCTTCAGAATGAGCAGCCGGTGAGGGAGCACTGTTTGGTGAATTACTCATTCATGCCGGCTACACTCATCAAGCATCTGCCGCATATATTCCTGGCATCCTGGCAAGCCCAGTCTAGAGGACAGACACGGACAAGGGTGGAGATGTTCCGTCTCACTCAACACTGACTGTAATGGTCACCCGCTAAGGGCCCCTCTGTGTACTGAGAGTATGGTATGCACAAGACTGACCACGGCCCAGGAAACAGATGCAAAGCAGTACACATACAAGTCACTGGGAAGACACTTCAGAGCTCTGAGAAGAAGAACTTCTAGCGGGCAACATTGGAACGGAGACCTCCTGCCCTTGGCGTCTGTGCCACCAGCACCTCCCCTCCTGTGGGTCTTTCTTTCAGCCTGAGCGGCCACCACCCTCACCTGGTAGGCGCGGATCAGGGATTGCACCGCCAGGTGGTCCTCCACCAGCTTGCTCGTCTTGGCGCGACTCGAGACGGCAGCCCTGCTCTCCTGGACGGATGGCAGCTGTGACTGAACCACAGAGGTATCACTTGCTTTGCGGAAGAAGCTGTCCCAGGACTGGTCAGGGCAGAGAGCAGAACACAGTCACAGCAGTGCGGAGGGGGAGGGGGTTCTTGGGGTCCCCAGTGTTCTGTGGGAACTATGAGTTCCCAGGGTTTTCCCACAGCCTTACTTCAGGGAAGCCTGTCTAGTAACCAGGCACTCATCCAGAGCCCAGCTCCACCCAGGACACGCTCAGTGCGCGTGTGTGAGTCTGCACATGTGTGCATGTGCGTCTTGTGGAGGGTGTCATGGTGGGCAGACCCCTCTGCAGGATCAATGTACAGATTTTTTTTTTGAGTCAATGATTCTGCTGCTAGTAATTTATCCACAGATGTACTTAAATAAGTAGCCCAGATGGTCCCTGCAGGATTGTTTATACATGTGTTGACATAAAAACCACCTAAGTGGCTATCAGTAGGAAACTGGCTAAACAAATGAACTGAATATACATTTGGAATCTGAAAGATTACGTGGTCTTTTCTGGGGAGGCACATTGACAGCAAAGCTGAAGAGTACACGTGGCTTGCTGCTTGCTGGAGAAGTGAAACCAAGCACACACGCATGAACTTCCTATGTTTTCCAGAACAAGTAACAGTTCCTTTCTGGGCTGAGGCTGGGGGCTAGCTGGCTGGAAGAGAACTTGTATAGCATGTGTGGGACTCTAGGTCCCATCCCCAGAACTGCAAAATAAACAAAACACCCATATGGCACCAGTGACAGAATCAGTGGAATAATCTTAACGGAGAGCTCTTTGGCAAAACACATCAAAATGAGATGCACATATACTCTTGACTGCATAAAACTTCTCACACAGCTAGCTATGGGCACACGAAGTACACGCTGCAGCACTATTCATGACAAGGAGTGGACGGAAGTCTGTCAAGATGACGTCCATGTGCTAGAATACTACGGGGACAAAACTGGAGAACACTGGACTGGTGTTCCTTATACTGTGGAAAGTCTCAGAAGACAGACAGCAAGTAAAAAAAAAAACAGAGCAAGGTAGGATTGCTGTGTGTTACCTTTGTGTAAAAGGAGAAAGTTAGCTAGACTTGCAAAAAGTTTACGCAAAGAAAAATCTAAGAAAGAGAAGAAACTAAGAAGAAACTGTGGGGTGGCTTGGGAGGGGGGGTCTCTTGACTTTCCTTTCTTTCTAAACTTGAGTCATGTGACTGTTTACTCTGCTCCATTGAGTTTTTGACCAATAAGAGGCATTGTTTTATTATCTCATGCATCTCTAGACATTTATTCTCCTGATTCCATCTGAGAGCTCAGTATAACAGGGCAGGTCTCTGGTGTGCTGGACAGGACATTACCACAGCCTATCAAGTGGGACTGTCTCCTACTGTAGGCTCATCAGCAAGAAAGCAGGAAGCCTTTCTCCCGAGTGAAGACAGGCCCTTTCACACTTAGACTGGGCTGACCTTAACACCTGACCAATGACCTGAGAGGCAAAGAAGCCTGGTCAAAGATTACACACAAGTCCTCTCTCCAACGCCCCTCCCCCCTCCTTCCTAGCAGCTTCCGGAAATGGGAAGAGGGGTGCTGACCTTGTGGACACTCTGTGGGTTTTCCAACCAGGCAAAGTACATCTCTTCCATGTAATTGGAGCCGCCTCCACCTCTGCTGCTTGGGAAGGTGGTCGGTGGCCCGGACGACTTGCCTCTCCAGCTGAACGCTGGCATGTCCCTTGCACCCAGGATCTTCGTGGCCTGTGGCCCCAGCCTGGACGGCAGCAGCCTCAGCTGGCTCATTCTGTGGATGCAATGAGGAGGAAGTATAAACCCCAGGACACAGACAACAGGGAACTCTGACAGGCATACATTTACTCCCAGCACCTTTCCAGTCCACTCAGCGGGTGATCTCAGACGAAGCCAGGGCAAGACAGAGGGTTCACCTCCCAGAGTGCTCATCTCAGCAAACTTCTTCAAAAGACACTGAGCCCAAGCCCTCCCAGCTCCTGCCTCCCCACAACCCAGCTCGCCCCCTGATGATCCCAGAAGTCTGTTTCCTAACTTTGCTTTAGGGCGTACTACTACTGGCAGCCCCTGGAGCCCATTTGGAAGGTTCACAGGGGATGTGTAGACAGGAATCTAAAGAAGGAGTGGGCTTTATGCCTGAAACTGGAGGAGGGGGTCCTCCGGGTGTTAGGTGTACTATGTGTGGTCAGAAAAAGCAGTGAGAGGGGGCTGAGCTAGCAAAGACTGCAGCAGGACAAGTCTCTCTGGACTCTCTGACCTTGGGCCAGAAGTATCCAGTGACTCCCTCTGACTACGGTACAAGTACAGCGCGGCCTCCCTCCCGGCTCAGCCAGGAGGTCAGCGACTCAAGCCCCAACAACAGCCCCACTTCACAGAGGGGAAGACTGAAGTTCAGCGTGGCAGTCTGACAGTCAGAGAACCAGTCAGATGCCCAGATCTCCGCAGGAATTGCTTTCTCTGCCTCCCTTATACTGCCTGGAACACACACTCTGGACAAATGCCACTCAGGGCAGCTGACAATCCAGGGCACATACAGGCTGAAGGAAGCACAAAATTGAGCTCTTCTTACTGTCAAGAAATCTGCTCTTTCTTTTTTTTTTTTTTATTTTCAGCTCATACAAAAATATTAGGTACACCAGTTCCCTCCCTCCCTCCTCCTCCCCCCCCCGTACCCCCTGCTCCCCCTCCCCACCCCTCTCCCTCCCCATCCCCCAGTGCCTCCCGCCCCAATTCCCAGAGAGTCCTTTCTTGTGCATGTCTGATTTTTCCTCTGGGCCCTCCTCTCCGATAACGTACAAGGACCCAGTGGCCTTTCCCTGAACCCTTTCCCGTGTTCCCCTTAGGTATAGGAACACTGCTGTGGCTGCCAATCCTTTGCCTCCAAGGATCTTGGTGCCTTTAGCAGATGCTAGACTTTGTGAGGTCAACAGTGTGTTGGACAATGCGCAGGGCATGCAAAGTCCAATTATGATTGCTTCAGCCCTAACTAGTATAGAGTATCTTACATATCATTGCTCCTCCCATCCTTTTGCTCTTACACTCTTACTGCCCCCTCTTCCGCAAATTTCCCTGAAGAAATCTGCTCTTTCTAAGAGAAGAGCCCTGAATGATGGATAGGCTCTCAAAGGTGGGACTTCCTCTGCCTTCTACCCAGACAAAGTATAGACGTTCTTAAGGTCTCCTTTGCTTCGGTGAAGCCCTAGGTTCCCCATTCAAGCCCATTGAGGTCCCTGCCACATGTATATAGTGAGATCTCTGTTCCCTAGCCCCACCCCATAAGAATGAACCCCTGTCTGGACACTGAGCAGTTCCTACTGAATACTGGCTAATGTCCTCCTGCCTGGGGAGCCCCAGCCGGGAGCAGGGTGCAGCCTTGGAACCCCACCAGGATCCAGACACTGGGAGAAGCTGTGGCCCTTCACAGAGCTCAGTAACCCAGAAAATGTACATTCTAAGGTCTAACTGGCTCCCAGGACCTGCTAAGGACATTGAATCGACCACTCTTGGGTATGCGTGCCAACAGGTTACCAGCCCCACCCCTCCATCATTCCCCTGCTAACTAAATCAGGGGGGTTAGACTTTCTTCAAAGGATCAAGTCTACTGCAGGACAGAAAATGTTTCCTCCTCCACCTGTAAACTCACCTGAGTCCTCAGGAAGGGTAGACTGGGGCAACTCACAGCGAGTCTAAACAAAGGAAAAGTAACAACTGAAAAATACATTTCAGTGTAGGGAAAAAAGAGCAGAATGCTGAGCCCCTCTCCCTCCCATGTGTTCAGCCCCCCGGCCAGTGTGGCCAAGTCCCACAGTGTGGTCACTGATCCTCCCCACACGCGCCCTGCTCCTGGGGTAGCAGCCCTCTAAGGATTTTGCATGGTCTCTAGGATCACACAGCTGGGGTCAAACAACCTCGATCACCACAAGCAAGTAAACTGTAGACACCAAGCCCACCTCCCAGCACAATGAAAATAAGATCACACAGTCAAGGGCACTGCTTCTGGAATCACTGGACACCGAAGCAGAAGAGAATGCTGGGGAGACTCCGACTTAGGCCTGCAGGGTTCTCACAGCAGAAAGCAAGAGGTCAGCCCAACTTTTCTTAAGAGCAACGTTGCCAACTGCTTCTTGTGCCAGCTCCACCCCCACAGAGGAATGGGACAATTCAGGCCAGACTGAGACAATGCCTGGCTCTATCCAGCCTGGCCCAGAGTGGGAACACTCCGTTTTACAAACACTGAACAGTCTGGGCAGCCACTGAATGCTGTGGCCTTCATGAACCAGCTTGGCAGGTGGGCAGCCAGCCAGCTATTCCCACCTGCTCCCAGCAGGGCCGGAGGATCCCAGTGCACTCGTGGGTTCTGTCTACAGCCAGAGCCATGGCTGGCCTTGCTATACCCTACAGCCCACACAGGAGAAGCAGCAGAGAAGGAGCTCAATATTAGGCACTCTGTCCAGCCCCTGACGGGCAGCTCTTGCAGGCCTCTCTGGCCCAGTGTCACTCAAGAGTCCCAAGCCAACCCCAAGTGCAGGCATCTTGCCACCGAGTCTCTCGCAGCAGTGCCCTGAAATGGGTCCCTTGAGGAGCTCAGAGTAGGGAAGGACTTGGACGACCACGTGGCTTGCATTCTCTGTCTACTCGTCCTGCACTGAGAATTGGCCTCTTTGCGGGCCCAGGAGAAGACAGGTCTCCAAGGAACGAGGCAGGGAGGGGACAGCTTTTTTCCTTGGCAGAGAGGAAAAGTCAAACCCAGAGTGGGAAAAGTACGATGGTGGGTGGGGCCTGCTTGAAACACGTGTGAGGAGGGGGCTGCGCCTCAAGCTTGGGCTTGGACCCCCATGTGGCAGGTGTCAGCAGGTTGGCTAAGGCCTGCTGAGGCCTCGGGGTATCTATCTTCCCTCCTCTATGTCCCTGAAGGTGGGGGAAGCACCTCCGATGATGCTGTGACCTCAAGCTACTTAGGCCATACTGCCGGTCTCAGTTTCAAGAACATACAAAGTCTGTCCCCATGATGTCTGGGGTCTTTGAAGCTGCCCGCATGTGGACGCACAATGCTATACCCTCCCCACTCTTTGTAAGGCTCTGGGCAGTCCTGTTTCCTTGAATGGGCAGTGGGCAGGCTCCTCCCTGAGTCATGGATGGTGGAGGGGAGAAGGCCAGCTGCATGCAGCCTTGCAGTTCCTGCACTGAAGCCTGCAACCCCAGTTAGGCGCGTCACTCCTTGACGCGAAATTCTCCACTCGCCTGATCCAATGCACGCAAAAGGCTAGGGGTCCACAGGGGCACCGCCGACAAGGAAGGGCAGAGACAAGGTCACGTTCCCCCCCACCCCCCGCCCACGGGCCCAGCAGTGGGCAGCGGGCGGCGGCTCCCAGGACCCGAGAACCAGCAGCGGAGGGGCTGGACCCCAGACGGCGGGGGAAGAGAAGGCGCAGAACCTGGAGGAGGAGACGCGCCGCCGCGCTCACCGGGTGGGCGGGGGTCGGCGGGGCCGCGCGGTCCGGAGCTGCAGTTCTGGGGGCTGCGCGGAGGGGGTGCGCGTCGCGCCGGGCAATTACCTGAGTCACGTGACCGGCCGCCCGCGAGCGCGCGCCCCCGGGACTCGGCGCGTCGTGACGTCGCGGTGGACGCCCCGCCCCTGGCTGCGGCCGGCGCTGTCCGCGGTGCTGACCGCCCAGGCCCACGGCCACCTGTGAACAGAAGCAGGCAGATCCTTCCAGAAGGAACGGGTCGTCCTTGTCTGAGCGGCTGGGAGACACTGCAGAGCCCCCCGAGAGCCCCTGTGTCCTCGTCCTGAGACTCAGGAGAATGTACCAGAAAAGCAGCCGTCTGTGTGCGGGGGAAGACAGTTTCCGTTTCATTGCCTATAAATTGCAAATGCTATTAAAAGTTCCACAGTCTTAGAGATGTTTTGGAGAAAGGATGAGGGAGGACATGCAAAGTGCTCATCACTTTTTACCCATCCCTTCTCCCAGTGACGGTGAGCTAGGTTGCCCAATCGACAGGGATGATTGTAACAGATGATGCTGTGATGAACACCCTACATGTTCCCCTTAGACACTGTGGAAATTTCTCTGGAATACACACATTGTAGTTATGTGACTCCCAGTCCTTCTCTGCATAAGTGGGATTCAGACTGCTGAGTGCCCTGAGCACATGCAAAGTTTTAGCACTGCCATCACTGCTAGGTTCTCTACAGAGACTCCCCCATCCTTCTGTCACAAGAGAGTTAGCTTTCTGGTTTTGCAACAATAACAGATGCAATGTCTTACTGCTGTTTTAAATTCTGCACTTCCCTGGTTATCAGTGATGCACAGCTCATTTCGTTTGTTAGTTTAGGGTTTCCTGCTGAATTTTTTTTTATGTTGGGTTTGGTCTTATTTTATGCAGGAGATCCTGACATAGGAACTCAATACACATGTGATTGGAATGCCATCAGCTGTCCAGTGGGTCACTGCAACAGCTCCCCAAAATGGCTTCCATGTCCACCCCCCTGAATTCTAGTCTCAATACAGCAGCCAGAAGTTTCTGCATAGACCACAAATTGAAATCATGGCACTCATTTGTTCAAAACTCTCGAATGGCTTCCCATTTCATGGAGTCTAAACACCAGAATCCTTATATGTGCTTCCAAGACCCATTTTGTAATCTCAGATACTTCAGGCACGACTCTGTGACTTAATGAAGAAAAATAGGATCCTTAAGGAAATGTGATGTAATACCACTTGTGTTGATTAAAGGCACATGCTCATAAAACTATACAATATATATCACAAGAGTACACTAAAATATGTATTAGTCACATTGATGTAGCTTCTGAGGGGGGAAGTATGAAGACTGTGGATGTATTAATCAGTTACCCAGAACAACGCTTATAGAGTGCTGTGAACAAAGGGTATATATAACTGGTTCTGTCTTCCAAGGTATCTGAAAAGCTACTTGAAGATGTTGGTTGAGATGGTCAAGAATTGGACCCATTTCCTTGTGTTGGCACCACTTAGCCCAGGCTCAACTCATAATACCATTTTGGCAAATATTTAGTGACTGTGATGATTAGTACTAATTATCAACTGGGAACCTAGGAGACAGGTCTCCAGGCATACCTGAGGGGTTGTCTCTAGTTTAAGGTTAGCCACTTGGCATGGTTGTGAGGGGTTTTCTTGATTGTACAATTAATGTAGAACAAGCCAGCTTACTGTGGTACTTTATGGACCATTCCTAGGCAGATAATCCATAACTATATAAATTGAGAACTGAGCAGATGCCAGCAAACATACTATGATCCTTTCTGTTTCTTGATTGTGGATGTGATGTGACCAGCTGCTTCAAGCCTCTGCCATTCTGACTTTCCCACGATACATTGTAACTTGGACTCTTGAACCTCTTCTCTCTGAAATCTGCTTCTTGTCAGCTACTTTGTTGCAGTAAAAAGATCAGTAACTAAAACAGTGGCCAAATAAATGAGTTGGTAGATAGTTGACTTAGGGCCTTAAAGATGAGTAGTAGTTTGTACTGTGAGGAAAAGTGTGTAGCTCAGAAAGCCAGGAAGTCTCAAGGAGGGGGCTCAGCCAGAGAACTCTGTTCAGATTCTCATGATGTTCAAGCTCAAATTCCAGATCAGGGTATGGTGGCACAAATCTGTAATCCTGGCACTGAGGAGGCTAGAAGACCAAGATCATCCTCAGTCTCAATTACGTAGAAAATTTAAGACCAGTTTGAGCTACATTAGACCCTGCACAACCCCCCTGCCCTATTAAATAGAAAGTTACTTCAGATTCTTGGGTCAGAGGAGTTCAGTGATCTGGTTTGGCCAGAATAGGCTGAACAAAGGGCTGGAGCCACCCATCTGAATTCAGACAGGTCTAGATCAGCCCATCCTGGGATGAACTCTGAGGGTCTTCGAAGGTCATCCACCATTTCTGGGATTACTCTGCAGGAAGACCCCCTGCAGCTAGGGAGGAACTGACTCTCATCCTCCAGAAATAAGGCTGTCAACTTTCCCCAACCTTTGCTTATGAAAGGATATGGAGATTAGTTCTCCTTTACAGAAACAGTCCCACCTCAAAGTGGGCACAAGATTAACTGGGTTGGGCCCCAATATGAGCTAACCAATAAGGAAAAGCCATCCCCGCCCCCTTTGCCTAACCAATGGGGAAAGGCCATCTTTCCCAGACTTACCTAAAAGCATAAATATACCTGACCTTGGCAGCCATTTTGGGTCCCTGCCCCCTCTTGGCACTCCATGTCTGGAGTCCATGAGTTCTTTTCCAGCCCCATGCCCCTCATGGATTCCATGTCTGGAGTTCTCCAGAGTGCCTAGCCCCTCATGGTACTCCACATCTAGAGTTCGTGAGTTCCATTCTTTCTCTGCTCTAATAAACTCTACCTTAATCCTCTACACATGTTCTGGTTTCAATCTTCCACTCTGAACAGAAGAATCTGGATTCATACAGACTTCTAGAGAGTCAACCCCCGCAACATGAACCACTCATGAGTTGAAAGGAAGATGGTTCATGGTTGTGTCTTAAAGCCATCCAGCAGGAGAAGCATCCAATAGACAGCTGATGAGGACTTGAGGAAAGGAACTGCTGTGATAGCTATGGGTGTGGTGGTGTGGAGTTAGCTAGTGGAACTGGACTGTGGGCACCATGTTCTGGGGCTTGTACTTTTGAGGGCTTAGAAAACAATACCTGCAAAGTGAACATCTCAAAAACAGTTTCTTTCTGACTTTATCTTGTCCTCCTGTCTTTCACCTTCATCCCCAAGACAAATGATAGAAGCTATAATTCTTGTTCTCCAAGTCACCAAAACACCTCCACACAAAACTATTGTTCCAGCTTTCTCTTGCTTTTCTGTCTAGGACCTGTCAACAAGAAAATTAAGATGCTTAGCTGCTAGGGCACTTAGTGTTCCTGGGAGGAAGAAATGCTACAACAAAGCAAGTAGGAGAACCAAGCAGACAGGTTTAACTGAATTGCCCACTCAGTCTGTTTCCATTAGCTTACACACTTGTCTAGTCCTCTGCCTTACAGTTGCCAAAACTTCATTGAACTTCAAGCAACACCATAGAGAGTTCACTTTGTGTCTGAGGTTTCTTTAACCTGAAGCTCTTTGTGTCCCGTAGAACTAAGATGTTTTTCTCTTCTAATGCAGCCTTTGTGACATGGGTGTTGGCCATTCATATTCCTTTGTGACAAAGGAAAGGAACCACCCTCTTTTCCCTTTTTCAGATGATGACATACACCTGTAATTCCAACAAAGAGAAGGCTGAGTCAACAGAATCAAGAATTCAAGGCTGACCTGGGATAAATTTGTCTCAAAACAAAAAGCAAAAAAAAAACAACTACAAAACTCTCCAGGACACAATAGACACCAAAAATGCATAAAGCTATGTATGAATGTGCAATTTGCTTTCTTCAAAGTTTTGCTTGATGACTGGAGGGAAGATCAAGTGGTAAAAAAGCAAGAATGAAAATTGTGATGGTGGAAGGCAAGTGTGCACCAATCAGAAATGGAATCAGGACAGATTTGAGAAACAGGTTGGTGAGCTTATGGCAATGGTAACTCACAGGTTTCTGGCTTTGGTGACTGGAAGTCAATGAGATGGGAAACAAGCATCCACACAGGCTCGAAGGCACAACAGACAAACATCTCAGTGACAGCCACTAATGAAAGATGTAAGATTCCAAGTTAACTAGCAGCGGCACACAGGGACAACAACCTAACAAATCAGAAGACGATAGAGCCTTACGGTCTGTTCACAAGCCCTCTGAAGAATCCCAAGAGGGTACACAGGGAGAAAAAGAGACCCATTTCCTGGAGGGAAGGGGAATCATTCATTGAAGGGGATGGTAGCAGAGCTGCCAAGAACAGGCGCCCCCTGCCTGGGAAGCCTGCCAGCTGACTGGCCTTCCAGCCTAATTGTTGCTCTGCTAATTACACTGATTAAAGCAATTATTTAGGGACAATCAAGACTCCCCCTGAAGGTGGTTGCCATTCTTAGAAGCCCAAGAGGACTTGAGACAGTGACTGGACTGTCTGCGGAGATTTTTAGAAGCAGACACCTGTTCCCCCCCACACACTTTGAGTGTTTGGAGTACAGAATATGCCAAGTTTTTATTTATTCTAGTTGTACAGACTTTAATTAATGTGGAACTATGAAGAGCAAGATGTGAAAACTTCCCTTTCACTGTCCCAACTTTGCCTTTATTCCCTTCTAGAAATAACTCCCGACTTCTCTGGTGAGAAGTAAAAGTTTTTTCATGTGTTTTCATACATTATAGATAAATTTGTAGATAAACACACACATACACGCATTTATAAAAACATAAAATGGATCACATTAGAATGCAATTCAAGGATTGCAAGAAGGGGATTGTTCCCCATCTTGAAGATGTTCATTCTAGTCTTAGTAAGGACAGGACCATTCACTATTTTAATGGGTACTGCACTTATTACAGGAGAGTATAATTGTTGTGGGGGTTTGTAGGTGTCTAGTTTTTGGGTTCAGGAGTCAAAGATTGAAACCAGAACATGCATAGAAGATTAAGGCAGAGTTTATTAGAGGAGAGAAAGAACAGAACTCATGGACAATAATATGTCAAGGGCAAGGAGCTGGAAAAAGGCTCACGACTTCAGATGTGGAGCAACATGAGGGGCAGGTGCCAAACATGGCTGCCAGGGTTAAGGTATATTTATAAACTTAGGCAAAGGGTAGGGGAGAAGATGGCTTTTCCTCATTGGTTAGCTCCAGTTTCTGTAAACCTGATTGGAGTTTTTGGTCCTCTAAGTCTCATTGGTCTGTCCATGTTGGAGCCCTGACAGTAGGGCTTACCTGTAAAGGAAGACTAATCTCTATTTCCTTTCATGAACAGAGGGAAGTTGGCAAAGAGCATGTGCGGGGTTCCATGATCTGAACGTTTACCTCACAGTCCTGATAGGTGCTAGAATGGTATCAGCAAGAATTAAGTCACAGTGGGTCAAGAGTGGATCCTGGAAAAGCTGAAAAACAAGTCACGTTTATTATGGAACCTAGTCCCTTATATACCATGAAACACTGTGCAGCGCAATGACGTCAATAATGGTGGACAAACTACATGTGCAAGGTCAACAGTAGGTGGGGCCAACACCAACAATACAGCCCTGCCAATCCTTAGACATGTTAATAGGACCTAATTGCCCCATTCATTGTGGGGAAAGAACAGGCTGCTGATAGGTCAGGAACATGGTGATACAATTACAATGATAAAACTCTGAACCCATCCTTTAGATGTGCTAATCAATGTCTAGATGGCTTTCAAAGAACAGGAAGAAACATGTAAAAAAAAAAACCAAAAACAAAAAAGAAGATACCTCTGTCCTTGATCCCAATTCCAGACAGGACGAGATCCATCGCTGCCCCTTGCGGGAAAGTCAACAGGAGTCAGCCTAAGACTATACTGGCATAGGCTGGCACAGGCATACAACTATGCTGGCATAGAAGGACACTGCAACTGAGACTGCAAGGAATGCCCTTGGCATCCGTCTTCAAGAAATGGAAAACTTGATCTTGAGTGTTCCCTACAGGCAAGTTCCTTTAGGGTAATCCCAGGTCTGGGGGTGATCTTTGAAGATCTTCAGAGACTGTCCCAGCTCTAAAACTGCCTAATGACGACTGCATTTCACTTCTCATACAGTGGACTCACCCCCGCCTGCCCCCACATTTATAGACCAAAAGAAAGGGAGTGGGGGATGTCCTCCTATATGTACGTATTCTTTTGTACATATAGTTTGGTAACACTGATCTCTGGAAGAAGTTTAACATTCGACTAAAAAGTATATGTGTTTTAGAACTGAAAATATACACTCTTCCATAAGACCATTCTAATCAATGCTTCCTTTTGAGTTCCCACGTCCTCACATCTTTGTCCAACGTGCTTAATAATAGTCCATTAATTAATTGATTAGTTAATTTTGTGTTTATTCATTTTGAGACAGGGCTTCCCAGATTGATCTGGAAATAACCATATAGCTTACAGTGATCTCAGACTTGCAGAAATCCTTCTGCCTCAGGGTCCCAAGTGCTAGAATTAACAGGCACAACTTACCATTCCTGGCTAGTTTTTAAGTTTGCATCAACATGAAAGATGAACAAAAGATTTCATTTTGCCTTAGTGTGATAAAACAATAAAGTCAATCATTTTTTTTAACATTTAAAAAATTACATTCACTTATTTACTACATGAGAATGGGGTGGAGGCTTGTATCCCCCATCTGTAGAAGTCAGAAACCATGCAAGGTTGGTTCTCTGCTTCTTCGATGTGGACTCTAGGGATAGAACTACTATAGGGAACAGTGTTTCCTTTGCTCACCAAATATCCCTTTGTGGTTGCCAAATGTTGCAGGATGACTCTCCCATTGCTGCAAGGTTCTTGTGTTTGGAATCAAAGACTGAAACCAGAACATGTGTAGAGGATTAAAGTAGAGTTTATTAGAGGAGAGAAAGAATGAAACTCAGGGACTCCAGTCATGAGGGGCAGGCGACCTGGAGAACTCATTGACTACAAGCATGGAATCCATGAATGGCAAGTAGTTAGAAATGAATTCATGGATTCCACCTGTGGAGTGTTGTGAGACAGGCATCAAAGATGGCTACCAAGGTCAGGTATATTTATACACTTAGGCAAGCTTTATCCTCATTGGTTAACTCTCATTGGGCCCAACCCAGCTGATCTTATGCCGGCCTCGAGGTGGGGCTGTTTCTGTAAAGGGGACCTAATCTCCATATCCTTTCATAAGCAAAGGGTTGGGGGAAGTTGGCTAAAGGTGTGTTCCTTCAGGGTAATCTCAGCAGTGGGGGATGACATTCAAAGACCTGAGACTATCCCAGCATGGCTGCTCTAAACCTGCCTTAGAACTAACTAAAGTCATGAGGCTTGGCTGCAAGCATCTTTACAGATATCTCATCAGCCCTTCAAAAACATTTTATAAGGAAGATTTGTTAGGCTTTTCTTTGTTATGGCCAAACATCCTGCATACTTTAAGGGAAGAGAAAGATTTATTTGGATTCACTGTTTCTGAGATCTTATTCCATGGACATTAGCTTCATTGATTGCAGATGAATGTTGAATCAAAACAGCATGTCAGTGGGAGCTCATTGTAAAGGACATTGCTCACTTCATAGCCACTATTTGTGGATCTTCTTTCTTCACCATTTACATTTTTTCCTAATGAATGATGCTGTGTCTGTCTTTAATGCACATTTGCCTCCTGATGACATTTAAGGATTTAAAAGTCAGCTCCAAATGCTCTCCAAAGAATCCTTTTTCATATTTATTATTAATTTTGCTAGTTTTGCAAACATAATGGGTTGTTCCTGCCCCCTTCGTTTCCTCCCCCCTCCATCTCCAACCCTCCCCTTTTTTCACCAATCATTCCCACTCCTTTTCACCCTCCTGTCTGCTTCTATGGACCCCAAGGTTTGCTTTGGTTTATCAGCTCTAATGTGATCTCCCGTCTTTGTGGCAGACTAAGTGGCTTTTCTTTGGGTAGACTCACTCACTGATAAGGGTTCATCCTTTCACCTGTCTGACTCTACCTCCTAAAGTTAGCACTGCATGTAATTGTTTTTCCTGAGGCCATCCCTAGTCTGTAAGGGAGTAATGATTCTATGTCATCTGTTGTGCAGGTCTGGTGAGGATAAGTATCACTGCAGTGGGTTCTTGGATGGAGTAACCCTGCCTTGAGTGGAATTTTGTGGCGGTGGTGGACCCCATCTTTAGGCTTTTACAATCTTACCGCACCCCTCTACCTCAAGATTCCCTGAGGAATGGGATGATTCCCTTAGGCTGGGAAGAGATTTGGTTGGCCTGATTGGGCTGCATGTTTCAGGGATGGTTGCTCTGCATTCTGGTTGGTTGCTGTTGTCTATTTCACTGCTATTCCAGTGCACTGGACTGTCTCTTGTTTGGGTGTTGATATAGAAGTTTACTCTTGGGTGTTTGTGGTTAGTATTGAGACTCTGATCCTGTGTACTGTCAGTTTGTACCCGGTCCACTGTGGTTGAGACTTGTTTCCAGTGCTGCGCTGCTGCTGTGTGTTCCCTGTCCTGGGGGAACTTAGGGACTGGTCGTTGGTTACCTGGAGGCTAACCTCCATTCTCTGTACTGAGTCCTCTTCTTGTTCTTCCCTCTCCTTTAAGACTTTTCTTACATTAAAGTCTTTTTTAAAATCTGTTTACCCAGGATCTTTTGTTTCTGCTCTTTCAGGATCTTTTTTTCACCCTCTCTGGTGTGTGTTCCTTTGCGTTACTAGGTATTATAAGAGTTTCTGTTTGTTTCCATCAAACTGAGGGACTAATGTTAGGATCTACTTATAAGGGAAAAAAATGACATTTTTCTTTTGGCATCTGGGATGTTTCATTATGATTTATTTCAGTTCCATTCATTTACTGGCAAATTTCATTAGTTCATCTTTCCTGACAGCTAAATAGTATTCCATTGTATATATGGGTCACATTTTCATTAACCATCTGTCAACTGTTGGACATCTAGGTTGGTTCCATTTCTTTGCAGTTGTGAGAAGGGCTGCTGTGAACATGATTGTACACATGTCTCTGGTGCTGGATCAATGTTCTTTAGAGATATTCTCAAAAGTGGTATAGCTGAGTCATATGGAATTTCTATTTTTAATTTTTAAAGTACCTCCAAATCGATCTCCAAAAAAGGTTGTATGAGTTTACAATCCCACCAGCAATGTATGAGGGTCCCCTTGTCCCCCTATCCATAACAGCATTTGTTGTTTGTTTGTGTTTTGGATCTTAGCCATTCTGACTAGAGTGGATGGTATTACAGGGTGGTTTTAATTTACATTTATCTAATGACTAGGAAGGTAGGACATCTTTTAAGATGTTTGTCATACATATAAGTTTTGTCTTGTGAGAAGTTTCTTCTCAGTTCTATAGCCTATTTTTTGATGGGTTGTTTACTTCCTTGGAATTTAGTTTTTGAAGTTCTTTGTGCACTCTGGATATTAGTTCTCTATCAGATGTGTGGTTAATGAAGATGATCTCCCATTCTGTAGGTAGTCTTTTTGTTCAATTAACAGTCTCCTTTGCTGAGCAAAAGCTTTTTAATTTCATATAGTACCACTCATTTAGTGTTGGATTTATTCTCTGTGCCTTTGGAGTCCTATTGAGGATATACTGACCAAAGCTAATCAATTTGAGAGTATTCCTTACTTTTTCTTCTAGGAGTTTTATAATCTGGGGCCTAACATTGAAGTCTCTGATCCATTTGGAGTTGATTTTCATGCAGGGAGATAAGGGTCCAGTTTCATTCTTCTGCATGTAGAAATATAATTTTGCCAGTACCATTTGTTGAAAATTCTGTCCTTTTTCCAATAGATGTTTTTGCACTTATGTCAAAGATTAATTGCCTGTAGGTGAGTGCACTCGTATTTGAATCTTCAATTCTGATCCATTGGTCTACATCTCTTTTTTTTTTTTTTTTTTTACATCTCTTTTTTAGAGACAATACCATGCTGTTTTTATTACTATGACTTTATAGTATAGTTTAAGGTCTGGTATGGTGATACCACCAGTGGAGTTTTTATTACTCAGGATTGTTTTTGGTATCCTGGGTCTTTTATGTTTCCATATGAAATTTAACATTGTTTTATCAATTTCTATAAAGAATTGGGTTGGAATTTTAATTGGCATTTCATTAAATCTGTATGATACTTTTGGTGGAATGGTCATTTTAACAATATCAGTTCTGCCAATCCAGGAGTATAGGAAGTTTTTTCATCTTCTGGTGTCTTCTGCAATCTCTTCTTTTAAGGTTTTAAAGTTTTCATTATATAGATCTTTTATATCTTTGGTTAGGTTATTCCAAGGTATTTCATTTTTTTTAGGAGCAATGGTCTTTCTTCTTTGTTTACCCTTGGTATATAGGAAAGCCACTAATTTTTTAATGTTAATTTTGTATCTTTCTACTCTGCTGAATTAGTTTATCAATCTCAAGAGTTTCCTGGAAGAATCTTTGGGGTCTTTGAAGTATAGGATCATGTCATCTGCAAACAGGGATAAATTGATTTCTTCTTTCCCAATTTGTATCCCTTTTATCTCCCTCTCTTGTCTTATGGCTCTAGCTAAGACTTACAGTACAATATTTAATAGAAGAGGTGAGAGTGGGCAGGTAGCCTTGTCTAATTCCCCACCTAAGTGGGAATGCTTCCAGTTTTTCACCATTTAGGATGATTTAGATCATAGGCTTGTTGTATTTGGGTTTTATATGCTGATAAATGTTTCTTCCAAACCTTTTTTTCCTCCAGGGATTTTATCATAAAGGGGTGTTGGATTTTGTCAAAAGTTTTTTCAGCATCAATTTGGAGAGTTTGATTTTTGTCTTTGCATTTGTTTATATGGTAAATTATATTTATAGATTTACATATATTGAGTGAACTTTGTGTTTCTGGAGTCAACCCATCCTGGTCATAGTAGATGATCTTTTTGATGTGTTTTTGAATCTGGTTTGCTAGAATTTTATTGAGTATCTTTGCATCTGTGTTCATCAATGAGATAGACTTTTGGTTTTCCTTTTTTGTTGTGTCTTTATTTGGTTTTGGGATTATATAATATTTGCTTCATAGAAGGAGTTTGGAAGTGTTCTTTCCTTTTCTATTTTGTGGAACAATTTAAGAAATATTGGTATTACCCATCAGGATGGAGCCAAGGGTGGTGCAGGAACAGCAAAACTGGAAGAAGAAGCAAAACTAGAAGAAGAAGAAGAAAAAGAAGAAGAAGAAGAAGAAAGAGGAGGAGAAGAAGAAGAAGAAGAAAGAGGAGGAGAAGAAGAAGAAGAAAGAGGAGGAGGGGGAGGGGAGAGGGAGGGGAAGGGGGAGAAGAACCATAATTCAGAACATCAGAGATCCTACATTAATCACCAGGAACCAGGCCAGCCTAATCTCTCCCCATCCCAAAGCTCAGGGAAATTTGTGGAAGAGGGAGTGGTAAGATTGTAAGAGCCTAAAGATGGGGCAGAGCAATGATATGCAAGATGCTCCACATACATTAGGGCCAAAGTAATCATAATAGGACTTTCCATGACTTTGCGCAATGACCAACATGTCATTGACCCCCCAAAGTCTAGCATGGATCACAGGCTCTAAGATACTTAGAGGCAAGGGATTAATAACCACAATAGTGTTCCTATACTAAAGAGGAACACAAAAAAGAGCTCTAGGCAATGCTACTGAGTCCTTACACCTCATCAGAGAGGAGGACCCAGAGGGAAGTTTGACATGCACACTAAAGGATGCTCCAGGAATGGGGGGGGTGGAGAGGGTACTGGGATAAAGGGGGGGGGGAGCAAGGGGATCCAGGGAGGGGTGGAGGGAGGGAGGGGAATGGGGTACTTATCAAATTCTTATGAGTGGAAAAAATAAATTAAAATAAAAAAAGAAATATTGGTATTAATTGTTCTCTGAATATCTGGCAGAATTCTGCACTGAATCCCATCTGGTTCTGGGCTTTTCTATGTTGGGAGATTCATAATTACTGCTTAAACTTCATCCCATGCTGTAAGATTATTTAAATAATTCAGTTCTTCGGGGTTTACTTTTGGTGTGTCGCATGTGTTTAAAAATTCATCCATTTCTTTGTGATTGTAAAATTTAGTGGTACACACACACACACACACACACACACACACACACACATATACACACACTGGAGGTATTTGCAGCTTGACTACACTAGTGCTGTGCTACATGAAGCTCTTCCACTTCAGTACCTGGGTTACCTCGTCTACCTGCAGGGTCATTCTCAAAAGGGACCAATGTTATTTTCCCAGAAAGCTCCCTACTTATGTCTCCTTGTGGGTATTATGTATTTTGTTCCTCTCATCTCATTACATCGTTGCTTGGAAGAGTGATTTCAAAGGTTCAGGTCATGACCTGGAGACAAATGCCATTTTGTCCTCATTTTCAAAAAAAGACATAATAAGCAAACAAAGAAACTATCAAAAATGAGGGAAGAGCTAGAGAGATGGTTCAAGAGTTAAGACCATTGCCTCTCAAGCAAAAGGACCTGAGTTCAGATCCCCAGATCCCAGATAAAAATGTAGAGCAAGGTGGAAATGGCATCTGTCTACACTTCAGGACCTGGAAGGCAGAGCCTGGGAAACTCCAGTTCAAAGCAATAGGAGGTAGGGCAATCTAGAATGATTCTTAAAGTCACCTTTGGGCCTCCATAGGTACACACACACACACACACACAGACACACACACACACCATGCTCCTGCACACAAAAAAGAAACTACCATTTACATTTAAAATTTGAAATACTTTATTTAACAGAATAACAGAGGCTATTTCTCATATTATTAAATATTTATAACCACAATTTTAATGATTACAAGCAGATCATTACATGAATATTTCCTCCAGTATGAATTTTTAAAATACAATATAATAAGAACTGGTCCCATCACTGCAGACCTTAAGATTTCCTATTTTCCTCTAAAAGTCTTACTGTTTTACACTGTTATATTCAAAGCCCCTAATACATTTATTTTTTAATATTTTATTTATTTTATGCACTTGTGTGTGTGTGTGTGTTTGTGCCTGTATGTGCCTGTGTGTGTGTGTGTGTGTGTGTGTGTATCAGAGAGAACTGTGT
This sequence comes from Typhlomys cinereus, assembly GCA_023101885.1. Lineage (NCBI taxonomy): Eukaryota > Metazoa > Chordata > Mammalia > Rodentia > Platacanthomyidae > Typhlomys > Typhlomys cinereus. The sequence goes on along the minus strand of JALPQD010000025.1, from coordinate 2,235,395 downwards.
GTCCCTGTGGAGAACCAAGGGTGACTTCGGGAATCATCCTAGATTGTTTCTACCTCTTTCTTGCTTCACTCTGGGATTTTCCAGGCTCCACCCACCAAGGCAGAAGTGCAGGCCACCACCATTTCCTGGTGTTTTTAAGTGGGACTTGGGATCTGAACTCAGAACCTTCTGCTTGCAAGACAGAGTCTTAAACCCTCAGCCATCTCTCCAGCCCCCATCATCCCTTTAGAGTTAATTTTTGTATAAGATGTGAGCTTTAGAAAAAATTTGAAAACAGGAGAGAGTCTGGCAGATTGTAAGGGGAAAAGAAGGAGGGTGGGATTTGGGACTAAGGGTTAGCAATATTATAAAGTCACAATAGTCATTTATATAACATTAAAAAAGTATAGAAGGAAAAAAGATGTGAGCTTTAGTTTAGTTTCAACGTTGTTCTTTTCTTTCTTTTTCTTTATAAGCATATCTAGTCACTCCAGTACCATTTGTTGAAAATATTCCTTTGTCCACCCAATTACTTTTGCAACTTTGTCAAAAAACCTATTTGCATAATTCTGTTTCTGAGTTGAACCTTATCAAATCTAATACACCACAAAGGAGATGAAATGTTATGGGGTGACTTCCTTGTCAGTAAGAAACATAGACTAGTGGTAGAATTTTAACTTCTTCTCAACAACAAAACAATCTTAAAACACAGTTATATAATTTCTCATGATGGCCCTGCAGAACTAAGCAATGCAAGCAACTCAAGAGCTTATCCAAGTACTGGCTTCCCTCTAACGGACTACACTCTTGTAGCAGGTCACCTGCATGGTTGCTAATAAATGACCATCAAACAGCTTAAGGGAACAAGGGGTTTATTTCCTTAGGACAGTCTGGGTATATTTCTCAGTCCAGGTTGACGGAGAGCATGCACCAACACCAAGGCTGAGGGAACTGGCTACATCATCTCTACGTAATGGCTGAGAGAGGGATGATCCTTACTTGCCAGACCAGCATGTTTGGCCAAGTGTACAAAAGGATGTCGACTCTCTCAACCAGCTGTCTGTATTTTATTTCCAGGGCCTAATCCCACTCACTGTAGGCTGGTTCTTCCCCATCAGCTAGATAATCTCCTGCAGGCTCACTCTGGGCTTCACTCAACTACTAATTCTCCACAAATGTGCCCAGAGCTCAAACTCTCAACTATCAAGTTGATACCTGCGCCCTACCCATGACAGGAGGGAATCTTGTTTGCTAACTGGACACGTTGCTAAACTGTATTCTAAATATTTCTGTTTATACCATGCATTCATTTTATCTCAACCTTAGTCAGAGAAGCTTCCTTCTGCAGTGGACAGTGGTTAATGTAGAGACTCATAATTAGTCAAAGTGATGAGAATAAATGATTGTTGAGTGCTCAGCTCTGTATCAACAGGACATCTGTAGCAACCTCTTCCCCCAAGGCTCAAGGAACCCTCCAGAAAAAGGAATGGAAGGAAGGTAAGATCTGGAAGGTGGGAAGGACTGCTATGAAATGCTGTCTTCTGACCTGACATTGGTATTGCACTCATGAACTCACAGCCGCTATTGCTATCAGACAATAACTGCACAAGATTCAGCCATTCATCATTCCAGTATGGACAGGGGAATGACACATGAGGTCTCACCTCTAACAGAGGAGATTGCAGCAGCTGATGGGTCCCTTGGGTGGAAGTCATTTTCCTTCTGGCATGTAGCTACTGGTCTGTTGCTGGAGTGTGGTCAAAACGCATTGTATGCATACATGAAATTGTCATAGAATAAATAGAAACAATATTTAAATTGAAGAAAGGAGCCAACCCGCATACCATTTAATTCATCCATTTCTCAACATTCGTTCAGTGGTTGCTAGTGTATTCTCAGATCACTTTCAGGGAAAGGAACAGCGGGGGGGAAACATTTAGAAATAATTAAGAAAAGCAACTCGTCGGTGGGAGGCTAAGATAGAATAGGGCCGTCATCAGTTATCTTGTGATGCAGAGCTCAGCACCATGGGAAGCTCCCAAGCACCTTGACAAACTCTCCAGACCACCACCAAGACCCATAGACTTCATTGGACCTCAGCATTAACTTTGTCCCCCACCCCAAGTAACACAGGCATGAATGAATGTTTAAGTTTCCCTAACTATAAATATACCTCAGAGAGCTTATAAAGAGAAAAGGCTTGTTTTGGCTCGCTATTTTAAGAGTTTCAGTACACAATGAGGTAGCCCTGTGATATGAAAGAGTGAGAAAGAGGAAAGGGATGGGGTAACAAGCGCTTTTTTTTACAATCACACCTCCAATGATCTGAAGACATCCAACTAAATCTCCTGCCTCAGATTTTTCCACCACCTCCTAATAGCACCATGGCAGAGGACTAAACCTTCGATTCAGTAGGTTTGGGGGGGATGCTCTCTATCCAAACCACTGCAGGATGTGAGGGGGAGAGAAGAGGGGGAAGTAAAAGCTTTCCTCCCTGGAAGATGGAAGCCCTCCTGACAACCTTTTGCCCATTCCTCAACTCTGCTGGGGACTTACAGTCCTCCCAAGACCAAGTAAGACTGGGGAGTGAGCTGCAGGGTCCCTTGGGAATCTGTGTGGAGGCTCAGGATGCAGTCCCGGGGCCTGAAGCAACTGAGTTCACCCACTCCTAGGTAGAGCAAAGCCCTAGAGAGTTCACAGCTAAGGATCCTGTCAATCCCTCACCCTCAGCCCTCCTGTCCCTGCCCCTCTGGGATCCTGGAGCTCTCTGCTTAAAGGAGAACACTCAACCTTTGAAGAGGCCTGAGGGTGGCCCTCTTGAAGTTCCAAGAGACAAGGGCCCAGTTTCCAGTGAATTCAGTCGTCACCATCACTACTGACCACATCTCACCATATGGCTTTGGATTTCACGAGGCCAGGCAACCGGCGGGTGAGTCCCCCATCAACCCCTGGTGTCCTACTTGGGACCCCCTGCGGAGTGCTCTGGTCCTGGGACCCTGCACCCACAGCTGGGGGTAAAGAAAGACACCTTTGGGCTTTTCTTCCACTCATCCCTCTGGATGGAGTCACTTTGGACGCGTGGCTAATCCGGGACGCGTGTTGTGGATGCTTTCAGGAAGCCGAGGGGGCGGGTCCGAGGCAGGTGGTTTGTGACCTTGGGAGCCATGCAGTAGGCTGGAGGCTCTGCCTGCAGTGAGGACTAACCACCTGTTTCGGAAAAATTGTTCTGGAAGCTGAGTGGAAGCTGAGTGATCGACACAGTCAGGAAATGAGCTACCTTAATGAAGGGTGGATCTTGAGACTCCAAGGAAGGAGCTGTATCCGTGGTCCAAGGGAGGAGGACCATGCAGACTATCACAGAGGTGCGGACAGTGGGTCTGGGAGTGGATCTGTACAGAGTCACTACAGGACTGGAGAAGGGTCACTGTTACCACTTCCAAGGGACCTTCTGGAGGCCCGACCTTAACATGTCATTGAGGGTAATAGAATTATTTCCTCCGGAACTCAGAGTATAACGTGGATTCACTGAAGCGGCCCATGCCCTGGGGAGAATGTTAGAGTATTCCTCACTTCCACCTAGTTGGGGAAGAGCCCTTAGCTCTCCAGAGGCAGACAAGAGAACATAAAGACACACAAATTATTTTTTAAAAAAATCATAGTTTCAAACTCAAGCACTTGAACACATCGGGAAATATTTTCCTTCGTCTTTCTTATGGTTTTCAATTTTTTGACAAAGCTGTCGTTAGATATCTTTGGTCTCCACTTAAAATGGTGTCAGATATTTTCTATCATGAATTCCTGGGTCAGCTTACCAATCAGCTTTGAGAAGGCCACTCAAGTTCTGACTTGCCAGGTTGAGCTTCTGCAAGTCCCATTTCTGCAAATTCCTAATGCAAGCAACACTTGGCTTACTTGCCTTCTTCACTATAACTGAAGTTATACTCTGGCTCCCTCACGCTTATTAAATCTATTCTTTTCTGAAAAAGATCTTTAGGCAACTGTAAGCAGAGTAACTTAGAAACCGTAGCTGTATAATTAACTTCTAGTGGAAGCAAGGAGGAAGTGTGGGCTGAGGTTAGTTAATAAGATTGGGACAGGCTCCTGCACTATATGAAGTGCGTGGGCTAGAGAGGAGGGCCTGAGGGAGTAATCAATGCCATTGTTGGTTGGGTTTAGATTGATTTCATAAGCAAGAACTGAGCTAGTGAAATATCAGGTTAGAAATGTGGTCTCACTATTTAAACCACACACACACACACACACACACACACACACACACACACACACAAATGCAGCACATTCTTAGTGATCGTCTCAGGAGAATCAAAGAATATATTTATCGTTAATCACACCATGAATACAGAGAGACATAGAGGCTTTTTGAACTTCCAGGAAATAGATCCTCATGCTTCCACTTCAGAGGCCCAATAGTAGACTGTTCAGCATCTTCCAGGGATTGAGCTGCCCACTGCCCACATTCTGGCTACTGTGGGTGTGGCTGAGAAGCCAGAAAAATTGATGTAGCCAGAGAGTTCATCAGCAACACAGACTCTGGCGCCAGTCCAGATCTAACTAAATCAGAATCCACATTGCTTTGGCTTCCATGGGCATGTACACATTCGATGTGAGAAACACTGCTTCCGGTAGCACCAAGCATCCTTCATCCTTACAGACAAAAGCTACGCCCTAGGCGAGCTTGCCAGCCAAAAGAAGAGAAAGTAATTAAACTGGATCAGCCTTATGGTTTCCAGTGAGCTCATCTTCAGATAGACTGAATAAAATCTATCTCTATGTCAACAACTCTGATCTTGGTGGCAAGATGACCCAGCAGGTACAGGCACTTGCCACACAAGCTCAATAACCCAAGTTTGAGCTCTGGAATCCACATAAAGCTGGAAAGAACAGACTCCACAAAGTAGTCCTCACCTCCACATGCATGCCATCCATACCATGCCACGTGCACCACACATATCTTGCACACAAAATCATGATAATAATAGTATTATGCTATTGATAATATTTCTTTAAAATAACTACACTCTTGTTATTATACCCATAGAATAGGCACTTACAGTGGAAACCTTTGGGTCTAAAGCTGGATGAGTGGAGGGAAATGCACATATCAGGGAGGCCTGAGGAGAGGTAACTTGATGTACCAAGGAAGCCTGAGCACCCACAGGACTAGGTCTGAGTGAACCCTGGGGTCCACAGAAGCACACAGGCAGAAGAGTGGGAGAGAGTGGGAGAGAAGGGTGAAGGGAAGGGAGGGAATAGAGGAGAAGGATAGGGAGGGAAGCTGGGATGAATACTCAATATCTTGTAAAAGTAAGAAAAATTTTAAAAATTGCCATCTTTTGGAATATCTTTCCTTTTACCCTGTCTTAGGAGGAGGTATTTACTTCCCAAGTATCATCATAGAGTGTTTTCTGATGACTTTCCTGGAGGATGAGATGTGGTCTTCTTGTGTATCACTCACAGATGGATCATTTCTTCTCAGGAAGGAATGCACTGCAATGATTTATTCTTTGTCCTTTAACAGAAGGCATTATACACATCCACACACATATGTGCAGTTCTGAGGGCCACAGAGGAAACTCTACGTCTTAGAGTTTTGTAGGTTCTACAGATGACTGTGTTTCGACCAGTGATTAAATTTGCTACAACTCTGGACGGTTGTTTGACTTTCACACTGGATTAAGGGAGAGGGGAATATATTAGCCAAGAGTAAAAGCTTTAAGTCCTGAAAGTCACAGTGCTAAAATACAACACTCCTGGATTAAGTTAAATAAAAGTGAGAGAGGGACAGGATTAGAAAGAAACCTCTAGAATTTTTATGAGTCACAGACTCTCTGGATTAGTACAATGAACTGGTAACCACATCAGGCCCAGCATTGTATCAATTCAGTAGAGAAAGATGACCCAAGAGAGCAGCCTTACAGTTGGAGGACTGACTGTTCAAGGTTTGAAATTAGTTCTGGATCAGTTCCTGACTGAAGTCTACCTTCACTAGGGCCCTACCCTGTTCCAACACTCTGTGGTCTGGGTTGATAACTGTCTCCAGTAAAAACATGGAATCTCAGGAACCTACTTCTCCCATGTGCAGCCTGAGGAGCTCAGACGGTTCAGAAGCCTCCAGTGTAGCTGTCTACGAGGACGATCTGTCCTTCATTCAGAGCTGAGTGACACTCTTCCCTGAAGTGTCCTCACACAGGACACTTGGTCCTGTCCACAACAGGAAATGCCTGTTCTTAGTGCTACAGCCATTAGTGACAAGCTCCTGGAAGTGGCCATTTTCCTCCAGAAACATCCAATTTTTTATAAAATATTATTAGGTAACCAAGATGGCTCAGCACATACACGTAGGCCTGATGACCTGAGTTCTATCCCTGGAATCTACCTTTTTAAAATTTAGATGCAGGGGCTGGAGAGGTGGTTCAGGGATTAAGCCTCTGCCTTGCAGGCAGAAGGTCCTGAGTTTGAATCCTAGACCCCACGTATAGATGCCAGGCAGAAGCAGGGGTGGCCTGCGTTTCTGGTCCTGGTAGGGCAGAGCCTGTGAATCCTGGGGCAGAGTAAACAAGGAGGAGGTGGAGGCGGTCCATGGTAGTTCCCAAATTCGTGTGTGGTTTTACACACACACACACATACATACACACATGCACACACATGCACAATTGAATAAATAAAAAAAAAGTTGGATGCAGAATCACACATCTGTGATCCTAGCACTCCTGCTATGGGATGGGAGGCAGAGAAGGGAGAATCATTTGCAAGCTCAGTCAGTCTGGAGAATTCAGCATGACCAGAACAAGAGAGATCCTGCCTTCAGCCAGGTGGAAGGCAAGAACTGACTCCCAGGATACTTTCTCTTACTTCCACATGCACATGCAGGCTCCCCACATTAATAATAATGATGATGATGACAAATTAAAGATAGATGCTTTTTGACTGTTTTAATCAGCAAGTATGCATTGAATTCCATGATGGGTTTCACAGATGTTTCATCCAAATGTGTCATGTACTTTTGGAATATTCAACCTGAGACCCTCCCTTTCTTCCCACAAATCATTTTCTTATTTGTTTAGTGTCACTTCTAGTACTAATTATGTTTGATTTGTGATTAAAACAAATTTTATTACTTATTTGTGAGGGAGGGAGGAAGAAAAAGGAGGGAAAGAAAGAGAGAGAAAGAGAGAGAGAGAGAGAGAGAGAGAGAGAGAGAGAGAGAGAGAGAGAGAGAGAGAGAGACATGTATACCATGGCCCATGGATGAGGTCAGAGGATAACTTTTGGAAATCAGTTCTTTCCTTGTACTGTGTGTGCTTCTGGAGACTGAAGTTCCCCATTGAGTTATCTCTCCAACTCATTTTTAAAGCTTTTATGACTTTAGTAACTTATAGTTGACTATATTCCCTTTGTTTTCTTATCATCTTTCCAGACTCTATCATCTTTCCAGACCCTAACTCAGAGAAAGGGGCCAGGCTGAGGTTAGGTACGGATGGGTCCCTTCTGAAGACACAGCAAACAACTGAAGCTCAAGGATGTCGGTTATGCTCTTTGTTGCTACAGGTAGATCTTTCAGCACGCCTGCCGAAGGGAATAGGTTCTGATGCACAGGAGAAGGGAGGCAAGTTTACCTGTCCCAGTGTGGAGTCACGGGCAACTTGAAAACATCAGGACTTTCAGAACCTGGGACAGCGCCTAGATTGCCACTCCAGCCAAGGGACAATTCCTGGCTCTAAACTTATAACCCTCATGAACCTGCTGTGGTTTGTCTCCTCTGAAACCCATATTGAAAGCTGATTTCTGTGTGGACGTTAGGAGGCAGAGCTTTAAGAAGCTGTTAAGGGTTGAGCAGTTTTAATGCCTTTCTTTCTCGCTGGAGTAGGCTTGAGAAGTTTCTGGTAAAGCAAGGCTGGCTCTCGTGTGCTCTCCTTTTGTGCATGTCCACTCACCATTCCACTCTCTGCCGTGACTTGAAGCAGCATGAGCCTCCTCTGAAAGATACTCTCATGTTCTTGGACATTCAAAGCTCCAGAAACATGAGCCAAAGCAAACTCATTTACACATTATTCAGACCAAGGAATTCTATTATAGTAACAGAAAACTGACTGAGATAGTGGCAAAATATTCTCAAACCTCCCAACTTCAGGATTTATTCATTTCTTTTTAAAAAGGTGAGAGATATATAGCTAATGTTGTGGATGGATACTTGGGGCATTAACATGATAGGAGCACCTGCAACAGCAGCTGTAAATGAATATCAGAAGCCTCAAAACACTCATTATTCTTAGTTGGGAAATCTAACTGAAAGATTGAAGGACCAAGTTTCACTTAGAGATGCTTACTGTGGCATCATTTATAATAGCACAAGCCTGAAAATAGCCTAAAAGTCTAGTTGGAAGAAAATTACTAAATAAATTAAGTTATATGACAGCTTATTTTCTAAACCATTATGAACTCTATTCATAGATCCAGAGTTATTAGCATAAAAACCCCAAGTCCAAAACAGTGTTGGAGAATGTTAAGTGACATTAAAAAGTCCTGATAGAATATTATCACCAACAAATATTCACAAAGAATTCAGTGTGCCAGCCACTGGGTTAAGTATTTTAACTTATTTAATTCTAGAAATTTGCAGTCGTTAGTATGGCTCCTAGAGACTCATGTGTTTAAGGGCTTGGTCCCAGGTGGTATTGGGAGGTAGAACCTTTAGGAAGCTAGGCCATTGAGGTGTACCCTTGAAGGTAATCTCTCTCTCTCTCTCTCTTTCTGAGATCGGGAGTTCTTCCTCCATATGCTCGCACTGTGATGTTCTGACTAATCACATTCCCAAAGATAACTAACCATGGGCTGAATGTAAGCCAAGTGCACCTTTCCTCCAAGTGATTGTCTCAGGTGTCTTATGGCAGTGATGGATGGTTGACTGGCCTATGACTCTAAGAATGGAGCATCATTATTGCTATTATTCCCCTGTGGAAAAAAAATGAAGACAGACATTAAGTAAGCAGGTCTAAAGCCAGTAAGGAGTAGTTAAAAAAAGACATGGATACAAGTACAGACTGTCTCCTACACATAGAAAAAAAACCACGATTTAGGAAGTCCTCTCCCTTTAATTTTTGAGCTATAATTTATATACAGGTAAGTGTGTAAATCTTGTGTACTTAGGTTAATGAATGTTTTATAGCATACACTCATGTAAATACCATCTAGACTAACATCTCGAAGAGCTTCAGTGTGCTGTCTCCCCACCGACTCTCAGAGGCAACCATCATCTCCCTGCTTTTCCCAAATATACTAATGTTGGCTAGTTCTGGACTTCTTAAATGGAACTTTAAAGATACTATGGTAGTTACTATTGCTGATTTCACAGGATCAAGAATCAGCCAGGAAACAAGGCCCTAGGCATACCTATGATTTGGTTAGCCCCTGGGCATATGTTGATTAGGTAAACTGAGACCAGAAAACCACACTGAAAGTGACCACTGCCTTTCTCTGAACTGGGGTTCTGTGTTTCATAAAAAGGAAGGAAGGTGGGAAAGAGGGTGAAGGGAGGGAAGCTGGAATAAATATACAATATGCTTGTAAAAGCAGAAAAAAATTAATTAAAAGAAAAAGAAGTGTAACTGTGTATCTCGGGACCACATGTTGTTTATTTACCTTGTATCTGGAAAGTGAAAGAGAAGGAATCAGAAAGTTCCACTGTCCCTTAAAGGAAATGTACCCAGTGACCTAAGATCTCTACCCTTCAACTCTTTAAGTTCTCACTACTTCCCAGTAAGCATCATGCATGCGCTTGTGTATATCTGTGGAGGCCCGAGGATAACCTCACAATCAACCTGGATTGCTCTACCTCCATACTGCTTTGCTGTGGGATTTCCCAGGCTCCAACTTCCAGACCTGGAAGCTGGCAGATGGCCACTGTTTCTGCCTAGCATTTTTTTTTTTTGTGTGGGATATGGGATTCTAACTTAGGTACTTCTACTGAGACAAAGGCATAACCCCTGGGTCATCTCTCCAGTCCCCATTTTCATTGATACTGTTTATGACATATGTACTTTTGATTTAATAAAGTTAAGGGAAAGAAAATATAAAAAAAACTGAAGAAAGTTGGCTGAGCACCAGCATTCATCTCCCTCTGCTTCTTGACTGTGTACGCAGGTAGCCAGTCGTGATGGATTGCTGCTGTCAGGATGGACTACATGCTAGGACTCTGAGCCAAAACAAACCACTTCTCCCTTAAGCTACTTTTTTATTTATTTATTTATTTATTTATTTATTTATTTATTTATTTATTTATTTATTTATTTATTTTCCCACTCATACAAACATAATAGGTACCCCGTCCCCTCCCTCCCTGGACCCCTCCCTAGACCTCCCTGCTCCCTCCCCCCTTTTCCCCTTCCTTTTCCCCTTCCCTCCCTTTCCCCCAGTGCCCCCTCCCCCATCCCTGGAGCATCCTTTAATGTGTATGTCAAACTTTCTTCTGGGTCCTCCTCTCTGATGAGGTATAAGGACTCAGTGGCATTTCCTAGAACTCTTTCTTGTGTTCCCCTTAAGTATAGGAACACTATTGTGGCTGTGAATCCCTTGCTTCTAAGGATCCTAGTGCCTTTAGTCCATGCTAGACTTTGAGGGGTCAATGATATGCTGGTCATTGCGCAGATCATGCAGAGTCCTATTATAATTGCTTTGGCCCTAACTTGGTGGAGTATCTTGCATATCACTACTCCTCCCCATCCTTGTGCTCTTATAATCTTACCGCCCCCTCTTCTGCAAATTTCCCTGAGCTTCAGGATGGGGAGAGATTAGGCAGACCTGATTCCAGGTGGTTGATATAGTACTTTATCACAGCAGTGGGGATGGGGAAACTAAGAGAGATGACCAAATCTTTAGAGGTTCATGTTTCTTTTTTTTCCCCACGTTTTATTTTTTTCCTAATCATACAAGCTCAAATAGGTACCCCCATCTTCTCCCTTCATCCTCCCCCCTGTCCTCCCTTGCACTCTCCCCCCTTTTCCCCTTCCTTTCACCCTCCTCCCTCTCTCCCCTTCTCCCAGTGCCTCTGCCTCTCTCCCTCCCATCCCTGGAGCATCCTTTTGTGTGAATGCCAAATCTCCCTCTGAGTCCTCCAGAGGCTCACATTTCTTGTGTAAAGTGGCATAATATTTTCATGTGGCTTTTGTTAAAGTATTTGCCAAACATGTCCAAAGTCCTAAGTTCTATTCTTAGTACACACACACACACACACACACACACACACACACACACACACTGCATATGAACATCTATCCCCACACTTTTCAATTATCTTTAGTTTACTTATAAGATTTAATATAATACAAATGCTATGCAAGCAGCTATTATACTATATGTAGAGAATAAGGACAAGGAAATCCATCTGCGTATGTTCAACACAGACATGATATCTACTTTAATGACTATTTTTAATCCAAAGTGGACACATGACACAGAGCGCAGCCTCTGTGTTTGACTGTTCCAACAATATTGTCTGTGAGATTCATCACAGCAATATCTTCTCCACACAAGTTAGGGCTGAAGCAATTATAATAGGACTCTGCATGATCTGCGCAATGACCAACATATCATTGACCCCTCAAAGTCTAGCATGGACTAAAGGCACTAGGATTAGTGTGTAGGCTAGGAGTAGTTTTTACTCCTTCTACTCTAGCTGGACTTTTTTTTAAACCTCTATAAATAGTGGTTCCTTGAATATTATGGTGCATGTCTCTCTAATGTGCTCCAGTATAAGTTTTTCTGCTAGATTCTGTATTAGTCTAGTTTCTCTAGATAAACTGAACAAATAGAGTGAACATGTAAAAAGGGAATTTACTGGATTAGCAAGCAAGATAAGGTCTAGGTTAGTCCAGTAATGGCTGCCTGTAGCTGCTTAGTCTAGGAGCTGAATATCTCCGCGGTCCCCGTCTGTTGTTGAAGGTTAAAGGATTCAAGGAGCATCTCTGGACTTCAGTCACATTGGAGGGTCATTGGAGGGTTAAACAAGATAATGGTGGCAGGAGGGAAGATGAATTTTCCAGCACAGGGCTAGGGGAATCAGTGAGATGTTCTGTCTTATGCTTCCTTTTATCTGGTCTGCGACTGAGGGGTTCCATTCAGATTTAGGGTTGATCTTTGTATTGTAAATATCTTAATCCAGACAATCTCTCCAGCTGGACTGACAGCTATTCTGTTAGTTGATCTTAGGTTTAGACAAGTTGACAACCAAGATATCACAGATACTTATCCAAGAATGCTGGGTCTTAGAGCATGGTAGGTAGTCAAAAAGTTTTCTGAAAATGGCCACGCCTATTTACAATCCTATCCTCTGCTTTATTTCTATTCCTTTGTAAAATTTCCTGCATATTTCTTTGTCTAATCTGAATGTGTGTCACAAGAGAGATGGAGAGAGCTAATGGGGACATGACATTCCTCCACATAAAGAAGCCTCCTGCACTGGAGTCTCTGCCATGCTCCTCACCTCCAGATGGCTGGAATTCCAGTCACTCAGTGCTACTCTGCCACAGAAGGGAAGCTGAGATACAAGGGGTGGTGGAGAACTTAACTCTAAACACCAGGCCTACTGCTGAATCACTGCAGTCAATCCTTGTGAATAAATTGTGGCGTGGAAGAGCCCCATGTGAAATATTGGATGTGTCTAGAGTGTGGGATAAAGGTACAGAACGGTCTTGCAAGACACTATTTTTAGTCATTTAGGACCTGATTGCTCCTGGTGAGAGTGGGTGGCCGAGACGCAGAGGCTTTTGTCTTGATGAATTACCGTTTTCTTTGCCATTTCTGAGACTATTACGGCGTCGCTGCATCTGAACACTAACAACGATTTATGGCATGTATGAGTCATCATTGGGAGAGATAGAAAGAAAAAGTCACTGTGGGTCAGAGTCCAAAAGCATCCTTCTCCAAGGGGATGAGCTGAGCCGGAGATGACTGCTAGAGCAGTCTGGATGCAAATGTGGATGCAACCTGAATGCACAAAAGACTCCTCTTTCCTGACAGACTGAATCTTAACTTGACTCTCTGTCTCGCACATGCTGCTGAAAACATGGCGCCTGCCTGTAAGAGTATCACCGTCTACACAGTGAGTGGGAAATGAAGACACAGTCTGGTGTCATGTCTGATGGCAAGGGCAGGGAGCCTGGAATCAAGAATTTCACAATCTGGAATTATTACTGAAGAATCCAAGTCAAAAGAAATGAGCATGAATAAGTATAAACTTGTAATTTAAAAATTTTTTTAAATTAAAAAAATCCTGCTTGGCATGTGCAAAGACCTGGGTTCCATCCACAGCAGAGGAAAACGTTTTCAGATGTGGGAAGGCAGGGCTGGCAGGGTGGCAATGGGAGGATGGAGGGAAGACAAGTTAAGGGAAATGTGATCAGAATGGATTATACACATGTATGAAATTATCAAAAAGCAAAACTCATCAATAAAGAAAAATGGGAGAAAATGCAGTCTGAGGCTGGTGGGGATGAGACAGAACCCACCTTCTGATGACAGGTACCTTCACTTAAGATGTACTGCCCCTTGAGGTGTAGGGCCACCTCAGAACTGGTGGGGAGGACCGCCTGAGTCACACTTGGACAGACCTCCAGAGCTCCCTGAGGACTTACAGAGGGAGGGGAAGGATGAAGGGGATGCAGGATACAGAGAGACGAGGCTGATCTCTGAAGACATTCATCTATCACATTAAGGAATTTATGTTTGGTTTGTCTCCTGAGGATGGAAAGTGATTGATGAAAACATTCTCCAGGCACTACGCTGAGGTGTAGTTAGGGGACTGGATGTGCAGGAATCAGCGGCATGGTCTTATAACCTTGTTCAGAGTGGAATTATATTTTCAAGGGAAAAGAATCAGTAATGACTATTGACCTATAGGATGTTCACAGAGAGTGGAGGGGCAGTGAACTGGAAGGGAAACATACACATACACAAAATTTCCATCTAAGGGGCTGGGGAGATGGCTCAGGGGTTAATACTCTGTCTCGAAAGCAGAAGGTCCTGAGTTCGGATCCCAGGTCCCACAAAACATGCCAGGCAGAAATGGCAGCGACCTGCACTTCTGGCCCTGGTGGGCAGAGCCTGGGAAATCCCAGAGCAAAGCAAGGAGACAGAAGCAATCCAGGATGATTCCCAAAGTCACCCTTGGTCCTCTCTGATGTGCATGTGCACACACACACACACACACACACACACACACACACACACACACCCCACATACACATGTTAAAAAAAGTCCACTAAATTACCAGCAAAAGAATTACCAATTGCTGTAAATGATATTAACACAAAACCTGGGAAGCCATTTTTCTTGTAAAGTGGTGTGTGGGGTGTGTTTAGGCTCTTTCATAGGCTCATGAAAAGCCAAAGCAAACAGAGAGCCTGCCTTCTCTTAGCTGGAGTTCGGTTCTAATGTGAGACTTGGAAGTCCAGTGTTCTGGCGGGAGGGCGTCTGGTCGATCTAGGTGTGATGATCACCCCTGTGTAGGACCGGGACTTCCTTCATCACCTAAATGGTGGATTCTCTCATCACTGAGTTAGATGAAGCTCGAGGGCTCTGAGAAAGGACCAAGGGCATTTGTCATACTCTGTTATTATAACGATTATTGATTTCCTAAGTGTGCGTATGTGTGTGGAATATACAGCACATCCAGGCTAGCATGGGAACTTCTAACAGTTCCCTGGAGAGCATGTCCTGTTAGTTGAACGCACATACTGCAGCAGTCCTGGTCAGATTGAGGGAAACCTGCGATTAGTTATGTGCTTTTAGTTGCACTTCTAAAGTCACCAATTTTAGGAGCAGCTATCTCACTCCTGAGGTGTGGGACAGGACTGATTGCATATGCAGAGATCATGGATTTCTCCCTAACCTTCAGTGGCTTTTCCCATGCCTCAGCCTTGAGTACCCCCGAACCCTCTTCTCAGGGAGGTGGAGTTGAAGCTTGCTCTTTCGTTTCTACATGGAGCCACCTGTTCTTCAAAACATGTCAGTGATCAGCGCATTGCAGAGCAGGGGACATGTCCAGGCTCAGTCGCACCTTGGCTGTGGGGACTGGGGGCTGGTGACTGGGTTGTGTGTGTGAGCACTGGGAAGCAAAGCATATGCGGCTGGATGAAATTACAGTGCAGGTGTACCAGTGTGTAAGAGATGGGGGGCGGGAGATAAAAGAGGAGGAGGAGGAGGAGTATGAGAAGGACGAGGAGGAGGAGGAAGAGAAGGAGGAGGAGGAGGAGGAGGAGGAAGAGAAGGAAGTGGAGGAGGAGGAGGAGGAAGAGAAGGAGGAGGAGGAGGAGGAGGAGGAGGAGGAGGAGGAGGAGAAGTAAACAGAGAAGTGGAGGTCTTTAATATTAGCCCTGCTAGATGCTGGTTTCACAAATCCCCATCAAGGCGCTGAGTAAGTGCTCCCTCCTTCTGCAGAAGAAGTGCATGGGGGGCGGCAGGGCATTGGGGGCCACGGAACTCAGCATGGCTGTGGGCCAGGTGGAAAGAACAAAGCTTCCTTATTCTGCACTTAAAATCATTAACTAAGAGAAACGAAGGTCAAAGAGAGATCTAAACCAGACACGGAGTGCCAGGAAAGAAACAGAATGGAGAGTACATGACATTTGATGGGAATTCTCTAGGGCTGAAGAGACAGCAAAGTCTCAGGGTCGGAGCCTTATGCATACTGGACAGAATAAATATGAGGGGAACTGGAAGACATTGCCAAAGCAGTAGGACCAGAAGTGGATTTTAGAAGCAGAGAGGCGGGGCTTTTCAAGAACAAAAACCCTCCAACGTGCATGAGATCCTGGGTATTGCTTCTAAAATTATTCATGCCATGTTATTATTGATAAAAGCAGAATTTTTCCTTTCTTTTTTTAAAGATATGCTATCAGTTTCTTTTAACCTTTAGCGTGTGTGTGTGTGTGTGTGTGTGTGTGTGTGTGTGTGTCTGTGTGTGTATCAAAGGGCACTGTGTGTCCCTGTGGAGGACCAAGGGTGACTTTGGGAATCATCCTGGATTGCTTTGGTCTTTTTTTTGCTTTGCTCTGAGATTTTTCAGGTTCCGCCCACCAGGGCCAGAAGTGTAGTCCACCACTGTTTCCACCTGGTGTTTTTAACGTGGGACCTGGGATCCAAACTCAGGCCCTTCTGCTTCAAGGCAGAGTCTTAACCCCTGAGCCATCTCTCCAGCCCAAAGGAGATTTTTTCAGGTTCTTTCACATAACTGAGCCTTGGTAAACTCTATGACTTTAGTATATGAGCGAATTGCTGGTTGGATTGAGGCTTTCTGATCATCTGTGTGCACACATGTCTAGTATGTGCTATCCACCCATCTCTACCTCGCCAGTGGTGGTTGTAGGCACGTGCTACCACATGGTATCCCTCTCCTCCCACTTTCTTTTAGATGGTTTCTGGAAGTGTAACCCAAGTTTCATACTTGCAAGGTAAGTATTTTACCCAACAGGCTCTCTCCCAGCCTTGCATATTTTTTGTTTTTATCCTTTTCTTTTTGAGGCAGTGTCTCAGGTAGCAGAGCTGATATTTTCCTAGACACATACAGGTACCTTGAACTGGGTTTCATTAGACTAGCAGACGGCCTCCTGATCATCATTTAGAGATACCTGGAATCAGGTGTCCAGTCTCAGAAGTCAGACAGAAGGTGAAGCGCTCCTCCAGCTGCTGCAGAGTGAAATCTTTGATCAGCTCAAAGTCACGTGAAGTCTGAGAGCTGGACATGCTGCTGTTAGCATGTAATCCCAGTCCTCGGGAACGCAAGATAGGAGGACCAAATGCAAGTCTGAAGCCAGCATGGGCTACGTAGTAAAGACCAGGCCATCTAGGGTGACAAAGCAAGAGCCTATCTTGAAAAGTCAAAAAGCCAAAAAGGAAAAAAACAATTGAGAGTTGTTTGGGGTTTAAAAAATCTATCAGACAGTACTAGTCCCTCTATCCCTGTCCCTCAGTTTCCCTTCTATCTAAGCATCTTGTTTCAGTGTGGTACATTTGTAACTCATGTGCTACTTTGACACACTATTGTTCATCACAGTTGATAATTTACATTAGGTTTTACTGGGTTGAACAATTCTGTGGTTTTTGACAAATGCATATTTCATGTATCCATCGTTAAAGTCATACAGAGGTCTGGTGAGATGGCTCAGGGGTTAAGACTCTGTCTTGCAAGCAGAAGGTCCTAAGTTCCCATCCAAGGTCCCACTTAAAAATGCCAGGAGGAAACAGTGGTGGCCTGCACTTCTGCCTTGGTGGGTGAAGCCTGGGAAATCCCAGAATGAAGCAAGAAGGAGGTAGAAGTAATCCAGGATGATTCCCGAAGTCACCCTTGGTCCTCCACAGGGACACACAGTGCCCTCTGATGCACACACACACTGCACATACACGCGCGCGCACACACACACACACACACACACACACACACACACACACACACACACACACACACACACACAAATATTAAACAACCACATAGAATCACACACAATTCTAGGTTGTATGATTTTGTTTTTTAACCTCCCTCCTGCCTCTCCACCTCAACCCTGATCTAGATGTGTATATCTATCTTATCCATCATGTCTAGTTTATCATCTGTGATTTCATCTTTTCCAGAAGTCACAGAATTTCAATCACACAATGTGATTGACACACATTCAGACTGATTTCTTTAATTTAGCAAAATGCATTTTCATTTCTGTTGTGACTTTTGGTGTTTGGTAATTTACCTTTTATTGCTGCATAACATTCCATTGCAAGGATGTAGCATGATCTGTCCATTCACCACCCCACAAAGGACATTGATTTTCAGCAAAATAGGAATAACATTCTACTTAATGAACAGGAATGATGGGGTGTTCCCGTTTTGCTCTTGATCTTGAACATGAGAAAGCATGTGATTTATTTACAAATAAGTATAACATTAGGTGCAACTTTTTTTTTAACTCAAAAAAAGTCGTTTAGGAAGTGTTCTCCATTCCTAGGTTGTTCTGCATTTTACTCTGAATGAGTCTCACATTCTGCTGAATGCTTTTCATTTTCATCTATTGGTTGATCATATGACTTTATCATCTGCAATGTCTATAATGATGTTTTCCTTCATTCCTGATGTTAGCAATTTCAGTCTTCTGTTTTTCTTCCAGTCTTCTGATAACTTGCCAGTTTTATCAATAAGATCCAGCTATGCTTTAAATGACCTTCTTATTCAGTGTCATTTTCTTTTTTAAATTTCATCCTATTTTGTTTTGGATTTTACACATTTTCCCGAGGTGGTATCTTAAAGTGTTGGTATGAGATTGTTATGCTTTTGAATATATACATAAAGTATATAAATTTCTTGTTCAATATTTTGGCTGCTTCCCACAGATTTTTTTTTTTTTTTACAATTTTCAACAGATACTTTTTCAAATTTCCCTGAAGGCTTCCTCTTTGAACCATGGATTATTTAGAAGTGGGTTGCATTGTAGATTTTCCCTTTATTGTTGTTACTGCTTTCTACTCTATTCTCTTGTTCCCCAAAGTGGATTTTACATTTTAGAAGCTCATCATTTGTGAACCATAATAGTGTGTCTTGCCATGTGTCCAATGGACAGATGAAAATGATGTATATTTTTGTTGGCTTTGGATGATGTGCAAAATGTCACTAAGATCCTGTTGATTCACAACATTGTTGGGCTCTGTCTTTGTTGATTTTGTCAGTCTTTGTCTTTTTTTGTGTGTGTGTGCGTGGGTATCAGAGGGCACTGTGTGTCCCTGTGGAGGTCCAAGGGTGACTTCAGGAATCATCCTGGATTGCTTCTACTTTTTTGCTTTAGGATTTCTCAGCCCACCAGGGGTGGAAGTACAGGCAGGCCTCTGCCATTTCTACCTGGCATTTTTTAAAAATATTTTATTATTATTTATTCAACTGTGCCCATGTGCGTGTGTATGTGCGCGCGTGCGTGTGTGTGTGTGTGTAGAACCACGGACGAATTCGCGAACCACCATGGACGCCTCCACCTTCTTCTGCCCCGGGATTCACAGGCTCCGCCCTACCAGGACCAGAAGCGCAGGCCGCCCCCGCTTCCGCCTGGCGTCTATACGTGGGATCTGGGATCCGAACTCCGGACCTTCCGCCTGCAAGGTGGAGGCTTAACCCCTGAGCCACCTCTCCAGCCCCCTACCTGGCATTTTTTATATGGGACTTAGAATCCAAACTCAGGTCCTTCGGTTTGCGAGGCAGAGTCTTAACCCCTGAGTCATCTCCCCAGCCCAATGTCTGCCTTTGTATTTGATTTCTTTACAGTTAAATGCAACTTTTGTCATTATTTAAAATTTCAATAAACTTTTAAAAAGAATAGATTTTAAATTCACAGCAAAGTCGTGCAGGAAGCAGAATTCCCATGATCATCATCATAGCTGGAATCTGAGATCTCCCTCAGGTTCACTTGCTGAGGGTTCTGTCTTCACAGTGGCACTGCGGGAACCGTGGAAACCCCAGGAGGTAGGGTGTGTGTATCAGAGGGCACTGTGTGTCCCTATGGAAGACCAAGGGGTGACTTTGGGAATTATCCTGGGTTGTTTCTATCTCCTTCATGCTTCACTCTAGGATTTCCCAGGCTCCACCCACCAGGGCCGTAAGTGCAGGTTTTTTTTTAAACCCGGGATATGAATTTAAGTATTTCTGCTTTCGAGATAGATTATTAATCCATTTTAGTTTAACAATGATATGTGTTTTTCTGCCACTTTTTCTCTTTTGATACTTTTGTTTCTTTATTCTGCTTTCCCATATCTGGATCCCTTCTCAGAATTCCACTTTTGTATACATGCAGTCGTTTTAAGTGTATGTCTTTTCAGAGCCTTTCTATTGGCTGCTGTAGGTGTGACACTGTATACGCATAGCCTATCATTGAGTGTTGTATCTTACCAGCTTGTGAATGGATAAACGATTTTTATTCTCATATTTATGACTGATAGTCATTTCCTCTACAGATAACAAAAACTACTTTTAACTTCAAAAAACATTTGTAAATCTGTTTATTGTATTTATCTGTATTCGAACTTTGCTGCTGCTTTCTGATCTGAGATCTATTTCAACTATTTGTTTCAAGGCTTCCTATTTGCAGGTCCTCAGTGGGTGTAATGATCTTTGTGCTGCAGCATGCTTTCGCTGGGTTCTGCAATGGGTTTTCTTCTTGCAGTGTAGGTGCAGTGCTGCACATTTCCGCTTAGCCTTTGGAAATTCTGGTAAGACATCTAATCATGTGAACTGTTTGCCTTAAAATGTGTTCTCCCTCATTGTTTTGTGATTTTTTTTAGTTTTCAGAAGTTTGAATATGACATGCCATAGGTATATGTACTTTAGGGGCCGTTTGTTGATAAAATTCATGGTTTTTAAATTAAACTGAAGTGATGCGAGGGCATGTGGGTGCACAGCGTGTGCAAGTCAGAGGACACCGCTCGGAATCTGTCCTTTTGGCCTTTCTCTCCTTCTACCTTGTGGTGTGAGGGTTGAACTTAAAGTTGCCAGGCTTGTGAAGCAAATGCCTTTACCCAGCGAGCAGTCTCCACAGTCCTCATGTAGTTCTTTAATTTAAAGTTTGTATTATTGGACCACTGGGGGAATTTGTACTTGTTTTTCTGAATGACTTAACCCCCCTTCTTTTTCCAGTGCATCCAGCAGTTCCATGTTGTTGGCTTCTCCAGCAAGAGCAGGGATATTTGAGGCCACAAGAATCATGGTGCGGCTGACTCCAGGACCCCCAGCCAATCTTCCTTTTGTCCATTGTTCAGTTGTCCAATATATATATATAAAATACATAATACATATAAAGTGCTCATGGTTCCAATTTGTACTTAAAAGGAAGAGGGACATGTTTACTTCATTTTTTAATTAAAAGCCCTTTTCCTATTATTTTGAAATATGTGTGGTATCATGTCTTTCAAGATACTGACTTACAGGTAAAATGTCTTGAAGGAACTTCATAATAAATTGAGAGCGGGTAATGAATAGGAACAGAGGGTGTGAATAGTCATAAATTGATTGAGAGTGAGTATGTTGAGATTCATTCTTCTGTTTTTGTGTATGTCTGAAATTTTTTATATATATATATTTTTTTACATTTTTTATTATTTCAGCTCATACAAACTTAATAGGTACACCAGTTCCCTTCCTCCCTCCTCCTCCCCCCAAACCCCCTGCTCCCCCTCCCCTCACCCCTCCTTCCCCACCCCCCCAGTGCCTCCCGCCCCAATTCCCAGAGAGTCCTTTCTTGTGCATGCCTGACTCTCCTCTGGGCCCTCCTCTCCGATGACATACAAGGACCCAGTGGCATTTCCCTGAACCCTTTCCTGTGTTCCCCTTAAGCATAGAAACACTATTTTGGCTGTCAATCCCTTGCCTCCAAGGATCTTGGTGCCTTTAGCAGATGCTAGACTTTGTGAGGTCAATAGTGTGTTGGACATTGCGCAGGGCATGCAAAGTCCAATTATGATTGCTTCGGCCCTAACTTGTGTGGAGAATCTTGTAAATCATTGCTCCTCCCATCCTTTTGGTCTTACAATCTTACCGCCCCCTCTTCCGCAAATGTCCCTGAGCTTCAGGATGGGGAGAGATTAGTCTGGCCTAGTTCTAGGTGGTTGATACAGAGTCTCTGAAGTTCTGGATTGTGGTTTGTTGATTTTCTTTTGCAGTTTTGCTGCTCCTGCAATGCCCTTCACTCCATCCTGCTGGGCACTGTATGTCACCCCTTGGGCAGAGACAAAAAGCTGTTAAACTGGAGTCATATTACAAGAGCACATCCAAGGGTAGATGTAATAAAAGTAGGAAACCTCAGTGAGGGAGGGGTCAATCACCCATTTGCAAAATGGTTACTTTTTATCTGCCAGACTATATGCCCTCCCCTTCTGTTGAGATCATACTCCCTTAGTTGTAAATGATCAGGAACAAACGTCTGTGAACTTAACCAGGTGTCACATTGCTTACTTGCAGAACATACAATGGAAACCTTGGGTATTAAAGCTGGATGAGTGAAGGGAAATGCCCCTATCAGTGGGGTGGCCTGAAGAGAGGCAACTTGGTATGCCACAGAAGCCTGAGCCCCACAAGAGTAGACAAGCCAGAGTGAACCCTGGGATCCATAGAAGCATACAGGCAGGAAGGTAGGAGGGACTGATGAAGGGAAAGGAGAGGATGGGAGGGAGAGGGGAGGGAGGGAAGCAGGAATGAGTACTCAGTATGCTTGTAAAAGTAGAAAAATTAAAAAAACTCTAGAGCTGCGATTGTGACTAACTGGCTTCTGTGGCATACAAGTTGCCTCTCTTCAGGCCACCCCACTGATAGGGGCATTTCCCTTCACTCATCCAGCTTTAATACCCAAGGTTTCCATTGTATGTTCTTATCTCTCTTGAGTTCCTCAATAGTCTACGGGGGTATGTTGATATGTCAGTCATACGCAGGTTTGGGAAGGCCAGTCTCACTGTAGTGAGTTCCTAGATGCAAGTCCTGCCGTGCAGCTCTAAAGTTTTAAAAGTGACTTATGAATAGTTGTCACAAAAATGTCCATGTCTCCTCAGATGTAAGATGCCTTGGATTGGGCTGGGTATGGCTCATTGGGTAAAACTGAGCAGAGTCCATGGATGGCCCCAAGAGTTCCCAGTGTCTGTGACTTAGTGAACGACAACAACCTGCTCCTGAGAATTTAGCACATCTGGCCTGTTCCTGACTCAAGGCCTCTTGTGGAGGATGAAAATCAGGGCAAAGGAGTGAACACCGGGCGATAGCATAACCTCACGAATCTTGAAAGGAACACAAGCCAAAGCAGTGAGAATGTTCCCCACCTCTGAGCTGATCATGCCACTGGCTTTTCTTTATAGTCCTAGTATGGAATGGTCCATTAAGTTCCTGAGACTACTAAGTGCTTTAAATGATGGCACACACGTGAAATCTCAAACATGTAGTGAATATGTGAAAGGAAAATAGACAGTAACAAATAGGGGTCAGAATTTCTTTATTTTCTTCCCATCAAACTTGTGTATTAGCATAGACCTCTTCTTATTCCCAAATTCAAAAATCTTGACACATTAATGTTATCCTTAAAGCAGTCAGGAGAAATAAAACCAGTTACCTGAACACATGTAGTTCTGCTGTCCTGTTTGGGAAATTTCTGACCTGAAGGCTCCATAGACCCCCCGCAGCATGTAGGGCGCCGTGACTCACAGCACTCTGACAGAGGAGACACTGGACAATGGCTTAGATGACGGGGCTAGCGAGTGTCACACTGGGAGGCCACTTCCTTTGCTATACACGAAGGGACAGTGGCAACCCAGGGCTGGAGAGAAGCAGTGCAGACCTTGTGGATCTTCAGTTAGCTTTAAAGTGGATGGACACTTTGTTGCAACAGTGTCACCCAAACTGGAAAAGGAAGCATGGGTGGGGCGCATAAAGCATAATGAACTTCGTGTGCAGACAGAGCTGCATCTGCAGGGGTGGAGGTACACAGCCGAGTAGCAGAGCACACGTTTCCTGTGTGCAAGGGCTTGTGTTTGATCCTTAGCAGGCATGGGCAGAATAGGTCCCTTTGCATTATGAACTCCTTATAGGAAGAGCTGGTATTACAACATGTAACTTCTGGACATCTGTTAGTTTACTAGGAAGATGAGTTATAGTATCTAGAGCAACTGGTATACAATAGGTGCTCCATAAATGTTTCCTGGTCTGCCATAATATTTTCAACAGTTGCTGAACATAAATGGTTTTACTACCAGTAGGTGCTATTAGTCCAGTTCTTAGCTGAGTGAGGGAAGAAATTTGTTTAGACAAGGTAAAGTATTAACAAGGGATGTAGGTAGCACTTAGAACCCAATTTCCCTGATTTAATGCCCTATCCAATGCTGGACATTGCTTGAGTAAGAGAGAAATTAAGATCGAGCTTCATTAAGAACTTAAGATTCCAAAACCTGGTAAATTAAAGGAGCAAACAATGAGATTACACAAGAGAACAAAAAGGTGATGTTAAACATGATATGAGTGCCAATTAGATTTTTTCCTCCTTTACAGGAGGACTCTTAAGGATGGGGCCATAGTGTTCTTTGCACATCCCTTCCAATGCCTGTCCCAGTGCTGAGATACACCAATGGGGAACTTGTGGGGTCTCATCCTTGGAAGAGGCAGCCACAGAAGATTACACATGTACCCTGCACAGTGCCCAGAACTGGGCCTTAGCTCTATGCTCTGGAATATTGGACTAAGTGATCTTTCAGTGTGGACTTGTGGTTTCTATTCAGAAACACTTTATAGAACTATTTGCTCCACAATTTGACTGGCTCAGAGGGAATGGCATGGGGATGACAAGAAGAGAATGAAATCCAACCACGAATGCTTAAACCAAGGCTAGAACAGCTGGGAAAGAAAGGGTGTTGGTCTCAATGGAAATAATGTAAGACTACTCTCAATTTGAAAACTGACCGAAGAAACATTAGTCTTAAAAAATGGGGGGCGGAATTGGGTATTAAGGGTGTACTCAAGCATGAAACACTAAAGAAAAAAAATCTTTAATCTCTGAAGGTGACTGTCAGCGATGAGTGGCGGCCTTCGGGTGCCAAAGACTAGTATCCTCCTGTCTCTAAATGACTGTCAAGAGCTCAGACAGTGGCCAGAGCATGTCGTTTCCTGCCAGCACTGACAGAGGAGTGGAGGTTCCACCAAAGCTCTGTGTTAATAGGATTTGACTTTCATTGTTTTTCCTGACAGCCAGACTGAAAACTACAGGCCACTTTGGAGATCTAAACAAGTGCTTTTGTGATCAAACTCTACAGTTAACACAGGCTTGACTTTCAGATTAACCTTGTCAAAACATTTCCTGTTTACCTTGCTGCAAGTTATAAATGCACACAAATGTGAATAATAAAATTTAAACAGAGCTGATACTGTCTAAACCTAATCATTCCCTGCTCAGTTTTTAGACTTTCTGTGCTTCCACAGATACAAGTAAAGAACATTTGCTAGTATATATGGAAATAAAATATGGTTGATTTATGAGTTTCTAACAAATGATTTATTAATGAAAATTTATTAACACTAACTTTGAAAGCCAGAGAAACTTCACTATGTACAAATTGGCATGAAGTTTCAGTTCCCAAACTTTGGTTATATGAAACGTCCTATGTATCACAGAACAAACATTGATCCTAATTTAAAAAGGAAAAAAAAATCTCAAGAAACAAGTCAAGCTCCCCTCAACTGTCTTGAATCTGTTTTCTTTGTGTCATATGAGGAAAACTCTTTTATGCTGCATTTCATTCACCTTGGTCAGTTTCTAAAACAGTGCCAATAAAAAACTGGGTTGGGGAAAAAGGGCACATAAACCATTACATATAGAGTTGATGCTTTAAAAGAACAACTTCTAAAAATGAGTCTTTTTTAAATAGGAAACAGTTTTAACCCAAGACATTTGCATTATGCAACATGTATGAAGTCCATAACTCTTAATTTTCAAAATTCAAACATTTCAAAGCAAGCCTAACAAGAGATGAGGTGAAAGGCTCACGAAGTTTGTAGCAAACTCCATTACAGAAATTCCTGGACTTTAACTTCTTCCAGGCTCAATGGCATCTATTAGTTACAAAAGCAATTTGCATAATATACAGACAGGAAGAAAGAGACCTATCAGCTGAGCACAATCTTTCATAGGTTGTACAAGTCTGACTGGCAAAAGAAAGAAAGAAAGAAGACGGAAACAGAAGGAAAATGAAAGAAAACATGCCTCACGTAGAGTAGGAGGAAAAGAAACTCAGATGTATAAATTGATAATTGCATATGTGTAGAAGAGATTGCATCCTTGATTACGAAGGTAGCTTATATACACATTCACATTCGCCCAAGTCAGTTCTGTGTTACAGCTGGCGATCAAACCATGTCTCTGAGAGGTGGGATGAGGTTCTAGTCACTGGGTCCTCAGGTCCCTGTCCTTTGTCCTGGCTGGTCAGTTGTCTCTACAGTAGACTCGACGGCATGGTAAATGAATGGATAAAGCTTGATGTCTGGTCCGGGGGTGGAACAGGTTCTACATTCTTCATTGTAGTATCGTAGCAACAGCTTATACACTTTTCCTGGAGAGCCAAAGGCAGAAGGATGTGCATATTAAAGTATCATACAAAAAAATGTTGAAAGAACATTACTGACCCCACAAAGTTTAGCATAGACTAAAGGCACCAGAATCCTTAGAAGCTAGGGATTAACAGCCACAATAGTGTTCCTATACTTAAGGAGAACACAAGAAAGAGTTCTAGGAAATGCCACTGAGTCCTTACACCTTATCAGAGAGGAAGACCTAGAGGAAAGTTTGACGTACACATTAAAGGGTGCTCCAGGGATGGGGGAGGAGGCACTGGGAGATAGGGAAGGAGGGGGGGAAAGGAAAGGGAAAAGGGGGGAGGGAGCAAAGGGGTCCAGGAAGGGGTGGAGGGAGGGAGGGGACCAGTGTACCTACTAAGTTTGTATGAGCGGAAATAAATAAAATTTTTAAAAAGTGTAAAAAAAAAAATGTTGAAAGAACACTGAAGTTTTACCTTGATCTAAATAGCATAAGCTCAAGTATTTCATATGTCCAGAAGGCTTTCCTGATACAACTTTAACCTTTTCAAAACATTTTAAAGAAATTTAGGTCATGGTTACAACAGGCTACATGTGCTCAGTGTATTGCTTGAAGTTCACTGCAACCTAGTTACACATTCAGCTCCTCAGATGAGTTGAACACACTGCAGACGAGGACTGTCAAGCCTGAACTTCCTCCATGTCTTCCTCATTCTTTTTCTTTCTGTTTTTTGGGGGAAGGGGTGCTGGAAAGTAGATACCAGAGTCTCTCATGCTAAGCACACACTTTATACCTCACACTTCCATTACATGTCTACATGCGCAAAAGTAAAAGTGGACATTAACTCCAGCTTCTCCACCTCACTCTACTTTGTCTCATTGGAAATGATTACCCGTCTCAGCTTCCCAAGTAGCCTGTGGGTTGCCTGTGGGCACCATCATGCCTGGTTAAACCTCACTCTAATGAGTTGACGAACTGATTAATGTCACGGCTAAAGTTCTGCCAGAAAAAGAGATGCCACATCTCTTAAGAACTGTGTTCTCCCCTCTCAGGGCCGCTCTTTTTCACTTACTGTGATCCATGTTCAGAGAGTTCAGAGAGCATTCCTCCTGGACGGTATACCATCCTTCTAGACACCCAGTGTCCAGACTCCTACTTACCAACGGACAGCTTCCTGTCAGTAAGGAACGTGTGCATGCTGTAAATGTCTCGCATCAATTCCGAGTCTCCAAAAGTGAAATAAACCACGTCTCGCTCAGCAGCAGCGGCTGCCAGGATCTGTAGCAAGGCTGCAGCCAGAGAGCAGGCAGTTAGGCCCTGATCCGTGAAGGAAGCCAGCCATAGCTCTATGGGACTAATTTTTAAGTTCGACACACGGTACTGGATATGGTGATTTTAAGATGGCATATTTAGCTATGCTGCCGAGAATAAACTACACAATTCTCACACAGCTACCTTCTTTGGACCACAAACCAAAACATAAAGGTAGTATTTATATTCATTTCTTTCTTTTAAAATTTTATTATTATTATTTATTCAATTGTGCATGTGCATGTGTGTATGTATGTGTGTGTGTGTGTAGAATTCGGGAACCACCATGGACGCCTCCACTTCCTCCTTGTTTACTCTGCCCTGGGATTCACAGGCTCCGCCCTACCAGGACCAGAAACGCAGGCCGCCCCGGCTTCCACCCAGCATCTGTATGTGGGGTCTAGGATCTGAACTCAGGACCTTCTGCCTGCAAGGCAGAGGCTTAACTCCTGAGCCACCTCTCCAGCCCTATATTCATTTCTATGAACTAAAGTTTTTGTGTTTGCTTGATTTAATAATTTTGTCTTATTGTACATCTGTTGGTCTTTTGTATCACAGGGGTCTCTAGGAGGGTCTGACTATTCTCAGCCCCACTGCACTATGAATAAGCTGCTACACACTCACTTCTACCTGTCCCAATTTTCTGCAACTGCAAATCATGGGATCTGAAGCCAACCTCCCTCCCTTCCTCCCTCTCCCCCTCCCTCCCTCCCTCCCTTCCTCCCTCCCTCTCCCTATCCCTCCCTCCTTTCTTCTTCCTCCCTCTCCTTTTCGCAAATGTGTGCATGCATGTGCATGTATATATAAGAGGGCACCTGTGTCCCTGTAGAGGACCAATCCAGAGTCATCCTGGATTGCTTCTTTATCTTTATTTGCTTTGCTCTGGGATTTCCCAGACTCCCGCCATCAGATCTGGAAGCGCATGCCGCCACCAATTCCACCTGACCCAGAATCTGAACTCAGGTCCTTCTGCTTTGAAGGCAGAGTCTTAACCCCTGAGCCATCTCTCCAGCCTCTGAAGCATGTTTCTAACACCAAGAAAATTTGAAATCCTGGTTTCAACAGATAGCCTTTTTTAAAGAACTGCAGAATGGAGCACAACTGCAATACAAGTCCTCATGCTTCTTACACACCTTCTACTTGATTAAAAATGGGAGTAAAGTTAAGACACTAAGAGGACTATGTCAGCTTCACTTTCTTGTTGCTCAATGAACACAAACGACACTGGGATTGAGCAGTTTATTCCAACTAGGAATCTTGGTGATACACATCAGTGAGGCAGGAGAGCTCACATCAGCATCAGGAGCTGGAACTAGCCACACCATGTCCACAGGAATTGCTGTGAGAAGAGTACACGTCCTTAGTTGCTATTCTGCCAAAATACTGAACTAGTTCTCTTATTCACCTGCTGAGGGATAGAAGGTCCCACCGGCCGTGGACTGTATCTTTTCATATCAACTAGACAATCTCTCACAAGGCTTGCTCAGAGTTTATGTTCATCAAAGAACTTATCACAGATGTGCTCACAGGCTCAGCATCTGCAACTAACTGCCACATTGACATTTCTTTATAGTTATGATTTTCAAGAGTATACTAGTATTTTACATATTCAAACAAATAAAATTAGCAGTATGGATGGAATCAAGGATGCTATTCCCGGGAAACTGTTTTATACTGTCATCTCAAAGTCTGTTTATAGATTTCTGGGGAAGAAAATGAAACACCCCCTAAGCCCCAAATCTAACAAATTATACACCTGAGGCTGTAGAAGCACGGTCTCTGGGGGAGCCAGGTGGAGCGCACCAATGGATAGCTCCTGCCTACACAGCCGGTGCCTGAGGCCACAGATTCCCCCTTTCTCTGAGAGGGACGCGCTCAGTGCGTAAAGGGTATTTCTTCTGGACCTGCTGGAGGCATGACGCTGAGTGCCGGAGGACTCTGGACCCTGAGCCGGAGGGACAAGGAGAGGATCTAAGCGACCTGACATTACATGAGTACAGAGGGAAGGGGAGATAAATACACTGGCGCATCTTTATGAATTTAATACTAATTTCTCAGCCAATACACACTGATGAATTTAAGAGGACACAATGTTATGTTAATTATACTAAAAATGGTTCCTTAAAAACCCTGCGTGTATGTGAATTACTTTTACTTCTAGAAACAGCTCATTGTTATGTAGTCCAAGCTGGCTTGGACCTCACAGTCTTCTTGCCTCGATATCTTGAATTGGGGTAAGAGGAATGCACCACCACTGCACAACTACTATTACTTAAGGTATATTTTAAGCTACTTTTGGATAACTTATCACATAGGAAAAAAAAATTTGGCAGAGTTGGATATTTTCCAAGTTTGGGAAGAAGACTATAATAATTCATGTGAGATCCCAAAACACCAAAATATATTGTACTTTCCAAACTGATATCGATTATCTACAAAATGGGAGGTACCATGATATGTCTCATTAATCTCAGAATATTGAAAGTAATTAATTTCAAAACAAAGGTAAGTTTTAATTAAAATTACTCAACCAACTTACACATATATTAAAGCTTCAATATGCTCAATTTTAAAAGGTTCTTAATTAACCTTAAACTACATATAAAAGTGAAAACTAATGAACTGCCATCTTCTACTAAACACGTCACCTTTAACGAAAATTTGTTAAGTACTTCTTAATGAGAAAAAAAGATTATCTATTTCATATTAGAGTTGATCATTTGTTGATGAAAATGAAACATTAAATCAGAACATCTACAATTTATTTCCAGGGCTGGAGAGATGGCTCAGGGGTTAAACCTCTGCCTTTTAAGCAGAAGGTCCTGAGTTTGGACCCTGGATCCCAAGTAAAAATGCCAGCCAGAAATGGTAGCCTATACTTTCAGTCCTGGAAGTCAGAGCCGGGCAACCTCTAGGGCAAAGCAAAGAAGAGGCAGCACAATGCAGCATGATTTCCAAAGTTACTCTTGGGCCTCCACAGTACACACACAGTGCCCTCTATTACACACACATACACACAATTAAAGAATTAAATATATAGTTCTGGTCCCACCTTTTCAAGTCAATGTTCTTTTAAAAAATTATTTCCATACACAATTTATTTTAAAAATGGTCTACAGATTATTTTGTGACTGTTCATAGGCTCTTTCAGTTAATGCTGCTAGAACTACCAAAAAGAGGCTGAATTCTAGTAGGAGAGGTGAGAACAAGCTTGCTCATGTAGCACACCTGCCCTGCCCTCCGCTGGCCACTCTTGGCCTCTCCATCGGCTTTCTCAGCCTCTTTTCTTTTTTTCTTTTCCCAGCCACACAATGGATCTGAACTGGTTGATCCTTAAAAACCCCAAGTTTAGGATTTCTAATTACTGCTCTAATTTTTCTCGGTGTTAGATTATTAAATACAAATGAAGTTCCCAGGAAGATAAATTCATCTTAACCCTAAAGACATCAAAGTCACTGACAAAGTATCGTTTTAAATAGCATTGTCTACCACCCTCTCAGTGTCTGACATCCCCAAGATCTTTGCTGATCTATAGAATTAAGCCTCCTGATTCAAGTGAGCCCTTTTGCATTAAAGTAGATAAACATAAATGTAAAATTTAATGGGATTTGTGGATTGAGTCCAAATCAGATCATCAGATTCTGAGTCAAGCATAAGTAGGTGCCAAAATAATCACTTAAATGAGCCTTCAGGGAGCTTGGTTTTAATTTTCTTTTTGGCATCAATGATAAACTGTGAGGAAAGCACAAACAAATATGGATAACCTGCAAGAACAATTTATAGCATCCTACTATAACAAATGAACTCAGCAAGAATGGGTGAAATGGTGGACAGACCACGGGTGGGTTTCAGGTCACTTATGTGTGACATCAATACACCCACTAACATGGGGCTTGTAGAACATGTAAACTCTATTCTAGGGGTTTCAGAAGCTGACATGTCTTTCAAGGATAAACTCATTGAACCCTTAAACACACTGAACAAGGTGATTAACATTACCGCCATTTTGAAAAAGGTTAGTAAGTAATTTGTCTACAAACACCTAGTGAGAACCTGGTATAGCTGAGACTGGAACACTGGCATCTTGACTCCAGGCCCCATACCCTCACTTGCTCCTCACTCTTTCAGGCTGCCAAGACAAGTCGTTCTGCACAAAGCCAGTCAGACCTTACTTATCACATGCTGACTAGGATTTCCTTATGTGCTGTATTATTTAAATTAGTCTGACAGAGGCTGAAATAGTACAGGTGTGCAAAAGCACTGATCTTGCTTTCCCAGTGAACTCAGTTTTCTGAGGTCACATTCCCTGGGTTGCTCAGAAAACCTGCACACCTGCAGGGCTCCCTGTGGCTCTTCCAGGCCAGCTCTTGTCTTCTAGCCACTGCTCTTGTCTTTTGACTTGTCTCTCTTCCTCATGCAGGTATCACCAAGGCCCAACCTTTCATCTATTGCCTGCTTTAAAAAGACTTTTTCTCTTCAAACCCACCAACCTACCTGGAATGTTTATTAGTTTCTATTCTCATTGTTGACAAATCCAACTTAAGCCCTAGCAACTTTTATTCTCAAGTATTTAGTAAAGATATTACTTAGGTTTGATTTAAGTTGACAAATGATCCAGTAGAAAATAAATGTATACTCATTCTCTGCACCTCCTAAATCTTCCATTCAATGTGCCATGGGACTTATGGAGAAACTCAGTGTAACTAAGAAAGGGAAAGTATCCAAGCTGATGCAATTAGAGCATTTCTATGGGATCTTTACAACCAAGACAGCTTTCTGTTGTCTTGAGTCATTGTCTTGAGTCATTCAACTTCAATGCTTGCTCTGACAGCCAACTGGCTGGTTCCAGTTCTGGCCATACACATGAGGAACAGACAGGCATGGAGAGAGGAAGCGCTGACCCCAGGAGCTAATCATTCCTGCAGCCAACTCCATGCAGTCTTCCTTAGCCACCTTCACCAATAATCCCTTCTGGGGAGATTATTATTTTTATTTTTTTTATTTATTCAATTGTGCGTGTGCGTGTATGTGTGTAGAACCATGGGGGAATTTGGGAACCACCGGACTACCTCCACCTCCTTGTTTACTCTGCCCCGGGATTCACAGGCTCCGCCCTACCAGTACCAGAAACGCAGGCCACCCCCCTCTTCCGCCCGGTGTCTATACGTGGAGTCTAGGATCTGAACTCAGGACCTTCCGCCTGCAAGGCAGAGGCTTAACCCGTGAGCCACCTCTCCAGCCCCTCCTTCTGGGGAGATTATTGAAAGAGATACATTAGTGTCTCTTTCAACTAAAAGATTTTTTCCCCCCTTTTCTTCTTTCTCTTTTTTGGTGGGGGAAGTGGGGCTGGAACCTAGGTTCACCAGTATGCTAAGACAAGCACTCTATCTTGGTCTACCTGCCCAGTTCCCTGAATATTAAGACAGAATATCTGTGTAGAAGAATAGGATCCTCTGGCATGGCTCACACTGGAATGGAGACTCAGAGAGGTGGAACATGCCAGGCACAGACAGGCAGTCGCAATGGTAACTAGCAGTGGAATAATCTCTCCCAAATTAGGTAGCATTTTATGGCAACACTAAAAAATAAACAATGAAGGAAATAAGAAAACGTGAGGAGACACTGACACCTGACAGCAGAAAACTGAAGCACTGCTCGCACCTTCAGGAGGGACAGCAGCTTCACCTACACAACTACATGGCAAGGAGTAGGTTCTACACCTTTTGGGGACACCGTCAGAGCGCCAATCTCTCTACAGTAGCCATTTTAAGGTACAGAGAAGTTATAAAAACAAAACTGTAACAGTATTTACAATCTTGGATTACACAGCATTACATTTATTTTTATTTAGAAAGCTGAGATGATCAACTAGTGACATGATCAGCTGGTGGCGTCCCCCCCTTCCCAGCATCCCATGGAGATGGAGCCTCCCAGGTAGGGAGCAGCTTGGGGCCCAGGGCTTGGGTGGAGTCTTGTAGGGCAAGAGTTCAAGGTGTCTGCAGTATTCATTATCAGAAGGCCGCCCCATGACCTCTCCTGACAGGACCTAAACAAATTAAGGTAAAAAGCTGTTTCTACTCTAAACAAAACAAAAACAAAAAAACAAGGGTAAACTGTTAAAAAAAAAAAAAAAGGCTTCTATCTAATAAAAAGCTTAAAGAGGGAAGAACAGGAAGAGGACCTAATAGAGAGTGGGATTAGCATCTGGTAACCAAGCACCTGCATATGGACTTAAACTCCCCTCTTGGTAAGGAACACACACACCTAGCACTGTCTAACCATAGTGGAAGGGGAGTAAACAGACAGTGGATAGGACCAGATGTCTCAAAACTAACCACAGACGCTCACTTTATCTTTGCATAGGAGAGGATCTCCACCACCGAGACAGGATGCAGTCAGTGTAGTGGAAGATCCGTGAAGTACACAACAGCCAAGCAGAACGCAGAGCACCAGCGACCCTGAAATGCTCACCTGGAATCAGACCGACCAAATCTCTCCCCATCCCAAGGCCCAGGGAACCTTGTGGAAGAGGGGTTGGTAAGGTAAGGGTCTAAAGATGGGGAGGTTCACCACTGGACAAGACATTCCACTCAAGGCAGGGCTGCTGCATCCAGGAACTCACTGTAATGAGACTTGTCCTTACCAGATCTGAACAACCACTATCAACATGCCCCCATAGACTAGCAAGGAACTTTGGAGAAATAATTAATTACATGCCGTGGAACCTTAGGGGCTAGGGCTAGACAGGTGAAGGGGTAAGCCCTTATCAGTGGGTCTGTCCACGGTCTTGTTCTGCCACAGAGACCTGAAACCTCACTAGAGCAGATGATCCAGAGGGAACCCTGGGACCTATAGAAGTAGACGGACAGGAGGGTGGGAGGGAAAAGGAGGAGGAAGGCAGGAAAAATTACTCAATATGCTTGGAAAACTAAGAAAAAAATAAAAAATTAAAAAAGATGATCAAATAACATAAAAAGCTGTTTCTACTCTATTAATGAGAAAACCCAAATAATCTTCAAAATTATAAAGTATGATAAGCCATGCCAAGGAGGCATCAACTTAGAGACAATTGTGGTTAATCTTTACCTATAAACAGATGAACACTGACATCCTATATTTGTATGTGTGCTGCTTTATATTCATAATTTAACCTAAAATGGTTTATATGGAATATGCTTGTACATGTTCCCTCAGTAACATTAACAAGACATCTTTCCATCCAGTATATATATTACCCCAATTGATGTCCTACATCTCATCAGATATATCTCAGATGCAAATATAGCTTGGTGGTAGAGAATATTTGCTCATCATGTACAAGACAGCAATAAAACAAAATGAGCAGAACTCTTGTTCAAGTAACCATCACTCCCTGAAGGACACTCCTACCAGTTTTGATGTTCTCAGGGTCATTCAAGCAAACGAAAAGGAGGGAACTGTGAAAACAAAGCTAAATCTAAGAGACCAAGAAAACAATACACACTAGAAATCTTCGAACACCTCTGACAGTCACCAGCACAAGTAAGGGTGAAGTGAGAAAGGCTTTCTAAGCCACAAAGAAAGGGCAAGAAATAAACACATTTATAAAGCTTTCCAAATTGTCCAGCAAAAATGACCACAGTTATGGCAGACAGGGTTTCTAGATTGATGACCTGTATCCAATCATTCATTTTACTTAAGGGGAAAAAGTGTCTGTCATAAGATCAATAAGCCCCGAGTGAGAACAGGTTTCCTCAAACAAATCAGGAATGATAAAG
Organism: Typhlomys cinereus; assembly: GCA_023101885.1. Lineage (NCBI taxonomy): Eukaryota > Metazoa > Chordata > Mammalia > Rodentia > Platacanthomyidae > Typhlomys > Typhlomys cinereus. Next base: position 2,200,248 of record JALPQD010000025.1, on the reverse strand, counting down.
GACTCCATAAAATAAACCCACAAGTTCCTCCTTCTGAGAACTTGCAAAACTTGAAAGAAAGTACCAGGTAATTTTGTTTTTCAACTTGAAGGAAATGTCACAGTAGCAAATCTGCCCAAAAAATTGGAGAGGGGGAGGGGACTGAGAAAACTGCCTGCAACACAGACAACTGAACAATTAACATCTTCTAATGTACAAAGGATTAAACTAGCCAGAAACAATCGATTACACTAAAAAAAAAAAAAAAAAAAAAACCCTGGATATAAGAAAAACATACAAAACAAACAAAAATGTTTGAAAGTATACAAAAATTATGCAATATCAGAGCAAGCAAGTAAGCAAGCAAAAACAAACAAACAAACAAACAAACAAACAAATAAATAAATAAATGAATGTTGTAGACGTGTTTTAAATGGATGAAGTCCTTTGAAAGACCATTTTTATTAAGTATCAAAATGTAAAGGTACCCTCCTGGAATCACAAATATTACACTTTTACATTCTCAGCAAGTACCCTGGCAGATAACCCATTGTTCTGAGAGTGAGCCAGAGAGTTCAGTCTAGTAAGTCTGCCCATACAAATGATTTTGTGCTGGGCTGGAGAGATGGCTCAGGGGTTAAGCCTCTGTCTTGCAAACAGAAGGTCCTGAGTTCAGATCCCAGATTCCATGTAAAAATGTCACAAATAGCAGCCTGTACCTCTGGTCCTGGAATGCGGAGCCTAGGAAACTACAGAGCAAAACAAAGGGGAGGCAGAGTGGTTCCTGAAGTTACTCTTGAGACTCCACAGGTATGCAGTGCTCTCTGATACACGGATGCACACGTGTGCGCGCATGCGCGCACACACACACACACACACACACACACACACACACACACACACACACAATTTAATTAAAAAAAGACTTTGCTGACGCAAAGAGCTGGAGTAGTGCTTTAGTCTGAAGCCTGAGTCACTTGGCAGTTTTCCCTCCCTGACTTTTCCAGATTCAACTTAGGCTGTGCCATCTGGTTGGTCAAAGAGACAGCCTCCGCATGGCAACAGAAGACAAAACTGAGGCTTCCTTTAAACACAGGAAGACCTGAAGAAGGATAGAGCCACATGCTCTTTCTCATTCTTAGATTTTTGTAGTCTTTTATGAGACAACATTAGAAACTGACTTGAAATACTGGCTTCTCCCCCAGTTAGCACCTTTCTCTATAGTGAATTACTCACCTTTCAATCTAGCATCACCCCCAAAGGCACCGCAGCCCCAATTTCCAGTGGCCACTGCAGAAAGATTCTCGGCGGGAACTCCAGGGCGGAGAAATCCACAGTAAGCCTGCGGGATAAAGAGCCAGAGACAGCGTGAGAGGCTGAGCTGCACCGCGCCTGGCTCTGCTGACAAGGCTTTCATTCCCTCTATTTGTCTTCAGGCCAAAGTGCAGAGAAAAAAAGAAAGAAAGAAAAACCTGGGATTATATATAGGACGCAAAGAAATGACAGATTCCAATATTTATTTGTTTTGATGCGGAGCAAATCAAATCCCTTAAACCAATGTAAGTTTTACTTTCTTTAACCGACTGAAACGTACAGAAATGGGAATACTAGAGATATTTCAAGAAATCCATGAAAAAAATACCATGAATTAAAACTATCAGCCAAAGTTCTTATTCAAGTTTGAAAGCTTCTGCCCACCCATTAGCACTCTCCCTCTGAGATACTAGGTTCAGATTAAGATCACAGCTTTAAAGGAGTTTTTCTTACAGGTGGTAATGAATGTTTTATGTTTTTAGAAACAGGGTCTAACTACATATTAGCCCAGACAGTCCTGACTCTGGCTCCTAAATACGAGGTAAGATAATCTTTAAGACTTCTTTGGTCCTAGAATTCTTCAGTTTTACACCAATTTTACCACGGAACTTCAAAAATTTGCTAGATATCTGAGAAAAGTATGACATATTCTGAGGGTGCTGGCTGGGTACTTATTACCTAAATGAAGAGCTTGTTTAGCATATGAGACCACGGTGCATGTCTCAGTTTCTGAATTTCATCTCTTTGCTGTTGGCCTAGTCAGTCTTTCTGCCTTTTAAGGGCTCTCAGTTGTGTGAACTACTGGGTTATTTTAAGAGGATTAATGTAACAGCAAAACAAATGTCCCTTTAGTTCTCTCAAGTATTAAGCAAAGACTAAAATATAGGTAGTATGTAATACTAAATAAAATTAAAAGAATGAGCTGTGACAACTGTTCCCAGAGAAAACTAAAGATAAAGATGCTTCGATGAAAGACACATGTAGAAATATAGTAAACTGTTCGCTCTCTGAGGCTTCCATAAAAGTATAAAAATATATTTTACACACTGTCGGGATGGATTAACAAGACTATTCCTTTTACCACTCCTAGGCTGTAAATCCTGACAGATATTAATTATAAGTTACGGCCAACCCATTATTCAACTCTTGTACAAGAACTCACAAATTATCTGTATAATTAGATGCATGAAGCTTCTGAAACTCTCTTGCAGGTCAACAACAACAGGGAGCTCCTTTTTTTCTTATTTTTTTCTGATAAAGAATCCAACATTCATTACATGAACAGGAGGGAGAACAACCCTCTGGCAGAATAAACATAGTCTGCCACTCTGCTTCTTGTCAACTTTTTTTTCCCTAGCATGCCTGAACAAAGAGGAGGAGAGGTCTTACCTTACTACGCTCATATTTTTGTTTTACATTATTGGAATATAACCACCCTGGCGGGAGAAATAATATTCTAAAGAAAGATACTTTTGCTTTTCTCTTTGACTGCTAGACTTCTGAACCAATAGATCTCAAAGAATTAAAATGTTCCCAAGAATCTCATGCTGGAAGAAATGAAGGCTGAAGCCCTGATGCCAGGCAGGAGAGGAACTTGACTCCCAGCAAGATTCACACCATTCTGACAATTGATTGTACCACTATATAAGAAGACCAAAGCCACGATATGCCACCAATGCTGAACTAGACTACACTCTGACCAGCCTTGCTTAGTTACATTCCTCTTGTCTTTTAATTAGATCTAAATCTTATGTCAATGGAACCTTCATCTTTTCCTCTTCCCCATCTGGGCAAACTGAGTAAATCTTTCTCTGCTTTATACTATAATTTGTTCCTTTAGTTGGCGATTAGAAATGGAGGGTTGAGTCTAGGATGTGGGGGTTACCGAAGCCCAGGCTTTTTCACTAAAACTCTGATAACACTACTGCCTCTGAAGAACTGGAGCTAAGTCATTTCAATGAGCAAAAATTGCTTAGTGACACACTAAGGAGAATTAGAAATATGTAAATGGTTCAAAATTATATCTAGCATATTATTTTCTTGAAAAAGATTAATATTGAAAAAATGTCCATAACACCACCTCTGAAATGAAATGAAACTGCATTTGCTGATCTGATCAAGTAATATCAAGTAAAACTTCAAAACATTAATTAGAAAGATTATAAATGATTTAGAATTATACAATATTAGGAACAGTAAGTGGGTTAGAATGACTAAATATGAAAATTGTATTCTGTCATAGCTTAACATTTACGGTCAAAAACAGAAGTATAATTGTCTTACAATATCTTTTGTGGGAGTCATTCTAGAATACCAGGGTAGATTCCAAAATCCAGATGTTAAAATCACTTATATACAATAGCAATAAAGCCTATAGTTACCAATAATATTAAATAAAAGCAGATGTTATGCAGATAGTTGGAATGCTGAATTATTTATGAAATAATGACAATAAAATGTATTTGTTCAGAATGGATGGAATTAAAAAAATGTTCTAGATGAATCTTCAAGTGCAGAACTCAAGAGACATGGAGGGTCAGTTGAGATGAGTCGCCCCTAAAGCAGTCTAGGTTCTACATTGCTTCAGAAAGTCAAGAGATTACTAGGTGCTGGATTCCAAGGTAAGGTCACAAATCATGGAACTGTTTTTCTACTTCTATTGGGAAGAAACAAAGATGATAAGAACTTAAAAGTTTTGCCAGGAATGGTACTAGGAGTTCTTAAGAACTCCATAATGGCAAATACTTCTTCCCCAACCAAGGTAAAAGTGTGTGAGATTATCAGAGAAAAAGAAAGCCAACTTGAACTCTGGCCATACCCAGATCCCGAGCCACCTGATATGTTATGACACAGCAATTTGTTTTTTCCTAATAAAAAACTCATAAAAGAAAGCATTATACTTTAGGGTAGTGAGCAGTTGAAACCAATGAGCAGCTAGCGGTACGAGCAGATGAAGCAGGCAGGAAAGGGGAGGCAATGGGTTCCCGCAGCTGCAAATATGACAGCTGAAAAGCAAGAAATGAAGGGATCAAAAGCTACAAACTCATCAGGAAATGGTGAAGATAGAGGGAAAAAGGAAGCAAAGAAAGTGAAAAAGAACTGAAAGAAAAGTATAAATAGAGAATATAGATGGATGCAGGACAAGAATTCTTTCTTCAGTGTCAATCGTGGCAGGTTCAAGCAGACAAGCTTCAGCAATGTCTTTCGTTGCAACTATTATGTAATTTCATGCAAACCATTATGATACCATTAATGACTGCAATTATTGCACCTAAAGAATCACTTATTTATATGAAGTTAATCTAAATTAATGCACAGGTGATAATACATTTTTAATGTTCTGTGATTTCTTAAAAATTTTCAACTACTTTTTGGAAGAGAATAAAGTTACATTAATAAAAAACTTTAAAATTACTCAAAGCTTAGCTGCAATTTTTTTTGTGAACTTCATCTAATAAGCTAACTGTACAAAGATGCTTATTCTTATATACAACAGAAAAGATATGGGGATCACCCAACTATTTAAAAACAAGACAGTAGTTAAACCTTGCTTTATCAATCAAACGATCAGTTATTAAACATTTTATTATGAAGATTAAAAAGCACAGACATTCAATATAGTTAAATGCAGCAAATAAAATTATAGGTAACTTTTGAGCACATTTATAAAACTACACTTCATGTGGAAAGACATAGAAAAATGAAAATTATTTGAAAGATTTCAGAATTATGAATGACATCTTGAAATAGTTATATATAAAATATATAATATATAAAAACTATATATAAAATATAGTTACATACTGTTTTGTTGTTTCTAAAGGAATATGAAACAGAAGAAGTCTGCTGAGTTTATTTTCTTATATGTTAAAAAAATAAAAAACTGGATCAGTCATCTTAATGGTTTCTAATTCTATATATTGAGAAAGTTAAAGGGAAACTTGCTAACAATGATACATTTTGAGATAATATTCTAGAAAAAAAATTATTAACGACTAGATGTTGAACTTGAAAATATCAGTAGCAGGTACTGATTGGTTTTGTTACTAAGCTTTGGTTTATTTCTAATAAGCTCAGTCCAAATTTGGATCATAAAGATAATAAATAAAATAGTGAAACAGCAAACAGTTTCAATCTACATAGTTCAATTTCTATCGCACGATATCCCGTGAACTGTATTCATAATGTAACCTCAGCTAGACAAGTCTAACACGGCTGAATACAACGTCTCACTGGTGATTTCTTTCTTCCCTTGCAGAGCTACCTGCCACTTTTGCAAGCTGGAGTCATAAATTTTTCCAATGCCAATGTCTAAAATGTCACTAGTTGATCTCTTACAGGATTAAAAATAGCTGCACAGTGTATGAGACTGATGCATTCCTTTGGAAGACCAACTTTACTTGTAGGTAGTAATGTAAGTCTAATTAGATAGGTGGAACCTGTATGGAGCAGACCTTTTCCAGAGGTATTAAAGTACTTTGTGGGGTTTCTTTCAATCATTATTTGGGGAATAATGACTACAAGTACTAAACAGGCCTCTCAAGCTAAATTTTGTTGTTGCTTCACTTAGAAAAACATATTGCTACTCCTCTCTACTTTCTATCTACTATATAAAAAATTATCACTAACATACTTCCAGTTTAAGTGGAATTCTTGCTGATTCTACCAAAATTCATCAATGTATTTTAATAGATAAATGTATTAATTTTCTGGTGTATGTGGCCATATGTGTATGCATGCAAGGGCACATGCTCATGCTTGTATGTGTAGTGTGCCAGAGGCTAATGTTGGTTGTCTTCCTCTGTGCTGTTGTGAAACAGGGCCTTGCACTGAACTCAGAGCTTGCTGTTTTAACTAGAATGGTTGGCCAATGAGCCCCCCATTCATTGCAAGTGTGCCCATCTGCTTTTACATGAGTATCTAAACTCAGGATCACATACTTATACAGCACACACTTTGGCAGCTGAGATATCGCTCTAGTTCCAGGATTAGTTTTTAAAATTCACTGGTCAGGGATTGGAGAGATGGCTCAAGGGTTAAGTCTCTTCCCTGCAAGTAGAAGGACCTGAGTTCTAGATCCCAGATCTCACATAAAAATACTAGGCAGAAATGGCAGCAGCCTATACTTCTGATTCTGGTAGGTGGAGGCTGGGAAATATATTGCAGTAAACCTGCATGTTGCTGATGAATTCACAACAAAACAGCTTAGGGGAACAAGAGGTTTTATTCTGGTTTACGATAGTCTGCTTGGCAGAAGAGCTTACACTCCCAGGAGCCATGGGAACTAGCCACACCACACCCCTAGGACTGCTGAGAGAGGGCCAAGTATACTAAAGGATGCCAACTTCCTCAACCAGCTTTCTCTATTTTACTCTCCTGACTGGTAACTAGACCCACCTAATGCCTTTGCCATTAACTAGACAATCATCTGTAGGCTTGCTTGGGGCTTAATTCAACTACCAATTTTCCCAGCACAAAGCAAAGAGGAGGGAGAGTAATCCAGGATGATTCTGGAAGTCATTCTTGGGTCTCCACATACACATGCAGTGCCCTCTGATACACACATACACACACACACACACACACACACACACACACACACACACACACACACAATTAATTAATTAAAAAATTCACTGGTCAAATCTAACAAAATCATGTACTGCTTTTTTCTTTTCATCAAAAGAGTTAGAAAATTCTGTGCTGAAAGAACCATTTTTGGAGTGAATGTAAGAACATATATTTAAACTCAGGTAGTGTGGTACAAGCCTGTAATTTTAACCCTCCAGAGGCTGAGGCAGAATAGTGAGTTCAAGGCCAAAACTTATCTCAAAACAAAACAAACGAAAAAATTACTCCTTAAAAACAAAACAAAACAAAACCTACACACATTTATCAAGTGTCTTCATGTATTGATCTGCTATATTAAGTATGAGGTATTTTCTTGTCTCATGGGAATTTAAAAACTGTGTTGGGTACACCCTTGAATTTCCTTGAAAAAATATATCAGACCAAAAAAAAAAAATATTGAGAAGAATTGATGAGTATTGTTCATAGTTAAAAGCTGATGAGCATAAGGAAGAGCAGACTGTGGCATATATGCGTAGGACACCAATGTTAACAAGAGTGGGAAAGATTTTAAAGTTGTGGCTTGGTGGTTATCCAGCTTTGGAATCTAAGGCAAGCTACTTTACTTTCTGAAACTCGGTCTATAATGGCTAAATTGGAAATAATAGTGACTTTGTCTTCTGGGATGGTTAGGATTATACACCATCATGCAGGCCTGTGTACCCTGTGGTTAAGAAACTCAAGGAGGAGGTTCATTTAGTCTGGGAGTGTGAGGACATCTGTGACACAGAAATACCATGGCACAGATACTGCATGTAAAGTGCTAAGTGGAGTCCTAGCACGCACTGTGTAATCACCATGTGACCATATAAACTGAAAATAAATTTCACTTGCATCTGACTGAATAGAATTTTTAAGCCATAAGTGAGACTGAATTGCATACTCACATAAATATTGGCAGTGGAAAACAAATTCAAAATTGGATCACTACACTAAAAACATTTGCTTCATATATGGCTCCAGGTTGCACTGATCTGACACTGTATTTATTATTAGATTTTATTTATTTAGTACTTGAAAAATGTTTAGAAAACAATTTGAAATGTTTTGAATGAGATAAGCACTTATATAATTTTTAAAATATTTATCCTATTAGCTTTATGTAAGAAGTTATCTGTGTGTCTATAGACAAGTCTCATGAAACATTTATGTCTCAGTTAATCTTACAAGGTAGGCACTGTGGCAAGTACTGCCTGGCCTCAACAAAATAAAATTCCTCTTCTTGTTGCCGATTATTTAAAGACTCATTCTTTATATATAGTATATTTCATAATTACCCTATAGGCCACAAATAAATGTTTCAGTGTTGGTGAGACTTATGACTACTTATTCATATATACATTCTACACATGCATACAAAAACAGACTTTACAGGTTTAAAGTTGTGGTGTCTATGAGAATAGGAAAATGGGACTGTTGGTGATACAAATATATATAGAAAGAACAACAGACCATAAAGAATTTTTAAAAGACTTACAGTCAAATATTCCACTAAAAATCATAATTGTGGAAAATTTATTTTGAAAGTGAACGTCTAGCTTCCACAGGAAGGAATATGTGGAAATACAAGCTTTATCCATAAAAATAGGAATTTCAACTCATGTTCCTATCCTTCACAACTATGATTAAGCACATTTTGTTTTACCTTTTTTTCACATATTTCTCTCTTAATTCACCTACTGCTTAAATGTCTTCCATTTCAAAGACTGTGTAACAGAATCTCATGGAGATGTATTTATGTTAGGAACACCCAATGAAAATCTGAAGATAAATCTCTGCCAGATACTCTCTGCCATAAAACATCTTGGGCTTGAAGGCAATTACTTCCTGGTGAAAATGTGAAGCAGGGAAGGCAGGTACATTTATCTGATTTTACTTATTTATTTTGAGATCTGGGGATTGAACCCCAGGCCTCGAGCATGCTAGACAAGGACTCTACTGCTCAACTGCATCACCAGCTCACATATTTAACAGACACTTTTCAGTATGGCTTTCAGTGTCAGGAGAGAAATTCAGAACTGTTACTAAACAGCAGAATGGTCTCTGTGGGTAGCTTTCAGAGGACCAGTTAAAAAAATGACATCCATTTTATTTCACAAGTTTCACTTTGGAAAATTCAAATTTTTTGTGAGATTTTCATTTGAAAATCTAAACAAAATAATCTATTATATATGTAGGAAAACATGTTTACCAGCAAGCTAGCTTCTAAAAAGTATAGTAAACAATGTATCAAGTCATATTTAAAACATCCTTTGTGTGACAGGGAGACTCTATGGTTTATATGGCCGTCTACATCCAGACTCCAGTCAGGGTCACAGGTCTGTTTGTAGGAATTTGCAGATGCTGTCAAGCAAAATATGAACGTGCTACCTTAATATCATATATAAAAGTATCATAACCAAATCCTGCCCTGGTGTGAACTAAACAATGGTTAATTTTTTTGGCTCTGAGATAGCGTGAGAAACAGGGTAAGGCCTGAAGGCTGCAGCAGAGTCACACGTTGAGCGCTCAGGACAGCTGTGCTCACGGGGCGGCAGCAGTGAAGGCTTGCACTAATGATAGGTATGGATTGCTTCTACACTTCCGAAATATAAAAAAAAGAAAACAGAACAAAACAAAAAACCCAAAGCTGATGCAACAGCACTGAACATCTTAGAACATCACAGTTTCTATCGCCAGTGTGGCAGATTACCAAATCCATGAACGGTAAACATACTGTTCAATATCAGAACATCATTTACTTGATGTTTTGTGCTTTTGTGCTTTAATCCTAACAATGTAGCTTGAAGAGAAAATGTCATGGGGCAGATATGTGAAAAACTATTCAGGGTTCATTCCCTTCAAAACAGTTTTACAATGACAATGTTCCCAAACAGCCGAAAGTACTTGACGAGGTAAATGCATGTGTGGGGTGAACATCAAGCAACAGTCTATCTGGCAGCCTCAGCCAGTAATCAAACAATTACAAAATGGAAAGTACATCTTGTACCAGCTGACAGAACCATTAAATCAGGGGAGCTATGGGCAGATGTACTGACACTGCAAGAATTACCAGAAAGCATTAATTTCAGCATTAATAAAATGGCAGTAAATAGAAGACAGCTGCCAGATGAACTCAGAAACAAGGTTACCGGCCTTGTTAAGCTCACGTCTCATTTTCTCAGGCACAAACTGATCGAGGTAGCGTCTGAAGTGAAGAGCATCAATGGCCACGATCTCGGTGCAGCGTCGATGCCAGTCATCCCTGTGATGGGACAAAAAGGGAAGAAAGATGAAAAATTGGTAATGTCCCTCAAACATGACCCTGGCAGGAGTCAGATTGTTACATGCTGGCAGTGATAAGATATTAAAAATAAACCATGATTGCAGGTCCAAGCAAAGTAAAACAGCAGAAAACCATTATGTTTTTAGATCCAGAGGCACAGACATTGTGAACAGTTGGGCATTAAATAATAAAATGAAAAAATCCAGAGACAACATTAGATGGAATACTGTAAACAGGTGCATTGTTACAGTGAGTCTCAGAGTAAACAAAAGGAATGCAGGTCACTGTCTCCCTCTAATATCAGAGACATGGCATTTGCTAAACTTGTACCTTACTTTCTCAGGCACAGTGATTGTGGTGGTAACTAAAGCAAAGTGCACCGATGCCAATGGCTTCAGGGCAGCATGGGCCTATCAGTGAGGCAGGGCTGAACAAGGTCAAGTCTATGGTTATCACTCTGCCTTTGCTTTCTGGGATCTGCTCTAAAACAGTGGGACATCACGACATACACAGACAGAAAACAATCCTTAGGAATTGAGTATTACAAAAAATGTGTAACACTCCATACAAGAGTGTGCCTATGTAGCTTAAGAAGATACATAGCAAAGCAAAGCAAACAGAACACATTGCTATAGAAATAGGAAGGGCCAACTGATGGGATAATTTTGGAAATGTGTGAAATTTTAGTTATTTTATCTCTTAATAAACCTGCATATACTGGTAGCCAAACAACTTTTTATACTAAGACTAGCAATGAAATTGATAATAGCAATGTCAACTGATAATTATGGGAATAAACATTCACATAGGTAACGGTTTTAAGCATATACTTTACAAAATAGAAGAAACCATATGCTGACAGTGCAGCAAGCAAGTCTGACACATATGACTACACGGGCAACGAGGGACTTCTGCTAAGATGGCTTTCTCATTAAAAAACTAGGTTTCTACATCATTTAGTGGGCGAGGATGAAGTATATTTCAAGAAGAAGGCACAGAAGCAGCAGCATTCATGGCACATTCATGGTACTCAACAAATCTAGTAACAAAGGAAAATGAGGGACAACTATATAAGCTGGTCAAAGATTTCAAGCTGCAACTGGAACTGACTTAACAGTTTAGAGTTGGAAGCTAACTTCCACTGTTCATCCTAAAGATTAAAGGTAAACAACCACAGAACTCTTGTACTTCAGCTTTCGGTTTTCATTCCTGTCTTTGGTGTATGAGTTCTGAGTGCCACTTTAAAAAGAAAGTTCAGTTGAACCAAGGTCAAGCAGACGTTTACTTTAGCCACACAATTCTCAAGGCAAAAACACAAACCTTTCACTCCCATCTTCATGGCTCCGGGCCCAACGATACGTTTCAGCATAGCCTGTATATTCACTGTACTGTTCTGTACCTGAAACAGCGAACCAGGTATTATTCACTTTGTGAATAATTCACACACACGGTTCTTGTGTGTGTGTGTGTGTGTGTGTGTGTGTGCCTGCCTTTGTGTATGTGCCTATGTGTGCGTGTAGTAGAGGGTACTGTACATGCCTGTGGATGCCCAAAGGTGACTTCAGAAATCATCCTGGATTGCTATATCTCCTTTGTGCTTTGCTCTGGAGTTTCCCAGGCTCCACCTTCCAGGCTGGAAGTGCAGGCCGCCACTGTTTCTGCCTGCAGTTTTATGTAGGATCTGGAATCTGAACTTAGATCTTTTTGCTTAGGCAAAGGCTTAACCCAATGTGAAGACATTTGACCTAAAGTCAGCAACAAGGCGAGATCATCATTCTTATCACTTCTTTTCAGCACTGTACTCAAAGGTGGTCTCTCTCTCCTGCCCCAATAAATATAATAAGGCAAAAAAAAAAAAAAAAAAAAAGGAAATAAAAGTAACAAAGAAGGTGAAAAAAGAAGCAGACCAGGGATGTAACTCATTTCTACTACCAGGGATAGCAGTGGGATAGTTCACACTTAGATGTAATAGAAAGGGCCCTGGGCTTAGTCCTCAACACCAAAATATAACATAAAACTAAAACTGTCCTGACTTGCAGGGTCAGGATTGTATATGCAGAAAATCCTAAGGAATTACTGAAAGGAAAGGAAAGGGGGCAGGGGCAGAACAATCTTTAGTTGTGTGTATATGATCAACAAACAATAAGAAAATGAAACTTTTTATAACTCCATTAACAATGATAAAACTCATAAAGTATCTATGAATAGATTTAACAACAGAAGTGGAGGACACCACTGAAGAAAATGAGACCTAAATACATAGAGAAATATACTAATGCAATAATCCATGAGTGTTTCAACAAACATTGTTGGAACAAGTAGATATTCATAGAAAAAAACACAGACCTCACCTGCTTATAAAGAAACTTATTTTAAGGCACACAATATACACAAACATAAAATGATAAAACTATAGAGGGAAAAAAACACAGGAAGAACAGGCATAGTGGCACATGTCTAATCCCAGCATGTAGGGATCAGGAGCTCAAGGTCACCCTCAGTTACACAGTAAGTTTGAGGTCAGCCTGGGCTATGTGAGACTCTATCTCAAAAAAAGCAAAAACTCACCATTTAATTGTATAGGCAAAGATTTCTGGGACTGGAAAAAGAAAGCAGTGGCTCCAAAACTAGTAAGACCAAACAAAAACTACACTGGATCAAAATTAAATAGTTTAGCCATTAAAACGGGTATAGGAAAACACAAAAAGTACTTGCATTCAGAATATTTGAAGATCTTCACACATTAACAATAAAAACATAAACATGGGGCTGGGGATGTAGCTAGTTTAGTGGTAGAACACTTGCCTAGCATGTGTGTGTGTGTGTGTGTGTCAGATCCCAGCACAGCAAGTAAACAGATAAAACAAATGAATAGAAATACAAATGACCTAATTTAGAAAAAATCAGCAGAAATCCTGAACACACATCTCATATAGAAAGATACACAATTGGCTATGAATTATATGCAGCAATATTGGACACTATTTATTGACATCAACAAACTACCTCTACAGCAACACCTAGATTATATTTGACTGGGGGTACGGCTGAGCTGAACTGACACCCCCCACCCTACCAGGAAACGCCAAAAACGCTGAATTACAAAGTGTGAAGCCTTCAATTTCAATACTTGGGAGGCTGAAGGAGGAGGATCACAAGCATGAGATCAGCCTGGGATACAGAATGAGATCCTTTGACGCCAACAAACAGAAAGAAAAAGAAGACAAGAAAAAAAGAGAAAGAAAAAAATAAGAAAGGAAGGAGGGAAAAGAGGCTTAAGTAGAAACAATTCAAAGGCCTATCAGTAGGAAGGTAACAAAACATGTGGCATGGTCGCAGAGAATACTACTTGTAACAAAGGCACCATGCACTCAAAAGTGTGCTATGCTAACTAAGTAAGAGAATGTTCTAAGGAAATATTACTTTAGGAAATAAGCAACAAAATATTTAGAAGCAAAAATGACTAATGTCTCCTATAGACCCTTAAATATTCTAGGAAAAGGAAAGAGAGAATGAACGATGAATCAAATAGGGTAATGAAATAAGCTGGTAACTTGGGAGTTTATGGAAAGTTGGGGTGGTGACAATGACCTGTAGTGCCAGGGGGCTGGAAAGACTCCGCCACAAGATAAACAAAACCCACAAAACAAAACCCTCATATTATTCTTGCAGCTTATGTGCAAGTTTGAAATTTCTCACACCTGTATTTTTATAGTTATAAAAAATTACATGGTTATGAAAAATGTATTTTTATTTATGACTAAAGTTATCATTTTAAGATAATTAAAAGTAATTGCTATAAATTTGTTAGAATTTTGAGTATGTTACTAATGCTCTAAATTAATACATTACTTACAGAATTCCTTGGTGCTTGTATGCAAAGCCCTCCTTAACATAGTAAGTAGAGCCGGATGATCTTGTGTGCATAACAATAGAGTACTTAATATATTAAATTTCTACATAATAGCAATGAGTTGGATACAAGTAAAAATTGAAATAAAAACATTAAAAACAGCCAGAGACATATGTACCTTATTTATAGCAAAACTAAATGACATTTGTTAATTTCCTTAAACTGACCTATAGATTCAAATACGTATCCATTAAAAATCCCAGTAAGCTTTAAAAAAATACTGGAAATAGATTCTAAAATTCCTTAAAATCACTATGAAAAGAATACATTTGGGAGGGTTTGTACTGATTCTAAGATTATAAAATAACCAGAAAATAACAAAAACAGTAAATTAAGAAATTGTACCTCAATATTTTAAAGTCTGTTCTAAAATAACCATCAAGAGAAAGAAAAGACATGCTAAAAAAGAACTTAGGCAAAATATACCAAGTTCATTCAAAATACAACAGAAACCCAATTAAAACATAGGTCAATAGCCCCCCCCCAAAAAAAAAACAGATGTGCAAAGATTCAAAACTTACCTACTTGTGTTCTATGTTTGTAGACATGTAAAAAGTTATTTATGTTTGTGTGTGACTGAAGGTCCACAGGCACACGTGTGGACAGAGGACAATGTTTACAATGTAGGCTGTAGGGACTGAACTCAGGTTTGTTAGTTACCTTTACCCACTGAGTCATGTCATATTGCTGGTCCCCTAAATGCAAACTTTAAACAAATTGTACATTGTTTATCAATTCTGCCTTAATAAAACTTAAATATAATCTGATTCCACTGTTAAACTATCAAGTTATTACCATTTGTGTCTATATCAGTATCTTATAATACAAATTATAAGAGAACTTGAATAAGCATAATAAGTTAAATGGAAAGACTATTAACTGAAACAAAAATAATGAGTCCAGAAATAGTTAAAGATATTATGTAACTGACTCATTAAAAAATTCACATTTGCAGCTGGGCATGATAATCCAAGGAGGCCAAGGCAAGGAGATTACTGACAGTTTAAGAACAGCCTGGACGTCACTATAAAGCCAGGTTTCAAAAAGCCAAGAACAAAAATAAAATCACACCTGAAAAGACAGCCTAAAAAAAAAGTAAATAGAATAAAAAATTGCCACATTGACATCAGGAAACACAGAACACCTGGGAAATACTGAACCTGCACCATCTAAAGCTCAGGGTTGTTAATTCTGTTTTTACCTCACAGAATTCTTAAGACAAGTAAGACAAAACCATAAATCAACCTATAAGAGTGTTACTGGACTTTCAGAAGCAGAGAAAGTGGACCTGAGACTATGTGTGTGGGCGTGAGAATGATACAGTACATGGCCTACATTTATTGTTTTTTCATTGTTTGTAAATTTTGATTTTTTTTTAATGTGTGTATATTCATAGTAGTATGCTTTTTCTGTTCATAAAAAACAAACTGCCTACTCTGAACTCTTAATTGTGAAAACAAATTCCCATTTGTCCTTTGAGTAGCTAACTCGCCAGGTGTTCTCAGCAGAGTGATATGGTCTTTAAAGCCTGAGTGGCCACACCTGACACGCCCCTGGATGCCCAGGAAGACAAAAGCTATCTGGAAGTCCAAATACTTTCTTAAGATCATCTAACTTTTGGTTGATTACCCAAAATGCTTCATGATGGGACCAACAACATGGGATCCAAGCAGATGCAGTGGATCTGTATGTCACTCTCAGGGAAGGCGTGGTGCTGACAGCAAGAACAGCAAGATGTGCAGGACCACTGCAGGGCATCTGGAGAACCACCAGCTCTGGACAAACTGTTACTTCATATCTGGGAGAAGGTGGACTTAGCCAAGGAGGACTTTCCTTCTTCCAGGCATTAGTTATCACCACTAAAATTTCCAGGGACATCACTGAAGTTTTGAATGATGCAGATGAAGTGCAGTTGATAAAGACAAGATAAAGTGGGTGCTGGCAAAGCCGTACTGCTCAACATGCGGAACAGCTCCCCTTCTCCTTTGGGTTGACCATCCAGTGGGTGTTTGACATCGGTAGCATGTGCAACCCTGAGGGATCCACATCACAGAGGATGTTCTGCATTCCTGCTTCATGTAGGGTGTTTGTGGTGTTCCAGTGTTTGCCTGCGGATTGGTTACCTGATTGTTGCTTCTGTGCTACATTCTATCCTAAATGGGTGTAAGTGGGTCCTGGCTTTGTCTATGGAGTCTGAATACACTTTCCCACTTGGTGAAAAGGTCCAGGCTGAACCGGTGGCATCATGGCTGCTAGCCCTGTGGCCGCTGCACCGCAGCTAAGGTTGAAGTCAGGAATAGTCACAGAAGTCAGATGATGGTATGGGATTCTGTCTCTTTGACTAATTCCCCCAAAGCAACCAACTCAACCAGCTTTACCTGAGAAACAAGGAAATAAATTCTTACTTCTTAAAAAAAAAAAGTGGCTGAAAATATAAAAAAGGAATTGCCATGTTTCCAGTTAAAGTGAGAAATGAGATTGGATATATTTCCTCTCAGTATGAAACAAAAATGCATTGCTTTGAACAGACGTTTATAAGTTTAGGTTTTTTAAGTAGACAATTTTTACAATCATTGGGGTTTCTTTTGAAAAATGGAATGTTTTTAATGTGGTCCAAATATAAATTAACAAGCTATGAAGAAAATGTAAAAAAGTAAAGGAATAAGAAAAAGCTGTCAAGGCAGGAGTGAATGACCTCTGAAACAGTTCTCTGGACAAAGCTGTGAGAATTGATAATATAGACAGATCTTTACATAAGAAAGAAACTAGATCAAATCCATTAAAATCCAGAGTTTGTGACAGAATTATGAGGTTTTCAGACTTAGTAAGATATATATCTATTTTCTCCTATTAGAAATAAAAGTTTATATTGAACAGGGAAAATATTTGGAGATTTAAAAATTCTACTTGTCAATAACTTGTGTACTCTGGATATTTTGTATGAAAACCCAGCATTCATTAGGATTATTGTACAGTGGTGATTATGCAGTAGCTACAAAATTCAGAAAAGACAGTCACAAGTGTGATCTCCAAACACTTTGGAAAACTCTACAAACCTGGATCTTTCCCATCAACCTGGTGTGGTTTAGCAATGGACTATTTTTGTAGTGATGGACAACCTTAGCATTCTAACTCAGTAAGATGGTGTAAGGGTTGTATATCATGGTATCTACTGTGGTCATTTCTGTCAGTTCTGCTGACAGGAGAGGAATTTGTGTTGTCTGGGATAATCTGATTCACCATAGAGCAGGATTTATGTTAAGTAGCGCTAGTCATTTGCTCATTAAATTTCTTATTTAGGCATCTGGTTTATGTGCTTACCAAACAGAAAGAAGAAAACAACTCTGGAGCCACTAAACACCCTTTACTATTGAAGTTATCTGCTGGATATCATAGAAGAACACAAGACAGACAAAAAAAAAAAACCTTAATGCTTTTACTTCATCCATCTTCCAAAAGGTTTTTAATTCTTAGCTATCACAGAGAGTATCACAACACAGGGGATAAAAACGTCTGGATAAAAGTATTTGCCTGTTTGCATGACCTGTTTCATATTCATTTAAAAGTCTGATAGCATCCAGATGTCCCATAATGATGATAAACTTAATTTATATCCAATTTTTCAAAGCTCTTCTACAGATTCAGGCAGCACAGACACAGCCATTAGCTCTGAGCTTAGGTGCATCACTGGAGGAATGGAATTGATCAGGCAGATAGATTGCAGTGCATGGCTGAGAATCTCCTAAAAAGGGAGATGGCAGAAATCCAGACATCAAGTAGATGATGAAATGGCCATTTCCATTAAGGGAACATCACATCACAGATATTAATTAAAGGACTATAATAAAGTTAAGTGGATGTGGGAAAAAATGCTGAGTTAAAAGTCACCCTGAATGTCCTTAACTTGAGGTAATTGCATATCTGAAGGTGAGTCACAGATCCAGCAATTTTCCACTCATTTTACAATGGCTGCAGGTAAGTGAGAGATGAGAGATTAACACTAGAGTGATCCTTGATTAAGCTGGGAACAAACTATCTTTTACAAAAAGAAAAACAAGGTCATCAAAATAGCTCAATGGGTAAGGCACCTGTCCACAAAAGAAGAAAAAAATTCTATTATTTTTCTTCTAATATTCCCAAGGAAAATGGTATCCTTTATTTACTAACATTGACGTTCGACTCCTCTCCTACCATAAGAGAAATAAAGCAAACAAAACCAACTAGTTTTGAATTTAAATGTCCAGCTTCTTACCAAGGACTGTTTGTTTATTTACGTTCATCTTGAAAACTGATGTGATATATGTTGCTGTGAGTCATCATTTCAAATTTGCTAAAAATGATTATTGGCACACCTAAATGGCAGAGACAGCTAACATTCCTCACTTGTGGAGTTCATCAAAAGAATGCAAGACAAATGTTTGAAGTGTGCAGTTGCCCAACAATCCACATAAGACTCTCTCTCTCATTTTCCCTTCCATGATCTGAGTACTCTCACCTCCCCCAGTCCCTCCCTCAATTTCATCCTTCTTGTGTGCCTATATGATATCAACAAATGGAGATGGATGACCAATATGTGAGCTGAGGCAATGCTGAGAACAAGAGGGGGTCTATCTTTCCATTTCAGAACAATTTGGAAAACAACTTCAAACTGTAGGAGACATTTTTTCATTATTAACTTCAAATAGGAAACTAGGAATCTTTCTGAGAAGAAATTCCTTTGCAGAGATCGATCTCTGACACTGCATGGTGGAAGGAAAGAACTGACTCCCTCAAGTTGTCCTCTGACCTCTTCACTTAATATGATATATCCTTTACCTCCAATAAATGTTAAAAAAAATCTAAAAAAGAAAATGTAACAGTCTTGAAAATCAAGCATAAATAATAAATTTAAAATACTGGGTCTAATGCTCATAGAAAAGCTCTAGCTGAGCAAACCTTCAATTTTTGTGACAGGCATTTGTACAGGGAAAGCTGCCCCACTCTACAGACTTTCAAAACTAACCTGTGATAATAAGACACTCATTGTGGTCCAACACCTCAGTGAAGAGTCGTGCAACAATCAACTCAGGATTGATTAAAAACCGGATTTCTTCTTGCACAAGTCCTGCACCAGTTACACCACCTCCAACAAAACGATTTGCAAAATCCACCTATTTGGGAAAATGTAGTGTATTAAATGGTGGTCTACAATACCACAAATATGATAAAGAAGCATGGGCCCTATATTCTAACCTTTTCTTTCCCATGAAAATCAGTCTCCAAACTGGTAACCTTACAAGGGAATGATTACAGTTGCTTGTATTCTATAGCAATGCATATTTCTATGGATCTCAAAACTTTACAAGAAATCTTTACAAGAAATGGTGTTTCTAGGCAAAAATAATGTAAAACATTACTGTGCCCCCAGAGTCACAAATCAAGACTTTCATTTTGAAAGGTTTCAAGGTCATTTCCCTACCTTCACTATTTAATCTTCCTTTATGTTTCATATAACTATTACATAAACCCTTGACTTAAACAACTAAAAAGCTTAGTAGTTGGAAAAAGAAAAGATTAGCAGTTAGGACTTTTGTGATAAATTCGGTATCAAACTCCACATGAACATTACCAAATACTTTTTTTAAAAATATGCTTAAATGGGAAGAAAAAAAAAAAAGCAAATTCTATACGAGAACAAATATTTAACTAGATTCCAAGTAGATTATTTAGTGATAGACACTAAATAGTAATTTGAAGCCAGGACTGGAACAAGAATATAAATCTTCGGTGCCCTAGCCCCTCGTGGCACTCTAGTGCCATGGGGTCTTTCCTTGTTCCTCGCTCCTCATGGATTCCATGCCCAGGCACCATGAGTTCTCCAGGGCGTCCTAGCCCCTCATGGTACTCCACGTCTGGAGTCCATGAGTTCTAACCCTTCTCTCCTCTAATAAACTTTATCTTAATTAAGAAAAAAAGAATATAAATCTTAAACAATGTGAAAATAAATGTGAAAAGATGGAACTTAATAGCAAAGTAATTTTTTTAAACCCAGAGTATCTTAGAAAATACTAAAATATACCATTGACTTCTTGAAATAAATAGTACAGAAAGTCATATATTTGGGTTTGTGTATTCCTGAGTATTAAAATTGAGGTTAAAAAAACAAGAATAACTTTTTTTTAAGCTTACTTAGAAAAATAATTTTGGTGAAACTAGTCTATTTTACAATTAGTTACATGAGACTTTAGGCCCTAGGTTTAAACAATTCAATTTAACAAACATTTTTTTGAACATTATACTGGGTATCACAAGAAGCAAAAGAACAAGAAGTACGTAGGTTCCTTGAACTGGGGATGCAACTCCATAACTTGAACCTCACTCAGTATTACAGAAAATATGTAAGCACATAGCTCTAATCATCAAAGGACTTTCAATCTCAATCTGGATAAAAATCAGGCACGTAAGAGGAAAGATGAATTTTGAATAACAGAACTAAGTAAATCTGAGCATGGAAGGACAGTTGAGCCTTGTAAGAAGACCTGACATTCAATCCAGAGTTAGCTAACATATGGACCTGTGGGAAAGGCGAATAGAAAGTGTCAACAGTGGGGTTACAGATGATAAGGAGGCCTGGAGGCCAGGGAATTTTTACTCCTCTGAAGATTTTGGGAAGATTCCTTTGACACCTGGACTAGTTACAGTTATAGCTTAATAGAATACAATAGAAGAATGTAAAATTAAAAGCAAAAAGTGAAGAGGTTAGCTAGGTAACTACTGAATGATTAAAACAAATATTGCTAGGAAGGAAAGAGGAGATTTAATAATTTCAGAAATGAAATGGACAGCATTTAAGAACTGAGAAACTAACTTCAAGCCTAAAAGTGTAATGCTACTGTGAGTATAATTAAGAAAATGAGGTTTAAGATCAACCTAGCTTAATTTTTATTGAAACAAGGTACATACTTGAAATGAAAAGTTAAGAGCTATCAAATTTATGCACTACTTGATAATGATCATGAAATATATGCAATGTACATGCTACTGTTCACTCTGAATAAAAGGTTAACAACATTCATACTTGAAAGGTAGGCTCAGAAATAAGTATATTGTTAAACTGAGTGTTTAAAAAACCCTGAAAGGTAGGTAACCTTGCACAAGACACTCCACTCAAAGCAGGGTTGCTATATCTAGGAACTCACTGCAGTGAGACATGACCTTATCAGACCTGCATAAAGACCGACATACCAACATGCGCCCATACACTTGAGAGGACCTTGGAAAAGATAATTACATGCAGTGAAAACCTTGGGGACTAGGGCTGGATAAATGAAGGGGAACGGCCCAATCAGTGGGGTGGCCAGAGAAGGATCCAC
Source organism: Typhlomys cinereus (assembly GCA_023101885.1). NCBI lineage: Eukaryota > Metazoa > Chordata > Mammalia > Rodentia > Platacanthomyidae > Typhlomys > Typhlomys cinereus. The sequence goes on along the minus strand of JALPQD010000025.1, from coordinate 2,178,797 downwards.
TTGGTATGCCACAGAGGCATGAACCCCCACAAGAATAGACAAGCCAGAAGGAAACCTGAGGCCCATGAAACAGACAAGTAGGAGGATGGGAGTGGGATGGATTGATGAAAGGAAAAATAAATATATAAGTATATATATATTAAAAAAACACTGGAGTTTCCAATACTTATTAGGCAGTTTTAGTTTAAGGCCATACTGGAAGGTCTTTGAAACGCATTTCCCACTGCTGGGATTATTCTGAACGAACATATCCTATTAATCTGGAGGAACTGGCTTTAAGATGAAAGAATACGGAGATGAGTTCTACATTTCAAATAAGCCCTACCATAATGCTGGGGACAAGATCAACTCGGTTGGGTCCCAATATGAACAGATTAATGAGCTGCAGAGGACCAAAAGCTCCAATCAGGTTTGCAGAAACTGGAGCTAACCAATGAGAAAAAGTCACTTTTCTGGATCTGCCTAATTCTATAAATACCCCTGACTCTGGCAGCCATCTTTGGCTCTCATCATGCCTGGAGTACATGGGTTCTGGCTTCCTTGCCTCTCATGGAGTCCACCTGAAAGTTCTTTTCTGGTTTTCTCTCGCCTTTCCATGGATTCCATGTCTGGAGTCTATGAGTTCCACTCTTTCTCTCCTCTAATAACTTCTGCCTTAATCCTCTACAAGTGTTCTGGATTCAATCTTTGGCTCTTGAACAAGAACCCGGACATAAAACCCCTCCCAGCAACATTTTCAAAGTTCTTTAAAAAAGGCTCTCTATAACAGGTAAGAAACCTGTTCAAGCGCATGAAGAGAAGCACACAGCATGTTTTCAGTTTGAGCCAGTCATTTCCCAAGGTTTACTTTAAAAGCACTTGTTGCGATTACTCAGCTTCTGAATTACAACTTTATGAAAGGAGAGAAATGATAACACTCCTCAGAGAGGTTTTGCTGCTGTTGCCATTCAACAAAATGTAATTTATATGCTATATAAAGAGCTTTGGAGACTGCAACACAACATTCTCTGATCTCCTGGGGAGACATGGCATGGATAGAAAGATCGATTAACAGAGCTAGACAATTTTATGGCAGTCTTTCCGTCTACTGAAGCCCTGAATTTCATCTATAACATATTGAAGGGAAGTGGAGAGACTCTCTTCTTTGACTGTTGGTTAATAGTCTTTTACTGAATTATCCTCTGATGAAAGGTCAACATTCCCAAAGTAGCTTATGACTCCTTTACTATAGCTAGGATTTTAACATAGGAAAGAAATACATAAAGAATGCAAAATAAGAGAAAGTGATATTTATCTGGAGTAATTTTTAAGCGCATTTAAAAGTTACTTTTTCAAGTAGAAGAAAAATATGTTTAAGTTTTTTTCAAAAGCAAAAAATGGACAAATGACTTGACTCAGTTAAGTATTTCTTTGCAAGCTCAAGGAATCAGCAATCACCAGGAGAAGAGGAAGAAAAGACAGAGGAGGTTAAAGGAGATGAAGTGATGATGTCTGTGTGTTGAGTGTGTGTGTGTGTTTGAGATAAGGTTTTTCTACATAACCCAGACAGACTTTGAGCATGCTAAATCTCAAACTTAGTGATCCTCCTAGACATTGGGATTACAGACATGTGTCATCACACTCATCTGAAAAGGTGCCTTAAAACAATGTACAGATGGGCATGATAGCACATATCTGTATCCTGGTACGCAAGGATAAGAGGCAGGAGGACATGAAGATCACAAGAACAAGGACAGTCAAAATTACAAACTGAGTCCAAGATCAGCTAATGCTACAAAGTGAGACCCTGTCTCAAACAAAACCCCCCCCAAAAAACCTATTTCTTTAAAGATTTTAATTATAAATATATATACATGATTCATTAGTAACTACAAATAAATCAACCAATCTAGTTTTTGACAATTGCTTTCTTTAGCTTCTATCCTAAAAAGTATCAATAAGGATCTAATATAAGTGAAATGATATGCAAATTTCCTTTAAAAAAACTTTAGAATGCTCTGTAAATAGTATAGAAACACGGAACGTGTTTTTTTCTGAGACCAGAGTCTTATTATATGGCCCAGGCTGACTGGAACACACGGTGCTTCTTTCTACAGCTCCCAAATGCTAAGATTACAAGCATTACAGGCAAGTGCCACTATGCTTAGATAGCTTCTTAACCAGCGTTCCTCATTTTTTCCTCCTAAGTAGTGACTATAACAGTTCAGTAACAAAGATTATAGACCAGACAGCAGATTGCCTGCTCTTTAGGACGGAGACAACGTTAGCAAACAGAGCTAATTTGGTTCCTGGACAGTGTTTATATGGCAGAGAGGTTTTTGTTATCCCTCGGTTTTAGATGTCTGCCTTCTACATCTAAATGAGACTTTTGGTGGCAGAAAAACATCTCAAGCTGGTCATCATTTGGAGCAAAAACAAACCTTTAAAGAAAAAGAACAAACTTGTTTGTCAAGACCATACCCTGAGAACTTCCTCCCTTGTCAATTTATAATCAATGTCTGAACTATGAGGATTGATGCTGTGCAGATCTGGGGCTTTTTCTGTCAAAAGCTTTTCAAGAGGCACATGGGCACACATTGGCAAATAACAGCTGTCGAAGGGATATGTTTGGTGTTTTTCTCCATTCTGCTATCATACTTCTTTGCATTGAATCAGTTTAAGAGACAAACAGGCTTTCAAATTTCATTTGTTATCAAAAGCTTGACAAGAGAAAGTCTTAAACACACATGTGCATGACTGCATACACACTCTTCTGAGATTTACCTACCTGCAGCATTCCTCGGCCATTTCCTTCTATGGTGCCTTCATAAGTGACATGTAATCTTGTCAGAGGTTTTTCACATCTAAAATATGGAAAGACGCTTCCTTATATATATGCATTTAATAAACAATTTATAATAGATAAATCTGAAAATATTTATAACTTATACAAATATGAAAATACAAACCAAAATGAAATCGTCCTAAATTTCAAAAGGTAAAAATCGATGCCTATAGTTACATTCTTGTCATGGATTCTCCCGTTTTTCTTACTGAAATCTGTAAACAGGCATATTTACATTGAAATGAGACAAGATGTTAATTTCCTATATATAATATAAAAGTTTCTCTTCTGTAAGAGCTAAAAGTAGTTTGAGATACAAAAATTAAAATGTATGAAATTTTGAAATGCTAGAGTTGGCATCTAATAAAGAACATTTGTCAATAAAGTACTAGATTCACAGATGGCTTTATTTTTACTGATTTGATAATTTAGTGTTTGGGTAGAAATATCACTGAAATTCTAATCTATGGCACTATCACATTAGCATAGCTGACCGAAGACATGTACAAATCATTCAGAAGACAATTATTTTCTTGTTCTTTCATAAACTAGGGTTACTGAGATAATGCACTGTCTAAAATCATACTGAAAACCAGTTTCTTAGTATTAACAGCATTTGATAGTGCTTTCTTTTCTTGTTATTTTACTCCAGGTGCTTACTGAATAAAAACTATGATGTAAAAAAGATGAGATCTGAGGTTCTAACTTACATAAGGATGCTAAGAGTATTTTTTTGGGATAAAGGGTGACTATATTTTTAAAAAAATAATTTAGAAATACTCTTTACTTATTGCAATTTTACTTCCTTAATTTTAATGAGTCCATAAATTTGTGACAAGACTCTAGTCTAACAGACTGACAGCCTTAAACTAAGGATTTATTCATTTAAAAACTCCACTAATCAGGGACATACAGTGCCCTCCTCTAAGACAGACGGACAAACAGACACACACACAAAATAAATTAAAACTCTACTAATATTACCTTTTATAGGTAGAAAAGCAAAGCAAAACAAAACAAACAAAAAACAAAACAGCAACAAAAAAACGAAACCCACACATGTTCAGTATCCCATACTCCAGCCTTTAAATAAAGCAGCAAAAATCAGAAACAAGTGGCCTACTGTTTTATTTCAAACTCTTTATGCATGTATACTATACATGTAGAAGAAAAATTATATAATCTTTCGTATACTACATAAGTTTGATTTTTAAAAAATACCTTTTCCTGGGCCACTTAATTCAGAGGACGTCTTCCTGTGAGGATACTACAGGATATCTTTTTCTAGAAATCTATTAGCTGTCAGTCAGAGCTACAAAACAGAAATTCCACCTGTTGTCAACTATTCTCCACAACTGAAGTTGGCAACTTTGTATTAATTATGGAATTTTAGGAACTCTTTTTAGCTGTTTGGAGATCTATCAATTCCTAAGAGCTCTCTGGCTTTTCCTTCTGTAAATGCTATATACGCTTGCCTTAGGAAGCAAAAACACAGACTATTCTGCTTCTTTTCAACTAACTAAGCCTAGGTAAAATATCAGCTGATTTATCAAAGGGCTAATTGGGACATGGTAGAGAAAGATTCAGGAAAAGCCTCTAACTTCCTGACACCTGTGGAGTCCTGTACTCACACAGTCCGTATCTCTTCTCATCTTCTCGCCTCAAATGCACCCATGTTCCTGCTTCAGGAGGGTCTGGGAGACTGAATCTAATTACATCTCCAACTCACTCATGAAATAGTTAAAACAAAAACAAATCAATGATTTTGTTAGTTAGAAAAGGTACCAAGTTCAAGTCCTGCCTGTCAAAGTCAATAATGGAACAGTCGGTCTCATTTGGGGGAAAGCAGCCTTGCCAGTCTCTCTTTTTCTGTAACTTGATGATGTACAAACAGGTGTTCTTTCACATAAGTGACAAGTGAGCAAGCCTGAGTATTATTTATAAAATTGACACCAAAATGACATGAACAAAACATTTCAGATTCTAAATTCCTGAATCTTGGACACTTGAATTGTAAAGAGAAACTACAGAATTTGTTCTGGACAGGTGACAGCTCCAGGAAACCGATGAAAAGGCATGCCAAAGGAATGCTTAGGACCCAGACATGAGTAAGAATAGGTAGTAAGCAGTGAACAATGGGGTAGACTGAGCTAAAATAACAAATTTCCTATCACGAAAGCTGTCTGTTCTCCATCTGGTGAAAGTCTAACAAGCTCCTCAGTGTTCTAGGGAGGCAGCTGGACCAAATGACTTCCTGAGTCCCTTTCATCTCTAATATGCCATAATTCCTTTTCTGGATCATTTCCCCTTTCCCTCATGCTGCTTTCTTTTATTCACTCTTATAACAATTTCAACCAAGCAATCAGACTCTGAGGTTCTTTTTTCACTTCCTAAGTAAACATCACTAATTACAAACTATGATCAAAATAAATAGAAAGAGAAATGAGAAAGAATGCTTAACATGAAATATTAACACCTGAAATATTGCATGTAAGCATGGCGATACTCTCACTTTTATTTAAAACTGGCCCAGATTTCTTTAAATGCACTAAACATTTTAAGATAAATAGAATATATTGCAGTAAGTGAAGAACTTCCACAAAAATCTGTCAATAGTACACACGGAGAACCAAATTCCAAATTCCTGTCACTCGAATTCCAAAAAATAACAAATACATCCCTAAATATTGTAGTCAATAAAGAAAATAAAGAAAAATATAGTGACCAAAAAGGGGATAAGGAGGAACATTTACATTAATGGTCTACTTAACATTAGTATCTTTAAACTTAATTCTAAACAAAAAACTGATTTGTGAAAGACAGATGAGGGAAGTCACAAAATTATAGATTTTTATTTAAAGATATAACTTCTAACAACAATTACTGATGAATCATTTATAAGAACTTAGGTGTAAGGCAATCGGAGGCTGAAATATCTTCCCAAGAGCTTTAAGCAGAATCTCATGGTCAAATGATTCAACTATTTTTTTTTTCATTTCTCATAAGTATATATGCATAGTGTGCACTCAAGTGTACCTGGTACATGGACAGACCGGAGACTGATGCCGGGTCACCCTAAGCGCCTAATTCCTTGAGGTAGGTCCCTCAGTCAGTCATACCATTTTGCTGTCTTGACAGCCAGCTTGCCCTGAGGGCATCTTCTGTTGTCATTGTCTTCTTTTTTTTTATTATTATTATTTATTCAACTGTGCGCATGTGTGTGTGGATGTGCGCGCGCGTGTGTGTGTCTGTGTGTGTGTAGAACCACGGACGAATTCGCGAACCACCATGGACGCCTCCACCTCCTTCTGCCCCGGGATTCACAGGCTCCGCCCTACCAGGACCAGAAGCGCGGGCTGCCCCTGCTTCCGCCTGGCGTCTATACGTGGGATCTGGGATCCGAACTCAGGACCTTCCACCTGCAAGGCGGAGGCTTAACCCCTGAGCCACCTCTCCAGCCCTGTCATTGTCTTCTAAGACTGGAATTATAGGTGGGCCATCATGCACAGCTACAGCCAAACCCAAGTTCCCTACTTGCAGGGCAAGAATTCTAACCACTGAACCAACTTCTCAGCCTGTTTTTTTTTTTTTTAATGCTAACAGTCTGTGGTTATTTTTGTCATTACCTTTCCCACTCTGGAAAATCTTCAAGACTCTGCCTTGTAAATGTCACCAATCCAGTAGGTTCTACAAAAGTAAAAAAAGGAAAATAATAAAAAATTTTAATATTTAATTTCTATATACTCGGCAAAAGAATGGGACTAATGATGCTTATAAAACTAACGAAGATCAGGCATGCTTGGTATCTCCCTGAAATCCCAGCACTTGAGAGGTACAGGTAAGAGAATCAGCCATTCAAGTCTTTGGCTACATAGTGAGTTCAAGGACAGTCTGGGATATATGAGATCCTATGATAAAACAAACCACTAATAATAATAATAATAATAATGATAATAATATACCAAATCTAGCATACAGGCTTAGAATATGGTCATTCCCTCAGTATTTGTTGGTGTTTGTTTGAAGACCTCATTCATATATATATATACTTAGATACAGCTCATGTATCACCTCCTATATAATAATTTGAATGATTTGTATATCACTTATAATACTTAAAACAATGAAAATATCAGAGAAAAAGATATTATACTGTATTTTTAAAGAATAATGAGAGAAAAAAGTCTGCATGTGATCGTTTTTAAAAAGCTTATATTCAATCTGGGATACAATGAAACTGTAGATGGGAACCAATGAACACAGAGGGTCAATTTTAAAATATTATCTTCTTTACATTAGGACTACTTTTATAAAATGATAAAACTTCACCAAATAAAACTGTACTAATAACAGCACAACAACAGAATTTGAGAGCTAGTTTTTCAGTGATGTTTTAAAAACTGAGTATATGTTTTTAAAAAGTTGGCTTAGAATAAGCAACAAGGATAAAACTAAATTCTAGTTTTTAAATTCATTTTTAAAGAAAAGCCTTAATCTGATATTCAAAGCCAGGTACTAAACATACATTTATATGCTTTGAGGTGAAGTAAAATGTTAACATTTAAAAAAGGAAATTTCTGGCATGTCCTTAGACTTAACATAACTAAGTCAGTGGCTTAGAGGATTAGGCCGGTGTTCTCCTTAGCTGAAGGAGGAATTATCATAAGAACAATAGAATGGAAAGGTTCAAAATTAAATATCACCAATATAGTCAATATTTTCATTGAAAATTCTTTATTTTAGGCTAGATTTTCTTTTTCAGTCAGTAGTGAAAGCAGCAAATAAATCAACTGGCCAGACAAATTTGTCTACTTTAAACCAAAGAACTAACTAAAAGGTGGCTGTCATGGGATAGAGAGGGGAAGTTCTTAAATAGCAAAAGAGAAAGATGTCAACAACTATTAGCAATGATGATGCTGAGCCCAGAGTTTTACAATGATTTCGTCCTTTCACGGACAACTCTTCATGTCTTTATTTTCAGGAGCATACAGTAACAGTTCAAAAATCACACGCAATAGCTGTACTGGAAACAGGAATTTTTCACATATGTCTTAGATATTCTACGAACTGCTTAACTAAGATAATTGAATAACATAATTAAAACTCATACATAGAAGATCAAATAAAACATTGGAAAAGCAATGCCTACTAAGATGAAATCAATGTTTACCTCATCATTCAATTATTTGGCAGAGAAATAAGATCATTAAATGTTTTTCACATACAGTAAGAAGAGACCAAGAGAAATTTATAAAAAAACACTACAAGAAAAGCAAAGGAAAAGAATGTAGTTCTTCAGTTATAAGTATTTAAATATGTGACCTACAACATACATTATCTAAAACTACATAAAAATATTTTAATTCAGAAGACTTAAAATTTTATGAGTCCTGAAGTCCTTGTCATGTATATGAAATATATATGTTTAACAAAAACTGAAAAGTTTTTTATTGACTCTGAAATTATTTTTTCACCTATTAGGGTTCTGAAACTAGAATATTATTCTACAGGCAAGCTATCCTGCATCAGTCTGGGTTAACACAGAACTTTCCCACATATGGTTGGTGTCTGCGTCTGTCATCACCTGGAGGCACCCTGACTTAAGACTGGACTCACTCCTTCTGCAGGCTTTTGTGGACTGCATTGGTGCTAGGACTTCAGAACCGATGTGTGAAGTTTGTGGTTCAAATTTTCAATTTTTTTTTTCTCTCCTCCATCCAGTTCCACAGCTAAGCCTTATCTGTAAGTTTCCTTTTCCTTTTTCTGCAAAATCAGGTTAATTTTTTATTTACCACTGCACTGACCAAGAGCACAGATGTTTGGTGTGGCAGTTTGTGTGTGCCAGCTCATCTCTATAGCCTTGAGAGTTTTCTTTTTTTGCATGGAAATGTTCTACCATCTATGATGTCTTTGTTTTAGTGCAATATGGCACTTTAAACAAATTTTGGAGGTTTCTACTTGGCAGACTCCAGAACATGTATGCAGAAATCCCTCTTTCATTCTTAGTATTTCCTCCTTCAGCCACTAAATTTACATCCTGAAAATCTAAAGGGACATTTCGCTATATTTCTATGAAGAACTAAATTACCATTTATAGTGGAGGAGGGGGAGACAGAATAAAATATCTAAATATAATTTGTTTTGTTAATCTGATTCATTTCTAAAACTTTGCAGGTTTTATACATTTCTAGTTAACAGAAAAATTTAGCTTTTTAAAAAATTTACTTTTTATTTATTATTTATTCAATTGTGCGTGTATGCATGTGTGTGCATGTATGTGTGTGTGTGTGTGTGTGTGTGGTAGAACTACGGACGAATTCGGGAACCACCATGGACCGCCTCCACCTCCTCCTTGTTTATTCTGCCCCGGAATTCACAGGCTCTGCCCTACCAGGATCAGAAACACAGGCTGCCCCCGCTTCCACCCGGCGTCTATACGTGGGGTCTAGGATCCGAACTCAGGACCTTTCGCCTGCAAGGCAGAGGCTTAACCCCTGAGCCACCTCTCCAGTCCCAAAATTTAGTTTTTTAAAAAATAAAAATAAGTGAGATTGTGAAACTTAGAAAAATAAGTTAGTTTTCAGAAAAGAAACATGATTTGATTTTCAAGACAGAAAAGTCAACTGTCAATTATTTATAGTTATTTTAGTTATAGCTAAAATGTTTTAGTAAAAATAGGTGGAAGCATGTTTTCAGTCCTAGTACTCAAAGGTGGTGGTGGGAGGAATGTAAGTTTGAGTCCAGACTAAGCCACACACAAAATACTGCTTCAAACAAACAAAAACCCATCATTTCTTGTATGTGAGTGAGCACATGTGTATATATGAACATTTGTGTATATGAGGGACTGCATTTGTGTGCATGTATATGTGTGAATCTGAAGACAACCTCGAGAGTTCCAAAAAAGTGTTCCCTAGGCATCAGCTACCTTAAGTTTTTATTTATTTATTTATTTTTGAGACAGTCTTTTACTGGCCTGCACTTGATAAGCCGGCAGGCTATGCTGGCTGGCCAGCAAGCCCTAGGTATCTGCCTGTCTCTGTCATTCAACCCTGGCCTGATTGTTTTTATGTAGTTCTGGAGGTCAAACTCAGGTCTCTTGCAAGTACTTTACCAGCTGAGCTATTTCTCTAGCTTAAAAGTCACATTTCTAACAAATCACTGCAAATTATAATTCACTTTTTCTCATAAGCCTGAATAATCCTGCATTTTCCTTACTATTTCCTTCAGCACAGGGCACAAAACTCAAATAAGCTATAGCTCTTATCAAAAGAGAATATGATTTTTCCATTAAATATAAAAATCTTCTTCACTGATTTCTCAGAACTTGAGGAATGTCCAACAACATTGTATTTAAGGGGAAAGTTATCACAAAATGATATCAAGACACATTGAGAATCCCACAAGCTGGAGGACTAGAACTAAAGAGAGCTTTTATCACTTGATCAGTCCCACCTGACTTACTTAGTAAAAGGAAACTTTTGTTCTGGAGTTCTTTATTATGAACCTGTAGGAAAGACTGACAACAGCTAACATATTAAGTAGGTCCTTCACTAAACACAGTCTTCTTGTTTAACATCTGCAACTATCCTAGAAAATGATTATAATCACTAGTTCATGTCATAGATGGAAATCTAACTGGGGAAAGCAAGAGAAAAGTTTCATAGAGGAAGAGACATGCACACACTAGGTACAGCTCAATTTTATATGGACTTCTTCATAAAAGCATTTAATGGGGCAGAAAAGAGTAGAATGGGTGGGAAAACAAAAGATTTGACCTACATAAATTAGCTTAAACTAATAATTGCTTCTTTAAGTAAAGGGCATTCAAAAAATCTATTTTCTAGTCAATGTACTTTCTTCTGAAAGTGATTTTTAGTGACAAAAAATCCTTAGCTATACTACAGATTTCAAAGTAAACAGGTCTAGGTTTAGACAGTCTAGTACACATTTGAATGTGTGTGTGAGAGAGACAGAGACAGAGAGAGAGACAGAAAATTATTTATTTGACAGCAAGTATAAAATTTAGGTTAACAGTGAATCATTACTGTTTAGTTACGGTTTGAGCAAGATGTACTTTAAAACACAAAATGCTACTCACATGTTACTTGAATTAAAAAATTACAGTAAGAATGAAAGGAATTTACTTTTCTCTGTGACTCTTCGAAAGTAACAGAAGAGTGTTTTCAGTTTCTCTGGTTTCCTTGACGAACGCCCCTCAAACAATCTGAAAGGTACAAAAATAGAAGGGTTAAATGCCTTCATGATTCACAGAAAACTAAATCTGTATTTCTACCAAATAATAAGAAGGAATTCTTCCAGAAGGCAATCCTGTAATGAGAGGAAAAATGAAAATAGATTTGGATTCAAAGGTCATTTAGGAAGAGTTCAGTTACACTATAATCGTTTCTTCAAAGGTATTACAGTCAACAGCACTGTCTTCACACCTGCTTCTGTATCCCGCCTTATCCAGATATAAGGTACTGTCAGTCCCCCAAGGTCAATCAAGGTCATTTAACTAATGCATGGTCATTTCCTCATGGAAAATACTATATATAATGTATAAAATTACTAAGTAATCACACAGCTAAACAAAAATGGTAAAAGAAAAAAAATCAACATTTGAGTATTTTGTAATAAAGTGAGGACAATATGATGATAGTTGAGACACAGACGGATGTGGTAAATACTAGGAAACGAAAGGAAGTCTTCGGTAATTCAACATACCTGGTTATGGACTTAACGTTTCCGTGATGGAGCCCTAACATGGTTACTTTGGAGACTCGGCTCAAGAGGTGGTGGTAAGGGTTAAATAGGGTCAAATGGACAGAGCCTAAATGTTAAGAGTGCTGGAGTGTGCTTTCTGCCATGTGAGGACAGTGAAAGGAGGTAGTCTACAGACACAGATGGAAGTGTCCTCATCTGGAACTGAAGCTATCAGCACCTTGATACAGGATGTCAGCTTCCACAAGTATCAAAAAATAATTTCTTTTGTTTGAGCTATCCAACCTGAGGTATCTTGCTATAACAGCCGAAGCTGCTAATGCTTTGCTTGGTAACCGAAACAGTGACTATCCTCTGCCTTCGCTGCCAGTAACCTAGATTTGCCCCATTGAATTTTATTTTCTTTGCAATGCCAAAGCATTGTTACTGGTAACCTGCAATTCAATCCTGAGGAAAAAAAGAAGGGCTTGAGAAATATATGACCCCAGTAAATAGTTCATTAAAAATTTCACACAAAAGCATGCTTTTGGGCATAAAACCTAGCTTTCCAAAGGCATTTATGAAATTGAGCTGTTATAAATAAAGATTCTCTGCTTCCAGTCATATATTTTGATTTTAAAACCCTTCAAATAAGTCTATTTTAGTAAGTGCTGAAATGGGTAACATTTTTCATGATTAGAAGAATAAGCTTATGTAAGTATGCACAAAGGGAAAAGTTAATTTCATGAGAAAATCTTATTGAGCAAATAAAATGAATTAGAAAAATGAAAAGAAATGCGAATTTCAAAAGATCCTGTTTACAATGATCTAAATTCAGGGTCAACCACTGAAGAAACAATTCATGAATATTTTCTAAAATGAACCCTAACTCTGTACAGTATTTTTAATCTAACATATAGCCTATTTTAAAAAGTTTAGCAGAGTCTACATAATTTTTGCTCAACGATGACTCATCATTTTAAAACATTTAATACACATATGCTTAAACACATTTATATACATGCTGAAACTATAAATAGGTTGAAAAGGCTTCAGTCTGATCTCTTCTGTAAGATGTCAACTACAATAAAGCTTGCTAAAGTCAAAATGATAAATTAAGAAGCCACTAGGCAGTTTAATTAAACATCCCATATCAATATATTCTAAAACTTTATTATTTGTTTATTTATTTATTTATCAGAGGGCACTGTGTGTCCCTGTGGAGGACCAAGGATTGCTTCTTATTGCCTTTTTGCTTTGCTCTAGGATTTCCCAAGTTCTGCCCACTAGAGCTGGAAGCACAGGCTGATGTCTTTTCTGCCTAGTGTTTTTATGTGGTATGCGAGATGTGAACTCTGGACCTTCTGCCTGTGAGGCAATCTTAATTCCTGAGCCATCTCTCCAGCCCTCAATAAATATTCTTTACCAAATGAATACCTAGTTCCAGTAGAAAAATCCCTTCCTAAGCTTACCACTTGGTAGAAAGCAGCATTATGAATACTAAAAGTACTCACACCACTGGGCAAGAAAACTCATCAATAGTCTTACCCTACAGTGAATCCTGTGCAATAACAATCACACTGGCAAGCTGTGCCTGTGTGATTAATAGTGGAATGAATGTTGGGGGAATACCCAACCATTTTCTGATTGAACTTAAGAATCTCAATAGATGGGAACTTACTCCTGGTACTGTATAACTAACTGGCTAAGAGTCTGTGGCTGAGAAGATGTAGATTCTACAGTAGTACAGACTACTACTGTTTTGCTAAGTGGACATTGTAGCAAACTATCTTTTATAGATTTATTTTTAAATTTTATTTATCAATTCATTCATTGTGTGTGTTTATCAGAGGGCACTGTATGTCCCTTGTGGAGGACCAAGGATGACTTCAGGAATCATCCTGGATTGCTTCTACCTCCTTCTCGCTTAGTTCTGGGATTTCCCAGGCTCTGCCCATGAGGGCTGAAAGTATTGGGTTGCTACTGTTTTTGCCTGGTGTTTTTTATGTGGAACTTGGGATCCAAATTCAGGACCTTCTGCTTATGAGGCAGAGTCTTACCCTCGAGCCATTTCTCCAGCCATAAACTTATTTATTTATTTATATATTATTATTTATTCAATTGTGCACGTGTATGTGCGTGTATGTGTGTGTAGAACCACGGACGAATTCGGGAACCACCATGGACTGCCTCCTCGTTTACTCTGCCCCGGGATTCACAGGCTCCGCTCTACCAGGACGGAGGCCGCCGGGCGGTGTCTATACATGGGGTCTAGGATCCGAACTCAGGACCTTCTGCCTGCAAGACAGAGGCTTAACCCCTGAGCCACCTCTCCAGTCCCATATTTATTTATTTTTGATCAAGAGATTACTGTGTCTCTCAGTCTTCGTCCAAGAAAGCTTTTATTTTTTAATGGATAGTGCTTAATACAGAAATCACAACTGATCAAAGTGCAGAGAAAGTAAGTGACTGTGAAGTATCTTTCTCTAAATAGGATATCCAAATACCTCCCTCATCCAGGGCTCAAATATCACTGCAGAAGGGATGAAGAGAAACTAAGAACCAAAGAGTGAGGAGGAATGCTGTCAACCGGTCTTCCGGACACAGGGCAACTATGTTCACAAAGTCGCTGCAGCTATGTTTACCTGCTTTATGAGAATTACAGACTGGGCCCACTGACATCGTATCATGGATGAGGGAAGAGTTCACGTGGCCCCATCCCCTCTGGTGAATACCAATGGATAATGCTGACTGGGGATAGGAGATCCATTTGCTTCAGGGGTATTGCCACTGACATATATAGCCCAGGCAAATGCTAATTCAGGAACCCCTTACTGAACTCAGTGGCTCACATTCATAAGAAAAGACATAAAAGAGGAAAACTAGCTGGGAAGAAGATTCTCAGTAGGAGGAGGGGGAATGAGGAAGGGAAATATGTGGCAAAAAGTGACAAAAATTCATTGGATACATACATGAAACTGTCACGATAAAACAAGGAGAAAGCAGCCACAACCTTCTTTAATGATGTCATACTATACAATTCTGTTAAGGGGAATAAGTTCTTCAACATGACTATTACAGAAAGAAGAGAAAATAGCTATTGCCCTTAAGGGATAATTTCCCCTAAAAGAAAAAAAAATGTTCCATATGTGGGCAGCTACTTGTAAAATCACATAAAAAGTCCACATATTTCACAACCACAATGGCAAATTATTAACCTTAGGAGCCCCTTGGGATTGCAGATTTATTGCCCTGGTAATATGGAATTTGCTGGAAGATTATTTGGCTATTATTACCACTACAAATGGTCTTATTTTGTAAGTCCAATCTTATCAGTGCATAGCTGAGTGCAATAATGCATGTCTATAATCCCAGCAGTTGGGAGATGGAGGTAGGAAGAACCAGGATTCATGGCCAGCATGTTCAAAGATAGCCTGGAATATATGGAACACTGTCTCAAACAACAACAAAACAAATAACCCCAAATAAAACTCTCTTTGAGTCTAACTTCAAAATTAAATAAAAATATCCTCTTTCTGCATCATGTGAAAATAACAATATAAAATGACAATCATGATATACAATCTGAGGCTTAGTATATGGGGGAGAGAGGGTGAGAAAGTAAAGGGACTGAGGATGGAAATTAAGAAGTAAGGGAGGGGCAATAAAAATAGTGCTGGAAATATAGGATATGGGAGAGACACAAAAACAGATATTTGTGAAAAAGATGAGAAAGAGACAGAGGAAGAGAGAGAAAAGGAGGGAGAAAAAGAGAATAAGACAGACAGCAAGCATCATTCTACTTTTAAACTTCTCAACCTTTTTGAAAAATAATGTAGATGTTCTCAAAGTCCTTAATATATATTTTTAAAGATTTTTTTTGGTGTGCATGCTTTGTGTGTGTTTGTGTGTACACGTGCTTGTGTATATGTGTGTTGTATAGTAAAGGGAACTTGAGTGTGTGGGCCAGTGAAGACCCAAGGGTGACTTTGGGAATCACTCTGGATTACTCTATCTCCTTAAAGTGTATTTCTGAGTCAGTAAATTTATACATAAACTAGGCCATAAAGATCTTGTGCAAATAGAGGAGACATTTTTACACTTCACTACATGATTACAGACTTTTTAAAAAAATTTTTTATTATTTATTCAATTGTGCGTGCGTGTGTGTGTGTGTGTGTGTGTGTGTGTGTGTGTGTGTGTGTGTAGAACCATGGGCGAATTCGGGAATCACCATGGACGCCTCTACCTCCTCGTTTACTCTGCCCTGGGATTCACAGGCTCCGCCCTACCAGGACCAGAAATGCAGGCCGCCCACGTGGAGTCTAGGATCCGAACTCAGGATCTTCCACCTGCAAGGCAGAGGCTTAACCCGGGCCACTTCTCCAGCCCTGATTATAGATTATTTTAAAAAGCCAACAGAAAAAGCCCAGCTAGGCAATCTCACTTTGTTCTGGAGAAAACAGTTGATATTTTCAAGGAAAGAAGTTAATAAAAGACCGGACAGTTATTAATGGATACTTTTCTTTCCATATTTATGAAGAGAAAAATGGTTAAATAAAATCTTTCCCTGAGTGGACAACTGAAAACATTTCTGGAATTAGATTCCACACATATAATACTCATCCATACTATTTTAAATTTGGATTAATCCCATTAGTATATAGTAAATCAAGCCCCAAACACTATAACCTGCACTTCAAAACAGAAGTATGTGATGATAACATGGAGTCTAACCAGAAAGTGGTTCCTTGTTCTTCCTTCTTCTGTGAGGTGTTGTGCCATATGGCCCCAACAGCAGGGTCATTCCAGGGAAGAGATGATATAAAAGTCTCCTGGGCTGACTCTTGCCGAGACCCACAATTTATCACTGACTATTTAGTTTCCATATAATTTCAGAAGCATCAATGCTAATCACATTGGAAGCCTTTATATGAAAGCTTAGGCCTTGAAAGGCAAGCAGGGGAAAAGGTCGTTGAGTATTTAACATAGCTAAGCAGGTCTGGAAGGACAGAGCAATAAATAAAAAAGGAAGACTTATTTAATTTATTGACGTCATCCTCCCACAACACATCCCTACCATTTTTCTTATTCAGGTCATGCAGTTAACCATATCTCACTTGAGACTACATACACTCACATATTCTGATGTATGTACATATGCCTCTGAATCTGTCAGAAGACACAAACATAAATACAAACTAGCAAAAAGAAAAAAGATAGAAATCAACAACAAATGCTGTATAATCAGCTTACCACAAGGCTCAAGAGATTAGATACTGGATGTTTAGAAACACAAGGAAAAAGGAAACATTAGCTGTCTTCCACTTCTGGAGAAATGTTTTGGCAGAAGGCAGTGAGTCCCATGAAAAGCACCTAGTTTCAACAGAGACAGTTCAATCCCAATTCTATACACAAGTCATGTGCTGTCCTTGAAATTCATTAATGTAGAAACTTCCCTGTCTAGAAATTTCCATGGATACGATCATGGTGAACAGTCTTCACAGACACATCAATGGTTATGGAGTCGCTCATTCTTGCTGTTAGTTTAAATTCATCGACACATACACTATTTCATAAAGGGAAGCAATTACAGACATTCTGGCTGTAGAAGGGACCCTAAACTGAGACTTTATTTCATTTTCAATGATTTGGTATTTAAAAGAATGGCCACTGGGTAGTCAACAGAAATGTAAGAGTATCCTTGGCTTTAAATTTTCAACAGATCTAGTTAAATTATTAGTTGAAAATGCCATTTACTACAAGTTTAAGTCCCATATGGCCACTATGGGCATATTGATGGATTTGGTTTATTTAAATGATTAAGAATTATATCTAAGAATTAGTTTAACTCCTGACTAACCATGAAGCAAGAAGTATGAATCTTGTTTGTGCAAAGAAATCCTGTGCAGCGGGGTAGTTAAGAAACATGGCTTCTAGATGAGGTACTTCTCCTGGGTTAAATCTAAATTCTACCAGTTTCTATGTTAACTTGATGATGTAAGTTTCCCTCTTTAGACTCCCATTTCTTCATCTGAAAACAGGGAATATCAGCAATACCTAACTGATACCTAATTGATGAGGATGATGTGAAGATTAAGTGAAAAGGTAATTTAGCACATGGAAAATATTCAATAAGATATTCTCATGTCTGCTGCTCTCGGAGAAGCTTCTTTTCACAGTGGGAGAGCAATTAATGCAGCAATTCACAACTGATCAAAATGTTGAGAATAAGTGACCTGAGCCCTAAGTGGGCTCAGGTGACATCCTGGAAGGGGTGAAGGAGAGAATGTAAGAGGTGGAAGGAGAGGAATGCTGTGAAATGTTGTCTTCTGGATGTGGAGGCTGCTGCACTCATGAACTCATAGTAGCTGTGGTCACCTGTGCAAGACCCGCACAAGGTCAGCGAGTCAGCATGGAGGAAGGACAGGTTCAGTTCTCATCCTAGATTAGGTCCAGTTTTCCCTTTGAGTAAGGCTGTTGTTAGGCTGCTCATGAGCCAGTGGATGGTCCCAACTTATGGGCAAGGGAGCAACACTAGTAGGACTCAGATTATTATTAAAGAGAGGGAGAAAGAAAAGAAGAAAGCGAGAGAAAGAGGGCAGAGAGAGGGAGAAAGAGAGAGGGAGAGAGAGAGAGAAGAGAGAGGAGGACATGACAGTAGGATCCCCAAACCCCATGTAAAAATTCCAGGTGGAAATGGTGGCAGCCTACAATTCCAGCCCTGGAAGGCTGGCCCTGGGAAACCGCAGAGCAAAGTAAAAAGAACATACAGAAATTCAGGGTGATTCCTGATGTCATTCTTAGGCCTCCACAGGCACACACACTCAAGTGCCCTCTTCTATATTCTATACACATACATTCACACACATCCATGCAAACAAACAAACAAAAAAGGGACTCTTTTCTCATCAAACAACTTTTTTATACTAAGAGTCAAATAGCTTAGTCTTTGGGATGAATGACTACGCACAACAAAAATGATATAACTGCCACTGCCAAGAGTCCCAAGAGTATGCTTG
Source organism: Typhlomys cinereus (assembly GCA_023101885.1). Classification (NCBI taxonomy): domain Eukaryota; kingdom Metazoa; phylum Chordata; class Mammalia; order Rodentia; family Platacanthomyidae; genus Typhlomys; species Typhlomys cinereus. The sequence goes on along the minus strand of JALPQD010000025.1, from coordinate 2,160,248 downwards.
TCAGAAGCTTAGCGGGTCATGTCACGAAAATCACATTGTATTAATCTACCCAGTCCCCCAACCCAAAAGAGAGAGAGAGAGAGAGAGAGAGAGAGAGAGAGAGAGAGAGAGAGAGAGAGAGAGAGAGAGAGAGAGAGAGAGAGAGGGAGAGAGACAGAGGGAGAGAGACAGAGGGAGAGAGAGGGAGAGAGACCGAGGGAGAGAGAGAGAGACCGAGGGGGGAGAGAGAGAGAGAAAGAGAGAGAGAGAGAGAGAGGGAGAGAGGGAGAGAGGGAGAGAAGGAGAGAGAGAGAGAGAGAGAGAGAGAGGGAGAGACAGAGAGACAGAGAGAGAGACAGAGGGTGAAAGACAGAGGGTGAGAGACAGAGAGAAGAATCCTAGTCTTGTCTTTCCAGGATTCATGCTAACCTTGCAGGGAGAGTCCTTATCTTTCTCTCCCTTGAGGACTCTTAGGCATTCTGCAACAACCAGAAGTACCTGCTTATTTTGCTTTAGAGTCCTTATCTACTCTGCCCTCCTGCACTCCCTGTATCTGAGGACCTACACCCAATGCCTGCCCACTCTGCAGGTAAGAGCCCTCACCTTCCTCACCCTCTAGTATCTTAACACTATGAAGTGAGGACCATATTAAGCACCTGCATATTCCACAGGAAGAAACTTTAGTTTCTCCAAGGACAGCAACCTAACTTTGTCATACTAGGACAAGCACTGATGTTGCTCAGTAGTATCTGCTGGTGCGCTCAGAGGCCACACCTTTCCCTAGTTGAACTGAGATCACCCAAGTTATTAACTCATAAATCAGCACTGAGTGGTTGTAAAATTGAACCTCAAAATCTCCTAGTTGATCCCAAACCAGTCAAATCAGGATAACAGTAAACACAGACCTAAACATCCTTTTACCATAGGTGAGCTAGAAACTCAAATCAAAAGAAAACCGACGTCTTCACTCCAGATATCCGAGTTCCATCACAGAAACAAAAGCAACATGAAAAAAAAAACAATAGGCCCCTCCAAAAAAAAAAAAAAAAAAAAAAAATCACCAAAAACTTAGATGATACTCAATACACAGTATTCAGAAGAGTAATTATAATGACAGGATCAAACTTCCGATTTAAGTCCAAGAAAAAAAAATCTAAATGAAATGAGGACAATTCAGTATATGAAGACAGAATTCAATACAGAGATAGAAAAATGAAGAAAAACCAGAATGAAATAAAGCCAAAATGAAAACAGAATAAGTCTTAGAAAAACACTCAAAGTCTCACCAACATAATGGATAATGGAGAAGACAGACTATCAGTGTTGGAAGAAAAGGTAGAGGAACCGGATAATTCAAAGAAAATGATTAAGTAAAAAAAATGCAAATAACATTTAAAATCTTTGGGACACTATGAATTAATCAGATATGTGAATTATGGGCATAGTGGGAAAATCATTCCAGGTCAAAGGCATAGATTTTTAATAAAATCATAGAAGTTTCCAAACCAAAAAAAGACATGTATATCTAAGTACAAAAGGCATGCAGAACACCAGAAAAGAGACTCCCCATACTACATTATATTTAGAACACTAAATATACAGAATAAGGGGTACTGAGAGCTCTAAAACAGAAGACTTGAATTACATAAAAAGGCAGGTCCATTCTACTATAGTTGGCCTAGCAACACTCTGCCACAGAACAGGGAAGACTCCATCTGACATGACAGATATGGAGGGACTGTATGGGATTGGAGCTAAACTAGTGGGCTATTCATGTCCTGACAGGTGCAGGTGTCCTAGAGGGGATCTAGTGGCTTGCACATTTAGTGAGATATGGGAGAGGGAGGAGAGAATGGGAAAGGCGGGAAGAGACATGGGGTGGGGTTAGGTAATGGGCAATGAAAACATATAAAGTTATTGCTAAAAGTTTAAAAATAAAGTACACACACATACACACGCACAGGCAGTCCCTCTGAATCAGTGGCTGACGTCTCAATGAAAACTTTAAAAGGCATTAGGACAATGTACTTAAGCTCTGAAGACCACAGACACAAGCACCTGACTCCTATACCCAGCAAAATTACCAGTCAAAATGAAGGAGAAAGAAAAATGCTCCAGGATAAAAACAAATGAAAGTAAGTGGTGTTACTACACCATTCCAACTTACAGATTAAAAACAGTATGACCAGCAGAAGTGGCTTTTATCTTGTTTCATGACTGAATCTATTTGGTACACTGCCATGATGACCCCCCTTCAGAACTAAGAAACAGAGAGGGTATAATACACAATCTAGTGTGAAAGAGGAGTGTGTGTAACAGTTTGTTGAAGACTTTTCCTTTTGTTAGGGAAGAAATCCATACTCTCTACAGATTTCATATTCTCTAAAGAAAGAAATAGAAGTGAGAGATGAAGAACTTGGGAGTGGGAGAGGAAGATATACAGGTAATCATTTGTCAACAAGATTTCTTAGTGTCTTTATTTCTGTAGATGTTCGAATATGCACCTAGAAATATTTACTAAAATACAAACTTGACTCCAAAACTTTAAAAATTATTTCACGATGAAGTAATTTAGTCAAATAATTTGAACATAACTTTGTGTCCCTTCCAAAAATGCTACATTGATAAATTAGTGTCTATTAAAAAAGACAAAGTCACTTTTTTTTTTTTACCTTAGCATGTAACTTTTCCTTTATGATTTATGCATTCTCACTGTATAAGGTCTTTATAGAAAGAATGGCTTTTATTCTCACTTTTATATTTTAGCATATAAGGAATATAACGTATGACATATATTCCTACTAATAATAAGTGACAGAATCATAGCATTCACAAAAGGACAATCTGAGAGGATGGAAAGAACACAGGCATTGGAGTAACGGCAGGAATCTTGGCTATTATTTACTGGCTCCTGCATCCCCCAATCAGGTTCTTCACCTTTACGAGGTTTAATTATCTTGCCAGTGAAATGTTAAAAACATCACTTCTATAAAGTGCTTAGCTCATGACAAATTGCTGGGGGAAAATGCTATTTTCTTACACCTTTTTCAATTTCCTTGTTGAAGAGATGTTCTCTGAAAACATACCGATTGAAGTTAATGTCTGGGTAACTGGAATATTCCGATTTCATCTTAGCATTGCGTCGGGGAAATGTGCAGAAGAAAGCATTAGCTAGAAGACTGGCAATCTGTTCCTGTGACATTGTGATGGAATGATTCATCTTCTGTTTAAGAAGTGGTATTGGCTGATGTAGGAAACAAACAAAAAACACATGAGAAAAGCAATAATTAGTTTAGCAATTTTGAAGGCACAGGCATCAAATTACATTTGCTAAATTAAGGAGGAATAATTTCAGGTCACTCCCTGAACCCTTAAATCAGCAATATTGCTAAAGTCAAGGGCTACTTATCAGAGATGTTTGGAAAAATGTACTTGCTTGACAAACTGCAGACAATAACAATGATACTGAAGAGAACACAAACATACTAGTGAAAAACAAAGATGCAGTGCATTTTTTCTTCAAAATTATTTGTCTAAACTGTTGTGTGTGCCAAATTCCCACTCACTGATCTATAATCTCAAGTGCAATCCATAGAACCTAAGTACTGTGTTCAATGGGTTTCATCGTATCTTAAATGTCTAAACTGTATTTTTAAAGACATGCTGGTGGAATGAAAGACCAACTTCAATTTGCCCATCAGTTACTAGGTTTCAAATGGTAGTATTTAGAGGTGGCTTTCCTTCTCCCCTTCAGCAACACTCAGAACTAAGAGTGATGAAGGTCTACATCATTCTCAAGCTAACTGCCTAAGTGAACATCAGAAAGCCAAAATGCACCTAAGGAGAGGCAGGTAAGACAGCAGCACCACATGGTTTACTAAGTAACAAGAAACAGACACCAATGTTAGAAAGAAAAAAGGAAAACTTACAATCTGAACATTTCTTTTGGTAAAATTCAAAGGTAAGCAAACAAGGGAAAACCCTAGCATCCATCACTCTAAGGAAGAGAACATGGAAAGTTCATATTCATCTCTTCTTTTTACCTTCAACATTCATTTACAAACTAACAATGAGGTTTGGCAAGGCAACAAGGTTATCAAAAGCTTAGAGCAAACTGTTACCTTAATTTTTGAATTACCATTTATCAAATGATTCACAAAAGCTATTTTAAAAATTAATAGAGAGTATTTTTGGGTTAACTAACTTGAAACACAAACATTTCTTGACGTAAATCTTATTCCCAAGCATTTAGCTTAGATGAAGAGGTTATTTCATATGAGCAAAGATATTTCAAAATCCTCAACATTTACTTCCTTTTATTTTCTTTTTATAAACCTAAAATTTATCTTTAGATTTGGGCTATAGTGCTTTAAATGTGGCAAATTATTAAATATGAACATAGGCAATTTAACTTATCAAAATGTGTTTTTATCTCAAATTGAAATTTTTCATAACTGGTATTAGATTTTCAGTAAAGAACTAGAACAAAAAATTAAGATGCTATCCCCATTAGTACACTAAGTGAAGGGACAAAGTTAGAATTCTAAGCCAGGATAAAAAACTTGAGAAATATACTTTCACTTGGTTCTACCAAGTGACATATAACTTACAACTTTAGATGATTCTTGATACTTAATATCTCAGGGTACCAGTGAGGTGGCTGAACAGGTAAAGATGCCTGTACACAACCTGGAGACCTGAGTGTGAATGATCCTGGGAAAGCTGTCCTCTGATTCTACATGACACTGCGGCACCATGCACATGGCTCATGTGCATTTTTCTACTATTCTTCCCCCTTTCCCCCTGGAGATAGACAGATACATAAAAAGTGTAAAAAATTGTAAATATTCCATGAAATAAAATATGAACTCTCTTGCTCTGAGGAAGGGATTAAATGACACAGACCTAGGCAGACACTGACAATTACAAGCTACACAGTGCACTTAAATAGCATTAGCTACGAGTCTTCACAAAGGCGCCCCTGTTCAAGGAAAATATAATCTACAGGAGATACACAAAGTAAACAAGTTAAAAACTGCTGAAATAAAGAATCAAATAGTACAGGATGGATTCAGTTTCACTGGGAAAAGCAGAGAGGGCTTTACAGGAGAAATAGCAAAAGACAAAGCTACAAGGCAGTAAGAAGTTTCACCAGTTAAAGAAAAAAGAAAGGAAAAAGAATGAACAGAGAACATAAGTCAACAACCTCCAATAGAAAGAAGGACTGCTTTAAATGGTATTTTCTCCAGGTCTCTGAGATGTCTTGAGGGTAGAATGTGTGTAAACCTTGCAAACCGAGCTGAATCCTAAGAGTGCACATGGTGAAAGAAGAGAGCCATATTGTCCTCTTCACACCTGCTAGTATCAAAGCACCTAGTCTTTCTCTCACAAAAATAAATAATATATATATTCACACACATGCATGCGTTGTATGTGTGTGATGGTTTGAATGTAAGTTGCCCTTAGAGGCTCAATTGTTTAAATCCTTACTGGGTATTAATGCTAATGGGAAGGTAATGACATCTTTAAAAGGTACAGCCTTGCTGGAGGAAGGCAAATCACAAGGGTAGGTCTTGAGGTTTGGTAGCCTGGCCCTGCTTCTTCTCTCCACTCTTGCTCTATCTCCTGAAGGCTATAATGACTTGAACCAGCCTCCTGCTTCTGTCTCCAGCCATACCTTCTGCTATGTGATTTCCACCACAAATGGACTATATCCTCTCTGGAACTGTACACCAAATAAATACCTCTTTCTCTTTTAAAACTGTGTCACAGTGTTATCTCACAGCAAAAGAAAATATAACCACAAAATAAATAGCTAGGCAAAGCTAGTTGGAAACATAGTAAAATGCTAATAAACACAGCATATAAAAAGCATTCATGGACTCTTGACTGAAGGTAGCACAGCCCCAAGTTGACATCTAGACTTGTTTGGAATATTTTGGGCTGTTCCCAATGACTGCTATAGTTGGGGGGGGGGGATACTGTGCAGTGAGTGGGATTATCCAACACATACAGAAATTGTTACAGCCAACATGACCACTGGGTATCTGTGAAGTACCAGTGCTCACACAACCCAGGCTAGCACCTACGCTACAGGACAGCTAGGGCGAATTCGGAACATTGTTTGGAGAAACACAGGAAGAAAATTATGAAGAATAAAACAATGGATCTCAGAAGTTTAATAACCAGAGCCACAAGTTCCTTAATATTTTCCCCTTTAAGAGTTGAAGAGATGACACTGATTAAAGTACTTGTTATACAAGCAAAAGGACTATAGTTTGGACCTCCAGATTCCGTGTAAAATGCCAAAGGATGTGGCAGTCAGCCTGTTATTCCAGTCTGGAAAGCTGAGAATAGGGATCCCCAGACAAAATTAGCTAGTCAGACTAGTTCTATTGGTAGCACTTGGTTTTGCTCACAGAGTCGGTTAAAAAAAAAATGTGTAAGACTGATCAAGGTTGATACTGGGGATTGGCTTCTATGTGCACGTAAGTGCACATGCACCCTCCCATAGCATATGCAAACATATATATATACATGTGCATGTATATATGAAAATGGGAGAAACAAACAAGTAAGAAACAAAGTTTGGGGCTGGAGAGGTGGCTCAGGTGTTAAGCCTCTGCCTTGCAGGCGGAAGGTCCTGAGTTCGGATCCTAGACCTCACGTATAGACGCTGGGTGTAAGCGGGAGCGACCTGCGCTTCTGGCCCTGGGAGGGCGGAGGCTGTGAATCCCGGGGCAGAGTAAACAAGGAGGAGGTGGAGGCGTCCATGGTGGTTCCCGAATTCGTCTGTGGTTACACACACCACGTACACACACACACACACACACACATGTGCGCACACACACACAATTGAATAAATAAAAAAATGTTTAAAAAATAAAAGATAAAACACTTAAAAAAAAAAGAAAAAAAAGAGGAAAGAAACAGAGTTTAGCCAGGTATGGTGGTTGTTTCAGTTGCTGTGAGAGAACACTAAAAGTCAAGCAACTTAAGAGAGAAAAGGGAGATTTATTCAGCTTATGGTTCCAGAGAGGAGACACATTCCTTCATGGAGGAAAAGGGGGATAGCTGGCGGAAAGTGGATTAGGCCTAGGTCACACCTATCAAGGAGATTGAGAGCTCCCAAACTGCTGCTGAAAGAGCAGACCTTTCTTGGAAGTAGGGTGGGACTATGTCAACCTCAAGGCCCTACAGTCCTTGTGACTGTCTTCCTCCAGCAGGCTCCACCATGACCTTTCCAAACAAGTAAAGATTCAAACACATTAGCCTGTGGGGAGCAACTCACACTTCAAACCATGACAGTGGTACACGCCTGTAATCTCAACACTTGTGGAGCAGAGGCAGAAGAAGGATTTAGATGTTCAAGATTATCTTTGACTACTAGCAAGTTTTCAACAAGCCTGTGATACATGAGACCCTATCTCAAAAACAAGGGAACAAAGGATGTGGAGTGTAATTTCTTTCCTCTCAAATATGGATCAGACGAAGTGAGTAACTTCCAGTAAGCAGAAAAACAGTGAACACTGGGCAAAACTTGGTCATAAAAGGTCCTGCAATCCACCCCTCCCCTCCACTGAGAAGGCTAGCTACCAAGTCATTAGTATGTTCAAATCAACTTACAGGGAAGACCAAGTAAGGCCTCCTTCTAGAGATACAAGATCGAGGCCACTAAGTGAGTCCAGTAGCTGCAGTTAGACCTTTTAAATGGTCATACACTGACCATCCTGACTGCAACAAGAGAAATTCTGAACCAAAACACTCAACTAAACTGAGCCCCAATCTACAAGTCACTGAATTTTGAAGTTGTTATGCAGCAATATATAGTCAATACATTCCAAACAAAATGAACTAATAACAGTATTTTTCCTTGTATTTTTCAGTATTATTTTTTATTTTTGAATGCTAAGAAAGTATTATGAACTCATTGAACAACACGCCATTTTGAAGGAAGGTGAGGGAGGAGTAGGTATCATCATATTAAGTCATCTGGAAAAAAATCCCAAATCCATTAGAATGTTTTAAAATAATAAATTTTTAAAAAGACAAAGTATGCAATTAAAACCGAGGAGGAGATGTCTGAGTAAACAAACTTCAGAAATGTAAAAGAATGCTCAAAAATTGAATGCTGCATTTTTAATGTTCTTTTGTAGCATTCTCTCTGACCTCTAACCTTTCTGTAAGATAGCACAGTTAACGTACGCTTTAGCAGAGTCCCTGTCTCCCACCTTGGCCACTTGAGAAATCCAACTGTGAGTCTCAGAAAAGCACGAAGGAAAAAGTTACATTTACTAACCTGGGTGCAAATATTTGGCAGACAAAGTGCAATTTTCACCATATCAGGTAAAATGGATTGATACAAATGTTGAGCCTCTGCTTCTTCAAGTACCTGAAAACCAATGAAATATGTTATGTGAATAATAGTAGTTAATGGTAACCAATGAAAAATGTAATAAAATGAAATTATGAATCTCGCTCATAAAATTCCACTATATAAGCACCATCGCCACCAAACACAAGTAGAAGAGAAGCACACCAACAGGTACAACAACAAACTTATTAATTCATTTCTAAATAAATATAACTTACCTAAATGAGATCCAAAAACAATTAAATTGCCCCAAATCAAACATCCCTCAAGTCAATAGCACTCACAATCAAATGTAACACTTGCAAATAAATAAAAAATAGTACTGAAAACTGCTAACAACCAAGGGCTCTCTCAAAAGCCTCAAGAGCCACTGAATTTCAATAGGGTGTAACTTTTAAAAAACTGCAAAAGTTACACTAATTGCACTGAGCATATTACGTGTCAATTAAGTCTACTGGCTGGAAATAAAGAGGATTCTTATAATCTTAGATTTTTTCTTTCCAGGCACACTCGGAAAGCTAAAACCATAATTTCTGAATTATGCCTTGAAGTGCATGCAAATGACATTTGTGAGCCATTTTCATCTTTTTCTCAGCCCTACAGATAAGTGAACACACAATAGCTAGTAATTCTGGAGAGACAAAAAGTTGCACAAGATAGCATTTGTACTACCTTCTCAGGACCAGAGTTGATGGGAAAATGAGGAGGCAAAATCTGAAAAATGGCTAAGTCTTAACTTTCTAAAGGAACTCGACATGACAAAAACAAACAAACAAAACATAATAATAATAAAAGCTAGCTTTAAGACTCTGCCTTATAAGGTCCCGAGTTTAGATCCCAGGCCAAGTCCCACGATAAAAAACACCAGTTGGAAATAAATGGTGGCAGTCTGCACTTCCAGCCCTGGTGGGTGGAGTCTGGGAAATCCTAGAGTGAAGCAAAAAGGAGGTAAAAGCAATCCAGGATGATTCCTGAAGTTACACTTGGTCCTGTACAGGGACATAAAGTGCCCTCTGATACACACGCACATACACACTAAATGAACAAAGTTTATTTGTTTTTGTTTTTTTAAAGCTAGCTTCAGTAAATCACACCTGCAATCCCAGCATTCCAGAGGCTAAGGCAGGAGGATACCACAAACTGGAGATCAGTCTGGACTAAAAGTGACATGCTCTCTCAAAATAAGAGCAGTTTGGGAAAGGAATGTAGAATTCAGAATAGTTAAATGACTGCCTCCCCCTTAGAAGCTTCTCTTATCTGTGATTAAAAATAAAAACTGAATTTTATAGCATGCATTTATAATCAACATTCTATTGTGTCACAGATACAAATTAAAATCACCATTTCCCCACATCGACAAATGTATAAAGAATATTATTTTGTTTAAAGCACTTAAATTCTTTCTGCTAGTAATTTACTTTCTTCATTTTTAAAATTTATTTTATTATCATTATTTTTATATATTTATTATTTTTATTTTAGTGTGTGTGTGTGTGTGTGTGTGTGTGTGTCTGTCTGTCTGTCTGTCTGTCGAAGGGCACTGTATGTCTCTGTAGAGGACCAAGGGTGACTTTGGCAATCATACTGGATTGCTTCTACTTCCTTTTTGCTTCACCGTGATATTTCCCAGACTCCGCCGACCAGGGCTAGAAGTGCAGGTCACTGCCATTTCCACCTGTTGTTTTTATGTGGGAAATGGGTTCAGGATCCTGCTGCCTGTTTTCTTTTTTTATGTGGGATCTGGGATCTGAACTCAGGACCTACTGCTTGTGAGGAAGAGTCTTAACCCCTGAGCCATCTCTCCAGCCCTTGTAATTTATTTTTATGCTCTGTAAAATGAATAGAATGTCAAAAAATAAATATGGATAAATTCATTAAACCTTCTGCATAGTTTCCCTCAGTGAATGCATCTTATATTCCTATATCACACTATCCAACTAGCAAACTAAGATTGTCCAAGTGTGTATGTGCTGCTTTATAACACCTTATTGCATGTGTACATCTGTGCAATTACAACTCAAATCAAGACACAGCATTGTTTTTGTTAAAATGAAGATTTTTGGACAATCCATTTACAGTCATGTTCTCATGGTCCTCAATCCAGAGCAATCACTAACCTATTTCTTTTTTTTTTTTTTTAAAGAAGCCATTTCTTTTTTTTTTTTTAAATTATTTATTCAATTGTATACGTGGGGTCTAGGAGCCGAACTCAGGACCTTCTGCCTGCAAGGCAGAGGCTTAACCCCTGAGCCACTTCTCCAGCCCCTAACCTATTTCTTTTTTCTGTAATTTTATGCCACATAAATAAGATCATATGGTTTGATTTTTTTTCTTTTCTTTTTTACAAATTGACATTGTCTTACATAAAATACCCTTGATATTCAATTACATTATAGGAAGCATCAACAAGTGACTTTTTCTCATTACTAATTAGCATTCATTATAATATTTAAGCATAAGGAGGACCATTTTGCTTTCTAGTGTTTGGTGCTATAAATTGTTAAGGTTCACATGGTAAACTGGTTCTTCCTGTGGCAGTGTGGGGAGCAAGACACAGGGCATTCCTATTGGTTATGTCACCGTGGGTGTTGCCAGTCACTGTGAAAGCTGCCCTCTGAAGGGATTCACAGATCTCCTGGGACAGTAGATTCACAGATCTCCTGGGACAGTAGGTCAATTCCAAGGAGAAAAATTTATGTCTCTTTTGTTGACTGTCTCACTATATGATCTCTTTTATTCTCTCTGGGATTTCATCTGCATACAACAAAGCCAAAGAGAACCTCAGTAGGTCTGAGCCAATGCCAGCCAGCCTTTGAACCTCCAGAACCGAGAGTTCATAAAGTACGCAGCCTTGGTGATTTCATTATGGTGATTAAAAAATACACTAGAACACAAATAAAGGTACTTTTTATCCTCAATCTATATTGTTATCTGAAATGACTTCTTATAAAAACAGCTGTTGTTTTAATTTATTCAATCTTTGAATTAAGTGGATTTGGAACATTTACACATTTGATGTATCATTTCATTTTTTATTTGAATCATTTTCCCCTTCTTTTTTATGGATTTCTTGAATACAATAGGAAATTTCATTTCTGTTTATCAAAATAACTCATTTCATGTCCCTGAATAGCAAAGCTAAAATAATTATACCAGAATACTCAAATATATTAACATTTAGTTACTATAATTAAAATTAGTTCATTTGCTTGGCCACATATCTTTCATGTTTCTGTAACTCTAAGAATTGACTTACAGGAATTTTAAAGCTGTGGGCATCATTACATTTCTACCTAATCATCCAAAAAATGAAAATAAATTCAATTTCAAGCTTTTCAACAATGATGTTATTTTAACTTAACACTTTACACTGCTAAATTACCAATTAAACATCAAGAATTAGTCCACATCTCTCTGTGAACTCTTCCTTGACTTGCTTAACTGCTCCTTCCTCTATGACTTAGAGCTGAGCATGCAGATCTGCCTATAAGAGCACTTACTACAGTTTATCCAACATGTGTCTGTCTTCTAATGTATGAAATATTGAGCATAAAGCATAGTACTTTAAACATCTTGCTCTCACTACCAAGCATAGAACATAGTACCCATAATTTGCTGAGTGAAAAGTTGGTAACAGTGAAAAAACTGGGGATTAGCTCAGTGGTTGAGTGCTTGCTGAGACATACAAACTTAAGGATTTGATGTCCAATAAAATGAAATACACACACACACACACACATGTGAGAGAGAGAGAGAGAGAGAGAAAGAGAGAGAGAATAAGAATGTAGGACTAGTGATATATAGCTCAGTAGGTAAAGTCCTTGCTGGGCAAGCATGAGAATCTAATTTCAATCTCTAACACTCTCCAATGATCATGGGGCATCCTCAAAAAGGGGGGGGGAGCATGTACAAAGAATGTAAGACCTGGACAATGGGAAGGAGGGCTGTGGAAGGCTCTCTTATGGCAATGATGTGGCAGTGGCACTCATAAACTCCCAACAGTTGTGGTTGCCTGATTAAGACCATGCCTGAAAAAAACTGCCATAAATGAGGGAGGAGCTCACAAGACCCCACTCAGGGAGTTAAGGGCTTCTGGGGAAGAGAAGGTCCTTACTCGGAAATGAAGTCTGGTGAGGTCCTCAGGCTCCAGTGAATAGCTTCATACCCATACTCACAAAAGAGACTCTGGCTAAACCCAGAATCATGAAGTACAAACAAAACCAAAACAAAAAGGCATCCAAGTGGGATGGGGACTTGACATTGAGGTTGATGTTGCTGGGAGCATGGTAGCAGAGAAGGAAGGATAATTGTGCTCAGAAAACATTTACATGTCAAAGGATAAATTAATAAACTGATTTAAATTGTCATAGAATTAATTAACTTAAAAAAATGAACAAGAAAAACACAAGCCAGGAATGGTAATGCATAGGTGAAATCCCAGTACTGAGAAACAGGCAGGTGGGCCTTTTGGTGCTCGCTGGCAAGTCAGCTCAGCCCAACTGGCAAGTGCCAGTAAGACCTTATCTCAAACAAGGAAAACCAAGGTGGACAGTTGACACTCAAGCTCATCTCTGTTCTCTCTCTCTCTCTCTCTCTGTCTGTCTCTCTCTCTCTCTCTCTCTCTCTCTCTCTCTCTCTCTCACACACACACACACACACACACACACACACACACTTTAGCCTGAAACTGAGATACAAAAGATAAGAACTTACAGAAATTAATGCTTGAAGGAGGTAAGGCACTTTTCTCACATTCAAAAACTTAATGACAGACATTAAGCCAAGGTTTTTCTCTAGGACTCGATGAAAGGTATTTTAGAGAAAAGGGTGCTAGCAAAGAAACTGAAAAACTACAATTACAGGACCTGGTCTGCACATACTCTCTAACATAGTAGAAAAAAATTCTAAATTCTTTCTTTTTCATCTACAATATAATTAATTCTACTATAACTTTGCTTCTCAGTTTCAAAGGTTCCAGTAAAGTAGTGTTTTGTGAATCCTAAAGTTCAACATGCAAATGCAAAGTATCGTTTAGTAATGGTTAGTAATTCACAACTGTTCTGAAGCATCCCTTTTTTTATAATCACTCCCACATCAATTAACTGCCAAATCCTATTGATTGATCCAGCAGGACCTCTCCTATTCATTACCTGCTCTTAATCATTGCTAAAGCTCCCCTGACTCAGCTGCTCCGCAGCCTCGCCAGGAATACCTCAGCATCTACCTGCTGCCCTGCTGCTGATTCTGTTCAAGTACCCCCATTGTGTCCCTGCTCCACTTGAAAGCGTTCAATGGCTTTTCACTGCCACTGGAAAAAAGTACAAACGCTTTGACCTAAGCTACTTAAACATACAATAATTAAAATTTTAATTTATATAACACAATAAAATTTTAATCTAATAATTAAACCATCGATCTACATTTCTGAGTATTAGAATATTTGAACTATCTTAGATGCTTATCTAGTTTTATATTGCATAATATGAGATCTTACAGATCCCTCCGATGCATCTTAGTAACGTGACAATTCACATTTTCTAAAGCACCTATTCTTGCTTCCATGGATATAATTTGCTGTAACTAGATTTCCAGAACTCTAAAACTTATATAATCTCTTTGATATTTTGTTAAAATAACACGTTGCTTTGAAGTCTATCCATGTCATTTTTAGTTTCTTCTTGCAATTTTTTCCTTTTCATAAATGTGGGTATGGGTATCCAAAAGTGATCCTGGGAATCATTTTCTGTTGCCTGGGTCACTAAGTAAGCTCAGAGCATTCCATCGCTAGGGCTCATCTGGATGGCTAGCTTGCCATGGGGATTCCCAGGCTCTTTCCAGGCTTAGAATCAGTGGAGAACATCCATAGGGCACTTTCACATGGGCTTAGTGGTCCAGACTCATGTCCCTTGGCTTGCAAGGGCTTTAACCACTTGTATCTTTGTTTTTTTTTTGTAAAGCAAGATACTTTTCAGCTTTATGTTATTTATGGGCAATCTAGCACCCACTGCAAGTTCCTTTTAATACAGGATTTATGGTTGATTGACCATGTCTAGAATAGTGATGCTTATATATAACACTACTGAAGAAAATTCTTATTAAAATAACTGACACCTTGTATCTGGTTTTACACAGTTCATTCTCCCTCCACTGCCTTCCAGAATCTCTACTGTGTAGCAAAAATATGGTGGGTTTTTAAAAGAGTTATTTAAACTGTATATGGGTTCTTCTTTCTATGATATATTTTAAGCTTACTGGAGAATATACTGGTATATCCTAAATCTCATCAAGAAATAAAAGGAATAACAAGACAAAATTACTAAGATCTTTCAGGGTATAAAAGGCATTTTTCAGGGTATAAAATATTACACATTAGAAGAAAAAGAAAAATTTAAGCACTAAATTATGTAAGAGTAAAAAAATCAGCTAGAGAAGGTGAATGTTTCTAACATTTATTTGTGTACAACTCAGGCTGACACTTTGAGAAGAGTGTGACAGCTTACAAGAAAACAAACTCACTCATTTCCCTTAATTTCTGAAGGCTCATGAAAATCTGACAGGCTAGTCACAGGGTGATCTCTCATGTGTATCACCCATGACAATTATAGCTTCAGTAACAATGTTCTCCAAATTTTAATAAAGTGCAACTAATTTTCATATTTAAGAAGGTACACTTACTAATTAGCAGCTAACTAATTTGTGGACCTAAATAATACTGTTTAAAAACTTCACCTTATAGCATCAAAAGAGATACAAAAGGATGTAAAGGCAGAGAGGAGGTAATGTGAAAGACCAAGGGCTCTCAAGGAGCTGCAAGTGAATACACAAGACAAGGGCTGGAAGAGTCACCCAGACTTCCTTTTCAAACAGCTATGAAGGATTTCCCCATGCCTTTGAAAGCTATGACTCAAACTTGGCATACAGCGATAAAAATCCTAATTTATTATATGCATACGAAACAACAGGATATGAGTCATGGTGGTTTTGGTAAGATCACTGCATGGAGACTCAGCTGATTTCCATAAGAAAGGGGCAATGTGGCTCTTTATATTCTTCCCAAACACTTGGGAGATAGTTTTATCACTCTGGACCATGTTAACCACTTGCTCCTGCACATTCAGTGCCTCTTCCAATATATGCTGTCAATCAGGGTTCTTAAGATCCTTGCCTAAAAGGTAGACAAGCTCCCACTCACAGATGGCTAGGGCATTTTATTCTGTGTAGTGGAGAATGCTTCAGTCTGTATCATCCCATCGCTTTCAACTGTGGGCACTCATTGTACCAGCAAATTGCTGTCGCTCTGTAACTCCTGCTACTCTTTTTTGTTTCCAGAAAGTTTTCATCAGACTCTACTCCAGTGGCAGCTAAACCCACCCACCTCATGGATTCATGTGATTCCTTCTGGATGCAGTTCACATAGCTGAGCTTGAATCTCAATGTCACCATGGCTTTTCAGGTTTTTTGGAGTGCACAAAATGTGAAAAGTGCTTAGCAATTGGTCTGCACTTTCCTTAACTCTCCACTCCCATCCCTAAATTCTTATCAGTCGAGACAAGAAAGGAAGAAATGAAGGACATCTTCCAGGCTTCACTAACGCCCCATTCCTGACCTCGTCCTGATCGCCACTGCAAGAAGATTCTCATGGTCACTAATTTCTTACTTTGGAAACCAACGCAGGGTTAACACTCTCAGATTTTGTGGACAGGAAAGACTTTCACCATCATGCATCCTGATGCCAAACACTTAACAACCCAATCTGGGAATATAATCAGTTTAAAAAAAAGTATCTTCATCCAGTGCTTGAAACAAGTGCGATTCTAATAAAAAAAAAAATCACATTATTTCTAAGACTGAATTTATTGAACATTTATAAAACACGAAGCTCTTCCCTACATAGTATATGCAATAATAGTTTTTCCATGGTAATTATAAAACACACGGATGATTATTACCTTGAAAAGAACAAAGCATAAAAATACATCAATATTTTCCATCTCCACTACTCAGTATGGTTATGGTAAATGGTTATTCAATACAGAATCTCACACCAATACAAGACGGTCTTTCTTATCTATCATTTCAATTACTGTATAACCACATGGCTGGCTTATCACTTCTGTACCATTTACACCATAATACTGTTATACACAGGTTAAAAGGTATTTTCAAATACCATGTAGTCATACTATATTCATCTTGTATAGATAACCAATCAAGCTGAACATGACAAGATTAAAAAAAAAGCTGATAGCAATGGAAGTTATTTAGTCCAGGAAGCAAGACTAAATTTGCAAAAGAAAAAAGTGCAAAATAACTTTAATTCACATTTTAAAAACAACCTTTTCATTTTGCATTCTAAGAAGTACTTTGAATATTTTTACTTCCATGTAGTTTTCAAAATAGTTCATCAAACAAAAGTTTATCATACAATAATAGCAAAAAAATCCCATATGAATCAAGTAATACACATACATACTTATAATGATTAATTCTTTTTTTTTAAACATTTTTTATTATCTCCACTCATACAAACTTAATAGGTACACCGGTTCCCTCCCTCCCTCCTCCTCCCCCGACACCTCTGCTCACCCTCCCCTCATCCCTGCCTCCCCATCCCCCAGTGCCTCCCCTCCCCAATCCCTGGAGAATCCTTTAATGTGCATGCCACACTCTCCTCTGGGTCCTTCTCTCCGATGACTTACAAGGACCCAGCGGCATTTCCCTGAACCCTTTCCTTTGTTCCCCTTAAGCATAGGAACACAATTTTGGCTTTCAATCCCTTGCCTCCAAGGATCTTGATGCTTTTAGCAAATGCTAGACTTTGTGGGGTAATGATTAATTCTTAAATCTCCAATCTCCAATATGAATAAATTTATGACAACCTGAATCTCACTCTTATTTTTTTAAATTTTTTTATTATTTATTCAATTGTGCGTGTGTGTGTGTGTGTGTGTGTGTGTGTGTGTGTGTAGAACCACGGACGAATTTGGGAACCATCATGGTCCGCCTACACCTCCTCCTGGTTTACTCTGCCCCGGGATTCACAGGCTGCCCCCGCTTCTGCCCAGCATCTATACATGGGGTCTAGGATCCGAACTCAGGACCTTCCGCCTGTAAGATAGAGGCTTAATCCCCTGAGTCACCTCTCCTGCCCCCAATCTCACTCTTATTAAGGGTGAAAACAAACCCATTTTCTTTTTTTTTTTAATACATTTTTTATTTTTTCCGCTCATACAAACTTAATAGATAGACCAGTTCGCTCCCTCCCTCCTCCTCCCCCAGAACCCCCTGCTCCCCCTCCCTCCCTCCCCATCCCCCAGCGCCTCCCCCCCAATTCCCAGAGAGTCCTTTATTGTGTATGCCTAACTCTCCTCTTGGTCCTCCTCTCCGATGACGTACAAGGACCCAGTGGCATTTCCCTGAACCCTTTCTCGTGTTCCCCTTAAGCATAGGAACACTACTGTGGCTATCAATCCCTTGCCTCCAAGGATCTTGGTGCCTTTAGCCGATGTTAGACTTTGTGAGGTCAATAGTGTGTTGGACATTGCGCAGGGCATGCAAAGTCCTATTATGATTGCTTCAGCCCTAACTAGTGTGGTGAATCTTGCAAATCATTGCTCCTCCCATCCTTTTGCTCCGCAAATGGCCCTGAGCTTCAGGATGGGGGGAGATCAGGCTGGCCTAGTTCTATGTGGTTGATACAGAGTCTCTGACAAACCCATTTTCTTAAAAGGTTTGAGAGCACCTCCTAGTGGCAGATTGTTTAGAAAAAATGCATTAGCAAGGAAGACAAATTTTACAATAAAAACAGCTTTAAAAAAATTGACCAAGTTCTATTTATTTCAAGCAACATATAATCTACAAAAATTCAAAATGTAATAAAAAAATACTAAGAAATCACAGAAATTCCCTGTAAGAGACCAATCAGTAAATTTTACATAGAATGGCATCCTTTTTATCAGAGTAGCTACAGAAACAAGATTAAACTATAGAAACAAGAGTAGAACCTAACCAAATCTAACTTAAATACCAGCCTCCCACAAAAAGAATTTCTAAGACATGCCCCCATAGCATGTCTAATATACTGCTTTCCACTGAACTCTAGCCGTAATCAACTGCCACGTGCTGTCATCTGGCATTTGAAATGTGGCCAATGTGACTTCAGAATTTCCAATTTTACCTCCTCATTTTAATTAGTTTGAATAGCTGCATGTGGTCACTAAGTGCTGTTTGAGCATCACAGACCTTGTTCAACTTGCTATCCATCTTCAATGGAAACAGGCACCAGAGCAACCCAGGGATGCAAAAATTCTCAGGTACATGTAATTTTGTACAACTACATAAGACTAAATCACAGCTTTGGTTTTGAAATTTAAAATTCAACCACATCAGGTTGTATTTGGTATTGTAATTCATTTTAAAACAAAAGGGGGCTTGAAAATAGTCAAATATTCTCCCTAAAATGTTTTGGCTTTGTAGTCTACATAAGACTAGAGATGTGAAGACTGAGGGAACATTCTACTACAGTGAGTTAGAGTCAATCTACCAGCAGAGGTGTCTCTTTTCCTGAATGTTTGGAATTAGGTAGTAAATGAGCCCCCTAAGTGTGGACTTCCAAGTTCAGGAGTCTAAGAGGGAAAATAAATCCCTTCTAGCCCTTTCCCCACTCTGCCGCCCGGGACGCTCCCGCGGTCCAGCCGGGACGCACCGCGACCTAGGGGGTGACATACAATGCCCATCAGGATGGAGTGAAGGGCATTGCAGGAGCAGCAAAACTGCAAAAGAAAATCAACAAAACAAAATGCAGAACTTCAGGGACTCTGTATCAACCACTTAGAACTAGGCCAGACTAATCTCTCCCCATCCTGAAGCTCAGGGACATTTGCGGAAGAGGAGGCGGTAAGAGTGTAAGAGCAAAAGGATGGGAGGAGCAATGATTTGCAAGATACTCCACACAAGTTAGGGCCGAAGCAATCATAATTGGACTTTGCATGCCCTGCGCAATGTCCAACACACTATTGACCCCACAAAGTCTAGCATCTGCTAAAGGCACCAAGATCCTTGGAGACAAGGGATTGACAGCCACAGTAGTGTTCCTATGCTTAAGGGGAACACAGGAAAGGGTTCAGGGAAATGCCACTGGGTCCTTGTACGTCATCGTCATCGGAGAGGAGGGCCCAGAGGAGAGTTAGGCATGCACATTAAAGGACTCTCTAGGGATTGGGGGGGAGGCACTGGGGGATGGGGAGGGAGGAGTGAGGGGAGGGGGAACAGGAGGTTCGGGGGAAGGAGAAGGCAGGAAGGGAAGTGGTGTACCTATTAAGTTTGTATGAGCAGAAATAATAATAAAAAATGTTAAAAAAAAGAAGGAAAATAAATCCCTTCTAGTTAAGTGTAATCATAGGGTGCTAACATACATTGTAGGCCCACTTTGTCTAGCCCATCTCATTGAGCATCATGAATAAATATAAACACTGCAAAGTCCTAGTCCTCAGAATGCACCACATTTTAGTGCAAACATTAGAAACCATAGGGTTACATCTCCAGGCTTCATCTCTCCTGCCGGCTGCCAGTCTGAGAGGATTAACTGTTACCTTATAGGACAACTCTTAATTATCTTAGAGACTGGCTCAAAGCCCACAGTTCTTTGTGCTGGATTAGTTTCCTTAAGTATCATAAATCAGTGCAAGTTTACTGTGTACTAACCATAAACTATAAACACGAAGAGGTCCTGGCTGGAGGTTTCCTTTGTTCAGTGTTGCTAGAGTCTAAAACTCCTCAAAAACTCTGTGGGGGCTGAAGTGGTAGCTCAGTTGGTGAAGTGTTTGTCATATAAATATGAGAATCTGAGTTCAGAACTCTTGCCCCTACAGTTGGGCCTGACTGTATTCCAAGCACTGGACAGGTAAAGAAAGGTAAATCTCTGGAGGCCCCTGGTTAGCAAGACTAGCCAAATTGGCAAGCTCAAAGATCAGTAACAGACCTTGTCTCAAAAAAAAAAAATTTTTTTTTTTAATTGAGTGGCAAAGAGATTGCTCCATGGGTAAGAGAAGCCCGCATAGTAGAAGAGAACTGACTTGTGAAAGTTGACCTAGTGCTATGGCATGCATATTCATCTCTTTCTGAAGTAAAAATAAACTTTAAAAATGTGATTGAGGTGCCCTCTTTGTCAGTACATATACTAAAATTGGAACGATTCAGAGAAGATTAGCATGGTCCCTGCATAAAGATGACACACAAATTCATGAAGTGCTCTATATTTTTGAATGAATTAGACCTTATCTCTTACCCTGCATAAATACCAAATGAAGCAAAACCTCAATGTTAGACCAGAGACACTAAAACTCCAAGAACAAGGAATACACTAGGCCTAGGTAATTATTTTCTCAACAGAAAGAACCCATTTGCACAGGAAATAAGACCAACAATCAATAAATGGGATTTCATAAAACTAAAAAGCTTTCTATTTTATAAAAGAATTATTAGTCATGAAAAAAGGCAAACCATAGAATGGTAGAAAATTTTTAATAGCCATATATCTGACAAAGGATTAGTTATAAAAAAAAAACCCTCAAAAACTTAAATGTGAAGAAATCAAGAGCCTGGTTAAAATATGGGCCTAGAACTAACATGAAATTTTTCACAAGACAAAACTCTAACAAATACCTTTAAAAAGTGTTCAAACTCCCTAGCCATCAGGGAAATGCAAATTAAAATTACTCTGACATATTATTTTACCCTAATCAGAAGGACTAACATCAAAAACACAAATAACAACAAATCCTGTTAAGGATGTGGGGAGAAAGTACCCCTTTCATGGTTGGTGAGAATGTAAATTTGTACAGTGTCGCAGTCACTCTGCAACACTGCTGATAAATGACCATCAAACGGCTTAAGGGAACAAGGGGTTTATTTCCTTAAAATAGTCCGGTTACAGTTCTCAGTCCAGCTTGAAGGGAGAGCACGCACCAACACTAGGGCCGAGGGAACTGGCCACACCATCATCACATAATAGCTGAGAGATGGACAATCCTTACTTGCCAGACCAGCATGTCTGGCCAAGTACACAGAAGGATGCCAACTCTCTCAACCAGCTCTCCATGATTTATCCAGGGCCTAATCCCACCCACCATGGGCTGGGTCTTCCCCACCAGCTGGACAATCTCCTTCAGGTTTGCTCTGGGCTTAACTCAACCATCAACTCTCTACAACTGTGCCCAGAGCTCAAACCCTCAACAATTAAGTTGACACCTGTACTTAACTATGACATACAGCATCTTTGGAAATCAGTGTGGAGATTCAAAAAGCTAAAAATTCAACTACCATATGACCCAGTTATACCACTTCTGGGACCATCTCCAAAGGACTGGACATCTTATTATGGACACTTATATATCCATGTTTATTACAGCTCTATTCACAATAGCAAAGAAATGAAGTCTAACATTGGATGAATGGATAATGAAAATGTGGTACATATATACAATGGAATACTAACTAGTCAGATGTAAAGAAAATGAAATTATTAATTTGCTATTAAATGAATGAAACTGGAAGACATTACAATGAGTGAAATATCCCAGATGCAAAGAAGACAAACATCACATTTTTTTTCCTTATATGTGGGTGCTAGCACTGGACCTTCTGAATGATAACTTAAATAGAAACTCTTATAAAAGCCATAAATTAGAAATAAAGGTAAGTTGGGGATAGGAGGGTGAAGGAGGACCCTAAAAGAGAGAAGGTAATAGAACACAGGAGGTAAAAAGGACAAAAAAATAAAGTTTTTTGGGGGGGTGGGGTGGGGTGGGTATAAAGGACTAGGAAAATGGAGGGGTGTGGGAGTAAAAATTTGCACCAGGCATGTAAAATATAGCCAGACAGAAACTTTCTACTTTACAAATCTATCAAAAAATATAATTCAAAAGCAAGTGTCAGGCAATATATCTTATACAGGCGAATACAGACAGGGGAAGAGAAAACATTACCACGAGAGCTTCTACCTAAGTAAGTAATCAACAACTAAATAAATTTACACAGTACCAAGAATGTGATATCTGCTAAGGAGCTGTTGGAGAAAGAAACCTCAAAGACCCCAAACCAAAATGGGCGTTTGTCATTGTTACTGGATGCCCTCCACAACTGGATGGTAAGACCCTATTGTTGAAGACACCACACACAACAATGGAAAAAAACAAGTTGGAATGGATATAGAAACTTTCTCCTTACTGCTAGCTCCATAGTACAAGAAGGTATGATGCAGGCTGGCAGTGAAGAGTGATCAGAGGCCCCACCCTGCTATGAATGCTACAAACTACAACAACTCTCTCAAGGAGTTCACTGGTACAATAGTGGCCTTTAGACTACCATCAGTCCCTCCACAGGAACACATGTGTGGTATTGTAAACCTAGCCAAATACACATGGAAGTGTTAACTATAAATAGTTGATAGTAAACTATCATTTAAATACTTTTCCTTATATCCTAAGATCACAGAAACAGTCAGCACAACCAATAAATATCCTTCTGTAATAGAAATTTGAAATGCAGAGAATCAAAACTGACCAAAGTACAAAGAAAAAACAATTGTGGAGTGCTTGGCCCTAAGAGGACATGGAAACCACTACCATCCTTGAATAAGAGGAGGCAATAAGAGTGCAAGAACCTGACGGTGGGGAGAGGTGCTGGAGACAGTAGCCTCTGTCCACGTCAGGGCTGCAGCGCCCCAGGGCTCACTGCAGGGATGTCTGTTCCACTGGACTCCCACAATATCTGGCCTAACAGCATTTTGCCATAGAGGAGGGAGGATCAGGAGACACAGAGCCATTGTTTGGGACAGTGCTGGGCAGGACAAGGAAAGATTCTTCAGTCAATTGTTTGCCCACTGTTGGGCCATCTGTGTCCCAGACAAGCGTCCCGGATAGGGATCAATGGATCACACGTGCAGGGGCACACACAAAAAGTGTAAGGTGGGTTGTGAGAAAGTGAGAGAGTCAATAGTAAGGGATTGTATTTGCATATGAAAGCATCGAAGAAAAAAAATTAAAAAGTGAGGAAGGCACCTCTGATTTCCACATGCACACTTCTTTTCACTTGTTCTCTCCCTCCAACAAGTAATGCCTAATAAAAAAATGTCAATTACACCTGCGCAATGACTGACATGTCAATATCCCCCAAAGTCTAGCATGGATCACAGGCACTAGGATCCTTAGAGGCAAGGGATTAGGAGTCACAATAGTGTTCCCATACTAAAGAGGAGCACAAGTAAGGGCTCTGGGCAATGCCATGAGACCTTACACCTCATTAGAATGGAGGATGCAGGGGGAAGTTTGACATTCACACTAAAGCATGCTACATGGAATGGGAGGGGAGAAAGGGAGGCACTGGGAGAAAGGGAGGAAAGGGGTGAAAGGAAGGGGAAGAAAGGGGGGAGGGTGCAAGGGGGACTGGGGTGAAGGGAAGAGAGGGAGGGGACGGGTACTATTGAGTTTGTAAGATTGGGAAAATTAAATATACATTATAAAAAATGTCAATTACAGAAGCAGCTGTCATACTGAACTCAAAAAATCAAATGACTGCTAAACAGGCGTCAGAGAACAAAGATACAGTGACCTAAGTATCCTAGAGTTAATTATGTTTCGGACATTCTGAGTCAGAAGTGGAGTCAAATTAGCATCTCCTCAGTTGAAAGAGACAAATGAAGAATGCAGTCCTCAACATGAAGGAACTGACAGAATGCACCCTTTTAGAGACTTTCAAATCTCTCAGTGAGGTGTAAAGCACAGGATTAGAAAATAAGGAAAAGGCTCAAAAATCACATAACCAATAACTAATAATGGAGGGCGGCAAAAAGCACTGAGCGACAGTATGTGACTATTCCGGGGAAACTGTTTGCGTTCTGGTTGGAGCCAGACTGCTCTATGGGAGGGAACTCATGCCTAGTGCTATGGATCTGGTCGTGGGCTCATGGCTGGGGAGGCGGTGGGCCCCAGAGGTGAACCTGTTGCTTTTGTTTTGTATGTCACAATGTCAAGATGTCAGAGTACCTTCAAAATACCTACTTACACTCTCTGATTAGCATTGCTTTCATCCTTGCTCAGAGCAGCTTCCTTTTGCAGTGAATGGTGATTAATGTAGAAGCTTATGGCTGGGCAGGTGCTGAGAGTGACTGCTGAGGGTTCTGCTCTAAATGGGGCATCTATATTACTCCTCAATCTCTCCTATGCCACTCCCTGGTATTTCAAAGCTCAGGAAACCTGGATGAAGAGGAGGACTGCAAAAATCTGTCTTCTGAGTGTGACATGGCCTGTGTACTCATGAACACATAGGAACTTGGTTGGTTGCATTCAGTCCCAAGGTTGGGCCTAAGTTACCTCATGGATCCCGGAGGGGATCATGGGAGCTACTGGTAGTTGGTGGCTACTGAAGGAGGGGGAGTCACTGTCTTCAGAGTTGAGGCTCCACATTCATGCTCATCCAGACATGCCATGGTTCGTCTCAGTGGCGACTCTCCCCACTTCTCACAACCACAACCACAACAACCAAACCAAACAACAACAAATAAAACATGAATGTGGAAGGGGATTGACTGGGAATGGGGGGGAGTTGGCAGGGGCAGGAGGAGGATGAGAGAAGGTGGAAGGAATCAGCATGATTACAATGTATTATATACATGTATGAAATTGTCAAAGATGAAATTAAAAAGTTAAGATTTAATAACATGATCTCTTAGTGAGGTCTATCAGTAGATTAATTATTTTTACTCTTCCTCATTGCAAATGTGTTTTGCAGTGTGTTCCATGAAATAGTAAGCATCAGATGCAAGGCAAATCATAAGTAGAGCATAGAAAAGAATTCCAAATTTAATTATAAATTCAGAAAAAATGTTTAACAAAACTAAACATGCTTTCTAGTTTAAGATGCTTCAGACCTATTCCCAATAGGTTATAACAGATATTGCTTTTCAATAACTTAACCATTCAACTATTCATGGACTGGAGAAACACAAGAGAAACAATGGACCAGTAGTAACACAGTAAAGATACTTAAAACTAAGTAGTAAGTTGAAACCTAGGAGGCTGTGCAAAACTAATTCACAGCTTATAATCTTAGATAGGGAACTAGCCCTGAGGAAACTCAAGTCCAAGCTGAGGTGGTATGGGTTAATAAAGTAGAATGCCTTGCACATAAACTTAACTCTGATTAGTAAATGGGCCATCAACACAAAAATAAATCAACCAGTTACTCAAACGTGATGGGGGGAAGTGGTAGCTGCCTTTCTTAAGCAATTCCTTAAAATGGCATCAGATCTTCTCCAGAGGATTTTCCTAATTTCCTCTCTCTTCTATTTGTAACTAAAATCATTAAACTTAGTTTTCTTCAACAGAGTTTTACCATAAATCTTTTCCCTATTTCCAATTGAGCAAATACTTAGTATGTTTAGACTGATTGAGTTTCTTCACTTAATTGCTGTATCAAAGATCAACTTTGACAGCACGCACCGCAGTTCACAGATGAAAGATGAGATGTTGTATTTTCCTAAATCTTCAAAGCCTTGGTTAACAGTTCTTCACTTATGAAATAAATATTTAACAATGTCTGGTTATGGGGTAGTTCTAAGAATGAGAAGAGATAAAGCATACTACTTATACCATAATTAGTAAATGGCTAAAAAAACAAGGACTGCTAGTCTTTCCACTGGATTAGCAAAACAGAATGTTCCAGCAAACACAAAGGACTATCCATAATGGGGGAATCTTATAAAACAGGTAAATTTAGGAAGAGAATGGGCTAAGCCCAACTTAATCAATAGGCATGGAAGAAGGAAAAGATCTTATAGGGACACAAGAAACAATTATTAGGAAAGAGGCTGAAAATATGGCAGCTTAACTGGAGAGTGGGACTGAGCAGCTTCAACACTCCATGGCCAGAGGAAGATGCCACCTGTTTATCTCAGAGCAGAGCTGGCCTTTCCATGGCTGAGTGGGTCGGATCAACAGCAAGGGTCACCTTGCTAAATACTATTTTGAAGTTCAATTGAAAATGTCTTCTGTAATGAAGGAGCATCTGTTGGGAGCCAGGTGAAAACTTTCTTTTAGCAAACCATAAGGGATAATTGTTCAGTTAGTTTAGAACCTAAGGGATTTATACTATTCATTACCATAGCAACAAATCATGAATGAGTATTTTTATATACCAGTACCAATGCCAAAATAAGGAAACCATGGGTTCATTCTTAGATAGATCAGAGTTATTAGTTGTACTTTCCACAAAAAAGGATGAAATTAGTTTTTATTCCTGAATTTATGGGTTTAAGTTTACTTATACACTTGTGTGTCACATGAAGAAATATATAATCCAGCCCAGTATTTCGCAATGACAAAATAACTCTAATTCCACCAATGACACAGAACACAGGATTTCAAGTAAGAGTAAGCTTTCACAGTAACTTGCTTTCAAACCAAAGTGCCTCATTCCACTGAAGTAATCAATATTTAGAAGAATCATGAACATAAATCTTAAACATATGCTCCAAACAAAAAACACATATTAACTAAATAGGGAAGGGAGGCAGGGTTCCACATATTCCATATAAATCTAAAAGTCACGATTTATCTGTGTTAATATTTTAGTGACTCTGATTAGATGCCTTTTGGCTCCCACAGTTCTCATGAATTAAATTAGTTTGAGCTGTAAAGTAATGCAGACCTTATTGATTCCAGAGATTGTGAGTCACCAAAGGAAGAAGTCCAAAAAGGTTAAATTTCCACTGAACTCCAAATCAGAGGTTCGAAAGCTAGAGAGATAAAGACATTAGCTGTAGTCTTATGAAACATTCAAGGCTGCTTTCATTTGATTAGGAATTTGCTACAGGCTCTTTGTGACAAATATAACAAGGACACTGTCAAATTGTTTTCAAGGTTTGAAGATCCAGAAAACAGACTATTAAGAATTCTAAAATAGAAGATAAGATAGACAACAAGAAGCATTTATTTATATGCATTTAGAAATACACTTTTACAAAATACCAAACAAAACAAAAAACTGAAAAAAAAAAAAAACCTTAAACAAAACAAAACCCAAAAAGACTACATTGGAAGAGGGCCAT
The DNA here is from genome assembly GCA_023101885.1 of Typhlomys cinereus. NCBI lineage: Eukaryota > Metazoa > Chordata > Mammalia > Rodentia > Platacanthomyidae > Typhlomys > Typhlomys cinereus. The sequence goes on along the minus strand of JALPQD010000025.1, from coordinate 2,132,790 downwards.
AATCCTTATCCTTATTGATTACTAGATACAGAAATTTGCTCTAATTTGAAAAAGTGGTTCATTCAATGAAATGTTAATAGAGGATCAGCTGTATGGGGGTGCTATTAACAGCACATAAAAATTACTTAGTAGTTTTGAAATAATTATAATTATCATGAGATAAGCTACATGCCAGATTCATACAGCACTTAAATGATACGCAAGAATGCACTACTGTGTTCTATGCTACTTTAATGATGTATTTTTTGATCTCACTTAAAATTTTTAACATTTAAATTTTTAAATTTTTATGACATTATAAAAATGTGAACCAACTTTTGCCTTTGCAATATCATTTTCTGTTAAGTTACTTTAATACAAACTTTTATTGCTGTTCTGAGTTTATACTGAGGTTATGCCAGTACATTATAATTTTAAGTTGTCATAGTTCTGTGGGTTTAAAAAAATGTTATCTTAGTCAAGCACAAGTACAATGGCACATACTTCGATTTGGAGAATAAGAAATTAAGTTACACAAGGGATTTTAGAACACCTCAAAAATTCTAAATAAAGGATAAACTAAGGATAAAATCTATTCCATTAACTTGCACACTTCAAAATTCAATGAAACAGCCATTTATCTTTAAAAGTAAGTAGCACATAAATGAGAAAGTAATATGTTTATTACTCTTTCTAAACAGGGAAAGAGGCTTTAAACAACCTGTTCTAAGAAACAGGACAACAGCAATTTGTACAACATAGGCTTGAAGATGCACCATTTCTAAGTTGCAACAAAGACTTCATTTTGTATGTTTAATTTGTAGAACAGATTTTATGCTACATTAACTTCAGAAAACAAAACTCAGTTTCCACAGAATGCATTTCTAGTCTATCTAACACAGCAAACAAAACTTTCTGCTTTCAACTTCTTGTTTTATGCTTAAATATCCCCTTGCTATTTATTCTACTCCTACCTCCCACTCTCCATTCTTGGCATCCATGAGACAACAAACAAGCAAGCAAGCAAACAAACACAAAGCAAGAAAGCCAAAACCCCAAAAAACCCTCCAAAACAAAACAAAAAAACTTCACCTGCTGCTTATGGCATCTGTGAGCTAAACCCACAGAAACAAGAAATGAGACACATTCACTTTTATCTTCTTTGCTTCCAGGCAGAAAATGAAACATGCAATGTATGATGAAGTAGCTACTAATATCCTCAAAATTTCCTTCTAATAACTAATCCATTGCTGAAAAAGCATACCATGCAAATCGATTTTGGAACGTAAGACTGTGCTTGCTTCGGCAGTACATATACTAAAATTGGAACGATACAGAGATTAGCATGGCCCCTGTGTAAGGATGAAATGCAAATTTGTGGAGCGTTTAAAAAAAAAAAAAAGAACTTAAGGCTGTCTATGTATTATGCATTTTGTGCATATACAGTGAAATATTTTTGGTGCATGTAATTTAGTGAATAACTATAAGGTAAGCATCCATTTTTTAAACCAGCATCCAAATCTAGAAACAGAAGAAACCTCTTTTAAACATTCACACCACACTCTTCCTCAGTTGGCTTTAATGTACAACATAAATCTTACAAGTTCACACATTAAAAATGAAATGAAATAATGCCACATGTGCTATAAATGGAAATGTTTAAAATTCTTCTATAATGCAGTAACAAGGAAACTTTTTCTAGCATATAAGGTACTTTATTAAAATCTCCCATGAAAAGCGCCAGGAGTAAGTATATTGATTCATTTGGAACATAAATTATTGAAGTGGTTGGTTTTAATTTTGTGTAACACCACACAGGAGAACCATAAAAGGCAGATGATTTGTTCCCAGCACATCTATCGGCTGGCAGTGAGGAAGGGCAGCATGAACACTCAGGATGCAAAACACTAAAGAACGGCCATCTCAACAGTATCTAAGCATATAACCAGAAATTACAGAAAAGAGAGAAAGAGAACAAAATTAAAAAAAACCTGTAAGTATGGCTGTCAAGGTTTTTATTAAAAAGAAATGATGGATATTTTAGAAAATAGATTTAACCTGACTTAAATATTGCAGTGTACATATGTACTGAGATATCACATTAGTGTTCACAAATACGTAGTTTTAAAAATATTGATTTAAAATAAGTAAAATTAAAATAACAAAAGAAATTCTAAATTTTTCTAATAAACAATACTCTTTACATTAAGAAGCATTCCTACTCTAGCAAGTAGACACAAATAAATCTGATTCACTTAGAATTTAAAACCAAGCAAAACACTTATTCCCCTTGCAGTAAAGTGTTTCTTCTTTATTAGCACTGCCATTCATAATGTCTGACACTCAGTCTCACTAACTCCTGAAGGTCTGAACCACACTGTCCCTGAGGAGGTGGCTTGATAAAGTTCTGAATTAATCTTTGGAGATTTGACAGGAAGGAGAACACATAAATGTACTACACATTGATTGAAGCTCTTTTGTTAAGCACAGGAACAGCAACAGGATAGCAACTAGGCACACAGAAAGTAAGACCTTTGAAATCTCTAGATTTGCTTTACACAGATACCTTCGAATCTCTACAATTAGAAAGGCTGACCAAATTTTATCAATTTGATGGACAATTTATACAATCTAAAAAAAAGCACATAGCTACGACATGGAAAATTTTTGTAATATACAATAAGACACTCTATACATACATTTATATATACACATAAAAAAGACAAATATAAACATATAGAGCTTTGAGTCTGTTAGACTCTCTGAATCTTTCCAAGATAAATAAAATAATAAAAATAAAAAATGACTCCTCTCCCTAAAGAACTGTAAAACTATCACCAATATCTTGGTAATCACCTTATATTTATGACCTACTCTTAAACACATCAAAATGTGTCATATATTCCCTTTCATGCATGCTCCTGGGCAAGGTCACCAGAGTAAGGAGGAAAGTAGGTCATGGTTGAGTATTCTGATTGAGAGGAAGAAAAAAAATGATTGCTTCTAGCAAGGTCGAAGAGTTAGTATAAACAATGGCACAATGGCATATTTTAGTATTTTTATCATTAACCACCACTATATCTACTTTAAGGCCCCCAAATTACAAAATACAAATCTATGTTGAAGTATCTTAAGAGACAAAGAAAAATAGTATATCGATTTGATTAGATTTATTTTTTCAAAGCATCAGAAATTACATCTCTGTAAAAATGAGATGAATTTAGACTCAAGGATACTCTGACACATCTAATTTCCTGTTGGGGGATAGAAATCTACTACTTTATGGTTGCCATAGGTCAAAAGCTCAATAAAGTAATCCTGACATTACTAGCACTATTTCAAAATGCATAATTAGCTTAGATTCTAACATGATTATAAATAGTGCCCCTTGAAGCCTGCATTTTGCAGAAATCACTGGACTATTTCTAAAATTCATACTGAAATGCAAAAAAATTCAAAATAATTAAAACAAACTACAGAAAAAAGTTAGAAAATATATATTTTAAAACTTTTATAAGTTTTACAATGGATATACATTTACAATATTTTATAAGTTTTACAATGTATATACATTTATAAGTATATACAATGTATATATTTATACAGTGATTCTGAGACAGTATACAAATGGCATACAGATAAACATCTAGAGCACAACTGAAGCCTAACATAAACTTTTATATTTATGGAAAATTAGGTTTTAAAAAGTCCACATAAACAGAAAATAGTTTTCTAACAAATGATGTTTGAATGACTGAATACCCAAAATCGAAATAATGAAACTAGATTCTTCTTACCCTATATGAAAACTAATTTGAAATAGATATGCATGTGGAAAATAATCAAACTGATCCCCTAACTCACAACATATGAAAAAATTTTTAAAAGACATGAGCAAAACTTGATGACATTGTTTAAGCTTCTCAGATATAGCATCCAAATCTGAAGAAAAAGAAATTTAGACTTTGTTCAAGTTGAAAACATCCTCATGCCATCAAGAAAATGAAAAGGTAATGACACACTCAAGGGGAAATGTCTATAATATCCATTTTAATAGCAAAAACACATAACTTGGGGGGTAGGGGAAAGAAGACCCCTAAGAGAATGGAGACAACAGAACACAGTTAAGAAAAGCTCCTGGAGCTCATCCAAGTTGTAACCTATTATAAGGGAAGACAAATGAGGCAGAAAAACCACCAGAGTACAGAATATCAGAAAACTTGGAATACTGGCCCAAATCGGCCCACCAAAATCTTATCCCACAGCAAGGCTCAGGAACATCAAGGAAGAGAGGGTCGTAAGATTGTAAGAGCCTAAACGTGGGATGAAATACTCATGACCAACACACTCTAGCCAATATAGGACTGATGTACCCAGAAAGTCACTGAGATGAGAACTTCTACCGCCAGACCTACACAATGGCCAACTTATCAACATTTCCTCCAGGAGTGTCAGAGACAAGTTCTGGACAAGGGAAGAGGAACCTCTCCACATACCTCTCCACATACAACTTTACCCACTGAAGAGTCACATAAAATCCACCAGAAATCTGACACAGGCACTCGAAAGCAAGTCCTGTGATACACACTAATAGAAGGACAGGGTGGGGGTGGGGGTGGAGAATGAGCCACACAGAACAGGAAGGATGAAGGGAGGAGAGAGTGGGAAAAAGGTATGTGGATGGGGAGGATGGGAGAGGAAGGGATCAAGACAAAGATATAAGCCCAATTTGATTGTAAATAAATTAATAAAAAATGAAATGGCAACCCATTAAAAACAGAAGACACTGGAAAACATGGATCTGATAGGAACATGAATCTAGAATTCACAAAGAATATTTATAGTTAAAAAAAAAGACAAAATTTCTGAAGTATATTTCTCAAAAATGGCCCACAGGTACATGAAGAATCAGTAGTCACCACAGAAATACAAATTAGAACCATTGTGAGGTACTGTACACCCTGACTAAATGATTAAATAAAAAAGCACATAAATGTTTTGGTAATGAAATAAATGATTTGGAACCCTTTTATTATGCTCAGGGAATCATAAAATGAAGCAGTCACTTTCCCAGAATTTGTAGTACCTCAAAATGTTGGGCACTATACACTCCCAACAATTCCTAGTTACACAGCTAAGGGAAACAAAAACATGACACGCAAAAACATTTTTTACAAATGTTCAGTGAGTTTGGACTATCAAAAATAGTCCAAAAGTTGAAATAACTCAAATCCTCATCAACTGATGAATGGAGGGGGGGTTAATATACTTTTACAATGGAATATTCAATTAAAATAGTGTACTGGAGATTAACTTTGAAGATGTTAAATAGATGATGCATCTTTAATCGATAAAGAGATCAGTCACATTAAAGAGAAACCTAGTACTGTGTACTGAGACAACAGGAAAAATGCTCAAGCCCCTACCCCCTTGAAGACTTCTCACTACTCTCATATGGTGAGAAAGCAAAGAATGTTTCAGAAAGATCAGAAAATACAAAGCTTGGAGAGGAGGAAAAGTTTTTGAGCAAATTCTGAGTTTCATGCAAAGACAAGGATCTGAGGCAAGCAATTCTGACTGACTACTGGATCACTGGGATCAAGTCAATAAATATATATAGACAGCCTGCTGGATGCAAGGCACTATACCAAGCAAGTGCTGTGGGAGACACACGGTTGATGTTGCAATCTCTACTCAAGGAATCTTTGAACTTACTAGACAATGTCAACATCTCACAAATAAAATATGGTTAAAAAAAAAAAAGATAATGATATAAGGCAAATTCAGATAATTTTCATAGAAATGATAAAAATGACATCACTTTGGAAGGGGCATGCAGGAAAATCTGAGCTTAAGGATAATATTTCAAAAGAAAGGTATAAGAAAAGAGCCTATCAATTGCTTAGAAAATGAGAAAGCAGATGGGCTCGCAGGCTGTGTGCAGAGGAAATTATACCACAACTACATTCAGCAGTGAGAGAACGCTGCCTCCGCAGGAGCACACCACTTCAACTGGCCTAAGAAGTCCATCTCAAATTCACAAATATTATTCATGAAATAAAAATTATTAATTATTAATTACCTCAGTTATTTAACTGAAAGACAGCCAGGGAGGAAAAAAACTTTACTATGAAGAAACAACAGTTCAACAAATACTGCATTCTCTATTAGATGTTTAAAACTGGAATATTAAAGATATTTCAATTCAAAATGCTTCAAGAACTTTGCATTTATTAGTAAATGAAGCATAAATAATTGAGATGACTAGAATCAAATTGTACACAACTTTTAAATACAGGAAACACGTAAGCATTTATTCTTGGGGAGAAGTAAATTACTTAGTGAAAGTATATGTCATTATTTGGGACAATTTGTTGTGGTTCAGTATGGCAGTTGAAAGCTTCTTAAATTAAAACATATTTACAAACATTTCGGCAACTATTGTTTTAGGTATTTATCACAAAGTAATAAAAAGTCACACTCAAACAAAAACTTGTATATTATACAAGTTCAGAACACTTTTAACTAAAACAGAAAAAAAAAAAAAAAAAGCCCACCTGGAAACAACCCACATGCACCTATTTTTGTGAAGCTGTGTTTATAAATGCCACAAAGTTAATTGATACAATTAACTGAATCTCAAAGAAATAAAGCTGAGCTGGGAAAATAAATCTGAAAAGTTCATACAGTGTAACCTGTTTGGAATAAAAGGATGATAGAGGTGGATGGCTGACAAATGCTGCTGGGGTAATGAAGGAGTCCCCGTGGTTGGCTAAAAAGTGGTGCACTGTGATCTTCGTGGTGAGAGGGTTTTGTAACATGGCTGTGGTGGTAACTACATGAAGCTTCATTGAAACTTGAGGCCTGGGAGGGATGAAGATACTCTAGGGAGAAAATTATGTCCCTTCTTTTAGTTACTGGATTGTGAAACTATACCCTAGGAAACTAGAATTTTCCCCAGTAATCTGGGGTGCCATCCAAAGGAAGAACTTGTGCTTGAAAGTGCTTTCACACAGTTCTTACCACTATAGATTATGTTGCAGAAGAGATGGGCACACACACAATGATGAGTGTGATCACACCTTCACTGGGACTGCTTAGCTATGCTAACTTTGGTCTTTTACTTTAACCTAAACTTATGTCAAGACCCTGAAAATGGACTTGACCAAAAATCTCCTTTTTTTTTTTTTCTTTTTTCTTTTCATTATTAATTTGCCTCTTTTAAGGCTTACTGAGAATAAGTAGCTGGATGTGCCTTACCAGAGCTGTCAGGGCGCAGATGCTGACTCTAACTCCAGTAGCATGGGATATAAGTACTATGGACAAACAACAGTGACTCCATATAAAACTGGTTAATCTCAATAAGTTCTTATGTCTAATATTAGAATCTAATAATCTGAGTAATGCAAATAATAAACACTGAATAGGGTGAAGAGTAGATTCATCCTCTCACACCTTTCTCTTAAATTTCTTGTGAATTTATAATTATTTAAAAATAAAATGGTTTCTTTGGTTGGTTGAGCTTTTGAAGAAAAAAGGGTAAACTATGCAGCTCAGCATGCACTAGAACTCTTTGTATAGCCCAGACTGATCTTACACTTGCTATCTTTCTGCCTCAACATTTTTATCGCAGGATTACAGACATGTACCACCACAACTGGTTTCAAAACAAAATGTTTAAAAGTATACTCTTAGGTTTTTTTAAAGATACTGCTACCCACCCATTCTGTCATGCTACTGGTAGCAAGAAACTGGCTACTCCTATCGATTGGCAGTTGCATAAAAAGTTACTATAATTTCCTGTGGAAAAAGATTTTATTTATAGCATACATCCAGAGTGATAAATGTCTTGATATCCTTTATCTAAACATTTAATTTCCGGATATCTAAAGAAACAATATGAAATACTGGAAAATATATACATATATGACATACTAACACATTGTAATTAGACAACACATAAGTTACTATAGCATAGATGAGAACAAGGTAAAACTGAATTCAACCTAGAAATCTGCATAGAACTCATTCATCAAACCATAGTCATGGAGCCTATGGGGTGGGTCATACTATAATCCTAGCACTCAGGAGACTAGGAAGGAGGACTGAAATGAATTTAAGGCTATCTTACATTATAAATTGAGACCTTGTTTAAAAAGCTTAAAAAAGAGAAAGAAAGAAAAAAAAACTAGTCCTGGAATATAATAACATCCATTGATAATGCTAATGGTATGACAACCTAACAAAAATAATGTGAGAAAATAAAACAAAATTCACTATTAGCTTTTAAAAATACCTATCTAAAACATGCATTTAGAAAAACATGAAATTCATTAAAAGAAAACACAACTTTGTTAGTATGTAAGAATTGTGGTATTCTTTGAAACTCTGTATAGAGCTGGTGTATTATTTTATAGCTGAAAAAATAAGCACAAAATTTTACCTTATCCCAGAAATCAATCAAGGCTGTAAAATCCCATTTCTTAGAATATGCCACATTGTATTTCAAAATAGCATCCTATGGAAAAAACAGAAACAAAACCTCATGACACAGCCATGTAAACAATCTCTTTCACAAATTATTTCCAGTACATTTCTTAATGTTAAATAGCTTTCTTCTGATACTAGCTATTTTATATTAGTAGTTATGGATAAAAAAATGCATACTAATTTTCTATTCATTTAAAAAATGAGATTAGAAAGGTCAAGTAATAAAAGAAAAATATAATTACTCTAAAACATGCATTCCAAATAGGGACAATATATTTCCAAATGGTCAAAAAAAATTTTAGGAAATAAAAAGATATCATAATGGTGTCTCTTGAAAATGTTACTATATATTGGGGCTGGAGAGGTGACTCAGGGGTTAAGCCTCTGCCTTGCGGGCAGATGGTCCTGAGTTCGGATACTAGACCCCACCTATAGATGCCAGGTGGAAGGGGGGGAGGTCGGGGCGGCCTGTGCTTCTGGTCCTGGTAAGGTGGAGCCTTGTGAATCCCAGGGCAGAGTAAACAAGGAGGAGGTGGAGGTGGTCCATGGTGGTTCCTGAATTCTACACACACACACATACATACACACACGTGCACACTCGCATACACGCACAATTGAATAAATAATAATAATAATAAAAGAAAATGTTACTATATATCATAATGTATGTATGTATATTGGACATACATATGTATATCCAATTATCAGCTACTTGTATATATATATAGAAGTATGCCTGTGTATGTATGAATATCACAGGCATATATATTAAACAGAGACATGGTATATCTATAGCACTAAAATCTCATAAAGGAAGAATTAAGATAAAAAAGTGTTTAAAAGAATACAAGGGTGGAAAGCAATAACACAACACAGAATCAAAAAAACATTGTCTTAAAGTGAAAACAGCACTTTTTTTTTTACTATCGATCAAGTTTTTTTTTTTCATGTGTATGGTTTATGTGTATGTACATGTAGGTATGCAGGTATGCATGTATATATGTGTATGCATGAGTGTGCAAATGCATGTGAAGGTCAGAGGTCAGTGTCTTCTTCAGTCACTCTCCTTTCTCTGTGTGTATGTGTACAAGAGGGAGCACTTGAGTGTGTGTGTCTGTGAAGGCACGAGAGTAATGCTGGGAAGCATCCTAGATTGCTCTTTCATCTTGCTGCTTTGCTTTGGGTTTTCCCAGGCTCCACCTTTCAAGGCCAGCATTACAGACTGCTTTCCTATCTGCCAGCACGTTTTATGTGTGATCTGGGGATCCAAACTCAAGTACTTTTGTCTGCAAGGTAAAGGCTTAGACCACTGAGCCATCTCCCCAGTCCTCCTTGTTTTTCAACAGGACTTTCATTGAACCTGGAGTTCACTGATTAGCTAAGAGACTGATTAACCAACAAGCTCCACAGATCTGCCACTCTTTGCATCCCCAGCAATAGGCTACAAATGTACACTTAACCACAACTGGCTGAACTCAGGTCCTCAGGCCCTCATGGCAAACACTTTACTGACTGAACTATCTCCCTAGGCCCTGTTCTCAGCTAGTTTTTTTTTTTTTTTATAAGAGTTTGAGATTTTTCCTCAAAGTCTTATTTTTTTATTTTTAAATTTATTATTATTATTTATTCAATTGTGCATGTATGTGTGTGTGCGTGTGTGTGTGTATGTATGTGTGTGTGTGTAGAACCACGGACGAATTCTGGAACCACCATGGACGCCTCCACCTCCTCCTTGTTTACTCTGCCCCGGGATTCTCGGGCTCCGCCCTACCAGGACCAGAAAGGCAGGCCGCCCCCGCTTCCGTCTGGCGTCTATACGTGGGGTCTAGGATCCGAACTCAGGACCTTCCGCCTGCAAGGCAGAGGCTTAACCCCTGAGCCACCTCTCCAGCCCCCATCTCAGCTAGTTTTATAAACTACAAATGAAAGGTATCTTCCCTAGCAGTTCACACAAATTTTATTTTTACATAGCATTAAAAAGGTCAAAATGCGCCACCTGCTGGTGAAGACAATAAACAGTTTCCGGAGCTAGGTATGCATAAGGCAAAAGAAACTGTTCATACTTAAATCTCATCCTTTTTAATATGTATCTTGACTATATTTTATGTAACTTTATATCACATAATTTATATCCTTTTATATATAAATTAATAATCATAAATGACTATTAATAATGCTCAATTTTTTTTCTGGAAGGAACACAAATCTAAAGAACACTGTTAGTCTAGTAATATAAACTTTCCAGACTGATTTACCATTAAGTTTATAAACTTTTTAGTTTCCTAAAAAATACTATGTCATACAAACAATTAAGAGTCTACATTAAAAAGTGAATCCATAAAATACATCTTATTTATACAGAAGCAGTCCAAGATGCTTAAGCAAAGAAACATTAAGCATAAAATGAAAGAAAAAGCTTTTCTTCTAACAAACTATAAGATTAAAAACTTCTGTTAAGATATGTTTAAAGGAATCATTTTTAATTCTGGAAACTGACTTCAAAACACTCCAAGATGTAGTAAACAGAAATGTCTACAAAGACCAAACAATACATTTACTGAAGCAAAGTACTGTTTAGGTATATACTTTACCACATTGGCAAATCTCAAAAATTTTCATTCAAGTCAGAAACCATACCACGCATACTGCAAATCCTTCAAGTAAATTACAAACTACAAGACTCTATTTATGTACATTATGACTATATTGAAAAAGCAAATTAGTTTTTTGAGGATAAAGCAGAAAGTAAAACTGTCTGCAGAAATGGTCTGTGATCTTGACTGTGGACTTTACCAGCTAAATTCATGGAATTAAACAATTTAAAATAATATGCTTTCTTTCAAAGTTGGTAAAGTATTTTAAGCAGTACTTATATTCCAGTTTCTTAATCATATTTAAATTAGTATGTATTCCAATACAGTTGCTCCTCAGTCTATGGGACTTGGTTTAATTCTCCCTGAGAAAACAAAGGTACGAGATGCTCAAGTCTCTTATACAAGATGGTACACTATTTGCATATAACTTAGGCACATCCTCCTATATACTTTAAATCACCTCTGGACTACCAAAAATGGATTAATTCAATGTAAATAGATGTATTATAGTGTCAGGGAATAATGACAAGAAAAAAAGCCTGAACCTGTTTAGTCAGTCTTTCTTTTGGGTATGTATGACAGAGTCTTACATAGTGTGGCTAGTTCCAATGATGTTGGTATGAACTCTCTTGCCATGCTGAAGAACTGTGACCAAGAAACATAAATTAGATTAAAAAGTTGCTGTTCCTGTAAATTGGTTGGTCATGTAGTCATATTACCAACAGAAGAGTAACCAGAACAGAATTAGATCAGTATTTAAAAATCTACACCAAAAATAATACTAATTATAAACTGTTTTCACTGTGATCATGGACACATCACATGACTGTTATACTTAGAACAAAAGCCATACTATTTATGTAGCTATATGAGAACTATCCAAACATATGTGCTTACATTTAGTTTAATGTTTGCATATGTGTTAGGTACACTGGGAGACGGATGAGAGATGGTTAAGGGAGTGCCAAGACAAACTGTCCCTGGATAAGAGATTCAGCAACACGTGGGGCTCTGAAATGAGCAAGTTTAGTCCCACCATATAAAACAGAGTTCCCCTCCTACAATACTCTGAGAAGACTGTAGAAGTCCAATGTCACAGGGCCAAAGGAGTCGCTAATAAGCAGCCTACACTATGTGCCTACAATCAGGCTGCCCCTCATTGCCAGTGGCAGGGATAGAAGGAAGTATGGTCCCTCTGTGACTACAAAGTTACAGCAGGTGTCGCCTGACCGCTTCTGTCAGATGCAATGGCAAAGAGAGTGCCGGGCGACTCAGTTCTGCAGCTTCTAGATTTACTGATATGTAACTAACATTACACTCTCACAGACCTTAATGACTTTTTTCCCATTTGGATAAAGTCAACTTAAAAGAAGTCCATCACAACATTGAGAAACACTGTTCAAAAGAAATGAAAATTTCAAAATACATTCTTGTAAATACATCAATTTTTTTTTCATATAAGGAAAAAAAGAAAAAAATTATGGGCTATTGCAAACCTAAAAATAATTTGGTGGAACACATTATGAAACCCAAGAAACTGTTCAAACAAAAGTATAAAAAGCTTTGTCACTATAGTTATAAAAATGTTTTAAGTCTCTTTTGCTATTATTTCCTACAAAATATGCATATTCATGTATACTTTATATACTAGAAAAAATTCTAATGATTACATTTATGGTCTTAAATGAAATTTCTAAAAACATAATAATAAATAAGCTATTGCTAATATGTAAGATTAATAATTTACCTGCTTAAGCAATATTAAGAACAATGAAAAACAGAATATTTAATATATACTTTAATCATTAGCAAGCTCAGTTGCCCTTTAGGCAAATAGTGCTGAAGTTACAGTTCTTTTCTGACTTCCTTTTAAACACACTTCAGAAGCATGATCATTTTAAAAAAAAGGAAAGAAGGTAAAACTGAAGAAAATTGGTCACTGAATCAAGAAATAGAGATCTTAATGCTGGTTCCCCAAATTATTCTGTGTGGCCTTAGGCAAATCATTTACAACTCTCAATTCTACTCAGTTCCTAGTGAGAGAGTAGAAACCAAGCATTTCTCTAAGGATCCTTCCTAACTGACGAAAGCAAGCACTATGCATGGAAAGAAGAAAAAAAAAAGTTCTGCTTGAAACAGAAAACAAAGGACTCACCTCCTCCAAGCTCTAGTCTAAAGTCAAGACTGGTAAAGAGAACATACCTTCAGGCTCTGGGGCCTTGTGAATTTGTTGAGAAGTGCAGTCTGAATGAGCTCCCATCTACTTCCTGCTGTTCGCTCACCATTCTTACAGGAAAAAGGAAAGAATGATCAAGAATGATCAAACTATTCCAAGTTGTTTTACATCACAGAACAAAAGTCAAACGTACTAAACTATGAATCAGGGAAGAAAAGAACCTCAGTCTTGTACTTACCTCATCTTCCACAGGGTATAGGTTCTGTTCAGAACAAGGCATTTTAACATGCTTGTTGTCCCACAAGTCTTTATAATGTGTTGGAAAAGGTTTAGGAGCTTCGCCTGCTCTCAAAAGATCTACCTGAAATAGAGAGTAAACAGGAAAACTTTTAGTGCATGAAAAGTAAAACATTGCTTCTGAGACAATCCAAACAATGCAGTCAAAGTGAGTGCTATTAAACAGACAGCCTCAAAGACTTCACGTGCCCTCTGCGGCTGCCTCCACCCAGCTCTTCTGAGTTTCCAAGTCACCATGTCCTGAGCATTTCTAATTTCATTCTATTAATAAGACCCCAGGGCCTCAACTTTTCATACGTGGATTCTTCCTAATTCTAGAGATTCCCGGACATGGATCACTTATAAAATCCTTATCTACACTGGAATAACATTTTCTCTGAAAATATTCTTCGTCTTCTAATCTTTTAATACCTGCAATTCTGATCCTGATATCATTGTTTTACGAAGTCTTACCAAAACAGTGCTCATTTTGAGGCGTCAGAAATCTTACAATTTTTGAAACAGCAGATTCCCATACCTATATACTATGTATACACTACATACTTATCACTTTTCTAACACAGTAATAAAGATTATGACCTCCTAACCTCTATTCTCCATTTTTACAGCTAGGCTTAATTTTCCTTAGCACAATAAAATTTTTACAAACTTGTTAACACAGTTACTATATATTTTTCTTTTTTCTGGTGTGTGTGTGTATTGGGGCACTGTGTGTGCCTATGGAAGCCTAAGCTTGACTTCAGCAATCATTCTAGATTGCTCTACCTCTTCACTGCTTTGCTCTGGAGTTTCCCAGGCTCTGCTTTTCAGAGCTGAAAGTACAGGCCACTGCCATTTCACCTGGCTGCCATTTCTGCCTGAGTTTTAAAGTGGGATCTGGGATCCAAACTCAGGTAGTGTTGCTTTTGAGACGAAGGTTGAACCCTTGAGCCATCTTCAGCCAGATTTCCTTTGCTTGTTAGACTATTGCCATACTGAACAATGCCCGTTTTTCTTTATGAAGTTAGAGGTTAGCACTGGATCTCTCTCTCTCTCTACTGTTCTCCACTTAATTTCTTTGAGACAGTCCCTGAACCTAGCCAGCAAGTCCCAGGGACCCTCGTCTCCACTTCCTCAGCACTGGGACCACAGGTAAGAGCTACTGCACCCACTGGCGTGCTGGGGAGCGTCAGGTCCTTGTGCCCACATGTCAAGCACTTCAGGGACTGAGCCATTTTTTAGCTCCCACTTCTTGTTTTTTAATTTCCTTAGTAGAGTTAAATTTCCTGAGGAAGATAAACATTTAAATTTTATATTCAGAATATTTAAGATAGAACTTTGTATTTACATATTTATGTGTATGTATGTATAGATATAAACATATGTATACATCTACACAGCTACTACAATAAGCATTAAGCATATGCCCAAGACATTTTAAACCATAAAAGGTTTACATTTTAACTGTTCTAAATATTTTAAATAAATAGAAACAGACACCAAATAAGACCTCTTAGAACATTTTCAAGGTACCATGCATCAGCACTTCATTGAAGAGAATGAGCAAATAGAAAAACATGAAAGAGAGGTGTTCACTCTGATAACTTGGGGGAGGCTTCCTTTAAGCTGTGACAATGGAGCCGAGTTCTAGGGGACAAAAGGAAGCTCACTGGGAAAGGAGGAGGAATTGTATTATTTTTGCTAGTTTGGATCTGGAGTGAAATTCACATGTTAGTACCTAGACCCCAGTTTAGAGGGAGGTGGTGGAACCTTTGAAGGGTAGTCCTTGGAAGAGCTGAGGTCACTGAGGATGTGCCCCTGTGAACAGGATATTACAATCTTGGCCCCTTCCTTTCTCATTTTTTTTTCTTTCTGAATGCTATGAAATGAATGGACCACCTGAGCTACCATGCTGTTGCCATGACACTATGTTTTCACAGGCCCATGACAATGGACAAAAATAATCACTGATTGAAGTCTTTGAAAATATGAGCTAAAATGAATCTTTCTTCCTCAAGCGTTGATTATAGCAGGTATTTTGTTATGATGATAGTTGACTACAAAAGAAAACTGGAGCACTGTGAGAGGTTCAGCAGGTAAAGGCACTTTTTTTGCAAGCCTGACAAACTGAGTCCCATCTCCAGAATTCACATGGTGGAAACAATCCTGACAATTACCCTCCGATCCCCACACATAAAGATGCATTCTCATATACACAAACAAAAATTTAAAAAGAAATCAAACAACAAAAAAATTGTTAACAAGTGAAAGGGTTACTGAAGTGCCCTTCCCCCTCCTAACAGAAAGCAGTACTTGTCCTGTGAACACTTAGCCCCCTGCCCACTTCATCTGCAGCTGCTGTTCGTAGGTAAAATTTCCAAACTGGGTAACGCAGTACCCTTGACCTACAAATTCAATTACCCCCAAATGTTCTAAGAGGTCTTATTTGGTGTCTATTTCTATTTATTTGAAATATTTAGAACAGTCAAAATGTAACCCTTTTATGGTTTAAAATGTCTTGGGAATATGCTTTTGGGGGTAATTTTAGGGACTCCTCACTCCCTAAATTCCCTGCACAACTTTCTGTCTGTCAGAAGAGCTGCACCCCTCGATGTCCTACCCCAATAAAAGGTAGTCTGATTTTTGTAGAGGTCATTTGTTTTCTGGTCTCTCTCTCTGAACTATGCCATTGGCACTCCCACTCCAAGTCCAACAGCAGGTAGAATCATTTCAATGATGACCTGAGGTAACTGGTTTATGGGAGAAGCAATTGTGAGAAAGCTTAGAAGGCCATAAATGGGACTTAATGGGCGATTCCACCAGAAGCTCTGGCCAGAATGTGAACAGTAAAGGACATGCCGATTAGGCTCCATCTAGAATAAGGACTTCACTGAAAATCAAGCTAGAAGCCTTTCATGGTTCATCTGGAAATACCTTATCTATAGTTTGTTCATTTCCTAGAATTCTCTTTGAGTCTGAGTTTTAAGATGACAAAACTAATCAATCAGTTGGAGGAAATTTCAAGGCAGCAGCACTTTTAGGCTGTAGTGTGAGTAATGCTGCTCTGCTACTTTTAATCATATTTCTAGTGAGACCAGAGAGCCAAAAGCTTAACAGAACGATCTGAAAAATGTGCAGTTGAGCCAGTAATGAAGCATCCATAAGGTTGTAGAAAGGAGGATAAGGCTGTGAAAGAGATTATTACCATTCGAAAGAAGCCTCACTCGACCAGGATTACACCTACAGCTGATTTAAAACCACCATTTGTTTCAAAGACTCCAAGACTGAGTCCCTAGAGAGCCCTGGGCCCTTCTCACACAAGGTCACTTGGGAACTGTTTCCCCACATGAAGCCATCGCAGGACCCAGGCTGCTACAGTGAAGGAAGTCCAGTGGAACACACAACAGCAACAGCTTATCTTTGCACTGCCCAGTTAATAACTTGTCTTGCACATATGTGCAATGCAATTGTAGGAAAGTTTTCACTGAGATATCAAAAGAAAAGTCTGAGAGGCCAAACGCTACAGGAGGAGGAAGGTCAGAGTTCCTGCCATGTGAGGGATGGAGAGATGGCTCAGCAATTAAGCCTCTGCCTTATAAGCAGAAGGTTCCAAGTTCGTATCCCGGATGGCACATAAAAAACACCAGGAGGAAAAGCATCAACCTACACTTCTGGCCATGAAAGGCGGAGCTTGGGAAACTCCAAAGCAAAGCAAAGAGGAGGTAGCCATCCCTATCCAGGATGATTCTGGAAATCACCCTTGGGCCTCCACAGGCACACACGCTATCTTCTGAAACAGATAGACATGCAAAAGAAACAAAGAAAAAACTGCCATGTGACCAAGATGCTGAACATGCAGCTATAGCAAACAGTATTTACCCTGCTGAGTTTTGGGTTTAATTTGTTCTAATCCTTTCTTTCTATGCTTTCTATTCTTCCCGTTCAGAATGGAAATGTTTACCCTGTGCGTGCCAATACACTTTCAAAGTATGGAACTTGTTGCTTCTATTTTTATAGGGGCCTTTGGCTAAATTTGCTTTGAGTCTCAGAAACTTTGGAGCTGAGCTCTGTGGTAATACTGAAACAGACTATGAGGAACTTTATAGGTAAATGCATTTTACACTGTGAGGCAGACATGATATTCAGAAGTCAGGGACTGATGCTTATCTGAATTTAGAGAGTCCCTGGGTAGTAGGAAGTGATGAAAGCTTTAAGAGTCAAGTCATGGAATTTACCCTCGAGGGTATACATTGAGCCCTTTCCTTGTTGTTTTTTTTTTTCTTTTTCTTTTTTTCTCCCTGGAAGGCACAAGAATAGACTTACTCTATCTACCATGCACTCCTGCCATGATGTGCCTCCACAGGCCACAGTACCGAGGCAAAGTGACCATGGATTGAAACCTCTCCAACCATGAACCATATAAAATCTGTGCGCCTTATAAAATGATCATCTCAGGTGTTTTTGTCAGTGACTGTATCAAAAAGATTAATAATTCCTCAAAAAGGAAACAGCTTATGAAAAGAAAGATGATCAAATAGGCAGCTTCATAAAAACATCTGTAATTAAAGAGTTAAAGTTTTATGTCATCTATATAGGTGATTAATGAAAGCACAACATTCAAGTGGGGAAGTAAATTTTTATGCCACCTATGTAGGTGATCCATAAAACCACAACCTCCAAGACAGAAACTAAAGGCAATATATGAAAAAGCTCAAGGACGGCAAGCACTTAGCAGTTAAACATAGAGGAGACTAAAGAAGGGCTCTGAGTAAACCAGGATGGAAATGGGATCACGGAAGTCAAAAATGACTCTTTCAAGATGGAACAAAGGTATAAATTCAAATGTGATCATGCTGCCATTCTGTAATTCTTGTAATATGGTCCCAAAGATGATTTTACAAAGATACCCCAATGTCATGTGAGTGAAGAAAATAGTTACTAGTCCAGCTTCACTTGAAAGTAAATACACAAGAATATTCTGTGTGTACGAGAGTACATACACATACAAAAGTATGTTTACAGGTGATGAAGCACTTAGTATTGTATCCATGGAAGTTTAGGCTGCCTTGCATTTCCTCCTCTTTTCTCCTTTCAATCCTCCTCTTCTTCAGGGTCTCATGTGGCCCAGGCTTGCCTCAGACCTTAAATATATATCTTTGTACCACCCCCTCAGTGGTAGGAATACGTGTGTGCACCATCACACCTAGTTTATGTAGTACTGGGATCAAACCTAGGGCTTTGTGAATGCTAGATTAGTACTCCATTACCTGAGCTAAATTCCTAGCCCTAGATACTGCTTCACATTTCTAAAGGTAAACATGGTCTTCATTTATTACACCAAGTTCTTGTCATCTTAGATTGTCAAGAATATGTAACTGACATCTTAGGAACATAACCAAGGACAGTGTAATAATACACATACAATTATATCTTGCCATATTCAAGAAAAAGCATAGAGGACAAAGTTCAATAAATTTTTAATTCTGGAAACAGGAAAGAGGCTTGCCTTTTTGGGTAGGCTCTGTGAAATATACAGCGACTGACTAAAAATGATATGAATATTTAAAACTATTCAATGTATGACTGAAATCTAAAACTGGATTATGGTAATAGTTGCACAGGTCACTAAATTAACAAAACACCAAATTGGAACACTTAAATTGGTGAATTTTATATACTTCAATAAAGATTTTGTTTTTTTTTTTAATAACCCATAGAAAATGCAAAACAAACTAACCAGGATTTATGGAGGATGAGAATGAGATATTACTGCTTAATAAGATACAGAATTTCTGTTTGGGAAGATGGGAAATTCTGGAAATGGATAATGGTGACAGCAGCACAATACATTGACTGTCTTTGATGCTACTGAACTGCATATTTAAAAATGATCAAAGTGATTTTATGTTACATACATTTCATGACAACAAAAAATGTGATTGGTTTTAGAGGGTGCTGAGTTTAAACGCCTGTGAGGTGATGATAAAGAATATATAGAAAAATTTAAAACTTAGAAAAAGGGCAAAACTGGAGAATGTAAAGACTCATAAACAACTTTGAATTTTACAAAATAACCCAATACATGACATGTAGTGGGGCAGTCAATAAATACCATGGAAGGAAGGGAGGGACAGAGGGAGGGAGACAGACACAATAAGGTTTCTTAATAATGAAATACAATTTCACCTCAGCTGACAATAACCATCTATTTCTCTATTCCACAGACTTCTAAGTATGTTATCTATGCAGAAAAAAACTTTCTAGGCTTTGGTCTATCTTTCACAACAAATATCATAAGTTAGCAATTCTAATCTCTCCTGCTCATGGGTAAGAGGAAACACCCACCCGAACAGTTACTGTGTGACCAGCGGAGGGTCTCAAGAGAGGCAGCCGGATCCCGCAGCGAGGCATTTTTCTCATTTCCTCAACAGGAGTTCCAAGCCACTTCTTCTCTGGAGAAAGGTGTGGTGGGACGTACTTAGGGATCTTCCTTTCTGTTCTCTGATGTTTGGTTTCACACTGCTCTTTTCTAAGGTCAAGATAAATGTATTCAATCACATATTATTGTTTCAGAACACAACATTATAGTCTAATGTGTGTCAGGCTTGCTCACCTGTTTTTATTTGTACATAACAGAAAAACTGGTAAAGCTTACATTCAACAGAAGAGCTTAAGCTGCTGAGATAGCTTGGTGGGAAAAGAGAAAACCTGGCAACATGAGCTTGACCCCTAGAAGCCAACACATTGGAAGGAGAGAACGACTTTCAAAAGTTGTCCTTTGGCCTCCACCCATGTGCCATGACATGCAGGAATGCGTGCACCTCTTTCTCTCTCCAGTAAGTAAATAGAATAAAATATAAAAGCTTATATTCAATAGCCCAGAGAGGGATTTTTAAATGATGTGAATCATCTTTAAAAAGAGAAATGGGTCATAATGCAGAATCAACTACTTCTCAAGTCTTCACACAATCATTTCAATAATGTGAACAGTATTACATGCTATAAAACATCTCAGAAACTATGGCAAAATTACAAGAGCTATAATCTGATACACATGAAATAGAATCCCAGAGTCATCACCCACACCTTAAATGATTTCAGCGAATTTTCTAACTCAAATCTCATTTTTTTCTTTCTTTTTATAAATAAGAGGTGTTTAACTTTATTTATATATTTTGTGTGTATGTGTGTATCAGGGCACTGTGTGTCCCTACGAAGGACCAAGGGTGACTCTGGGAATTATCCTGGATTGCTTTTACCTCCTTTATGCTTTGCTCTGGGATTTCCCAGGCTCTGCCCACCAGGTACAGGCTGCTGCCATTTTCTACCTGGTATTTTTACATGGCATCTGAGATCTGAATTCAGGACCTTCTGCTTGTGAGGCAGTCTCAACTCCTGAGCCATCACACCAGCCCAAATCTCATTTTTCTTATAAAATAATCTAATACCACCTGCCTTGCCTATCTGCCTGATAAAGAACTAGGGAAAGTATCACATAAACACTGACAAAAATATACTAATAACAACCTTCATCAATCTGGTAACTTTCAGAAAATTTATAAGCAAGTTCATGAAACTAAAACTTTGATTCTAATACATATCAGTTCTTATTTTCTGATTCTGGACTTTCGAAAATTTACCTTTTAGAATCTAGGCTTAAATTTAGCAAAAATAGTTAATAAGAAACAGAATTATTTAACTATAAAAATTATTTTTCTTGGGGCTATAGAGATAACTCAGGGGTTAACACTCTATCTCACAAACAGAAGGTCCTGAGTTCGGATCCCAGTTTCACATAAAAACAGCGGCCTGCATTTCTTGCCCTGGTGGATAGAGCCTGGGAAATCCCAGAGCAAAGCAAAAAGGAGGTAGAATCAATCCAGGATAACTCCCAAAATTACCTTTGGTCCTCCACAGGACACACATGCACACACACAAATTTTAAAATATTTTTTAAAAATTACGTTCTTATTTTTTCCATTTTCATATATATGTGGTGTGTGTGAGTGTGCATTTTACATATGGGCAGATATATGCATGTGCAGGATAGATTCATGTGTTTGCAGATGCATAAATAATCACTTTCTTAATCTTCCCTTATACATTTTTAAAGTATATTTTATGATCTTGAGATATTCCTGACTAGGGGGAAAATTACCTTCTATCCTCCGCTTTAGGTATTCTCATGAAGTGATCTGTGATTTTAGAATCCTTTTTCCCATGTTGCTTGGAATTTCTACAATCTACATTAAGGCCAGAAGTACTTCCAGGAGGTTTAGCATGTAAGTCACTTATCCCAGCATGACTCTCTCCTCCTTCAAACTGGAAATGTAGTTTGATTTCGCCTCCCTTGCCAGGGTGCCGTTTCCTAGGGGCACCGTCGGTGTCCCTTACTTGGCACCTGGAAGGTTTGCTTGCAGTTTGGCAAGAAGAGCCGCTCTCTTCTTGCTCATCAAAGCCCGGGCTTGTCTCTTCATCTGCTTCCGAGTTTTGACAACTGTTTTTGGAGTTGTCTACATCCATAGGTGACTCGGGCTCACTTTCCTTCTCAAATGGAGGAGAATTTCCAAGGCTACTTTCTTGTCTACTCAGTTTATTGTCATTTTTCAGTCCAGTCCCAGTGTCCTCAGAGCCAATATCTGACAAAGGACTTTCTGGCACCACATCCGCCTCCTGCTGTGTGTCTGCACAGTCTTTTGCAGGATGGTAAGACTTGTTGCACTTATGGCAGCTTCTAGCGTCTCTGGCCTGCTCATCTCCTGCTGTCAGCTTTGCATTTTCAAGCTTCGTGGTTGTGAGAAACTGTTGATTATCTCTGTTTTCTTCACTGTCTGTGTCACTGCGATCATCAGTTTGGGGTGAATGGTCAATGTTAGCATTAGTAAACTGCTCCGGTACCAGAGTCACTGTTGGAGGCTCACGTTCCGAAAGCTGCTCTACATGTTTCCCTTCTTTTTGCCACTTACACATATTTGCACTCTGATGTTGGTTCAAATACTGTGTCCCCTTTTCAACGGGTGATTTATCAAAGTTTAGCTGAGAAACATTTTCTAACTTTTCTACATTATGTTGGTAAAAGTTATCTTTTTGCATGGAACTCATCATGGAGTCTATTCTTGTATTGTTGTTTTCTTTACCACACAAGCTACAAGAGAACAGAAAGAATTAAAGCTGACTTATTATATAAAACTTTCATTACATTATATAGTTATACTCCCACAGTACGAAAGCAATAATCACCTGTGTTGTGATCATCTGAACACACAGCACACTTTCACTGCTCTGCCCCTTTGCATGTAAGCTTCCTCTGCTGTGTGCCTTTCCTTCAAATCTTGGTCTTCCTTACACTATCTCCTACAAGGTCTACAGGAAAAGCTACCATTCGTTTCTTCTGTATGCTAGCCACTACTCACACCCCCACTTGCTCATACCTTCACTATTCTATTTATATCACTAAGCAGTAATTAGGTGATTCTATGTCTGTAGTCACCATGGTAGAGTATCTTAAAGTCAGGAATGATTTCTTTTATCTCTTCATCTCAAACATAACTGAGGTTGTCTGCACATATAAGATGCTAAAATACTTAAACTGAAAGAATGAACGTAGATTTTTAAAAATAAAGGAAAAAACCCAGCTCTACCAACTATTATGCATTTCTACATGCAGGCACGTTTCTATACCTTTCTGGTTCAGTTGTCTTGGTTCCTTTAGAGTCCATCCAAGTAGTGATAGTCTTCTGTTTAAAAACTGTGAAAAAAAATTTTAATTAAAAATATACACATTCTTTTAACTAGAAAACACACATAACCTGTTATATATATGCAAGATATTTTGCTAACGGGTTAAACAAAAAGTAATTAATCTTTTCAACCTCATGTATTAAAAGACAAGACAGAAACAACTAAATGTATACAGCAGAAAGTGACTAGCCTCTGAAAGAGTTGTGTGGCTTATGTCTAGATTCCTCGTCTGTAAAACAAGCAAATGAGGCATATTTTTATGGATTAATTAATGTGATATTTAGATTAGATAATTCTTGTAAGGTATTTACTCAATAAATCTTATTAACTATTAATGAAATAGGTTTTGACAAGCCAATTAATGTGTTTATGGAAAAAATTTAATAATATACTTAATAGGGAGAAAAAAATCAACTAGATAAAATAATTACTTGCTAAAGGCCAAAATGACTCCTTAAGAGAAGAGTAAAACTGAAAAATGTAGGACATAGCAGTATTCACCTTAGGGGTCAATTTTGTACATACTAAGTTTGAGATGCCAAAGAAATAACTATATGGAAATAACTATATGGCAGACAATAACAAAAATAAAACCAATTAACTCAAAAGTGAAATATGTTATATAAACAAATAATAGTCACATGTTTTACATAACCATTAGAAATAAGTGTGCTATCGAACTTGAATATCCTACATATGGATTAAATGTATATATTGGTATAAAAGCCTTGAACATTCTCAATGGTTTTCTAAATTCCAAAATAAGAATACAGACATGCAAGTTACAGACTCACTCTTATTTTCCTACTCATTATAAATAATACAGTATGAGCAAAATAGATGCAGGCTGAAATAATAGTTTATTTGTGATGACATAAATGAAAGACATTTCAGATATTTGAAAAAAATTCATATACAAATATTTGAGTGTAATATAATTTATGCCTCCTGCAAAAGTATTCAGTGTCATATAATTTATACTTTCCACGAAATAATAGTCCAACTAATAAAATCTTTTTGATCAATATCTTTTAAATGCTTTCAACCATAATTTATCAGGGTTTTTTTTTGTTGTTGTTAAAAATACTTGAGCTATTTTATTTTGTATTTCTGCAGCAAATCTGGCTTCAAAGAAACAATCAGCTTCAGTGAACAAGAAGATGAACTACATGATTATGAGATTCTTTTCCTCTAGCTCCACCTTTTCTTTTAATTTTGTTATCTAGACTTGTGTTTCCCTGATCCCTAAAACCCAACTTTTTGAGCTCCAGTGCTGGTTCTGGAGCATTTCAGATTTTTAGATTGGGGTGCTCAAGCAATTTGGTGTATGAACATACTTCAAAACATACTTCAAAAATGTAAACCACTTCTTGTCTCAGGCATTTCAGGCATGGGATACTTAACTTCACAATTACAAATTTAATACAGAGAAAATTCAGAGAATATTCAAATTTTAAACTAGCAAATTCTCAAAACACTATTTTAAGTCAATTGAAAACTTTTTCCATAGATGTTAAGTTTAAATGTAAGGATACAACAAGTAGGTTCCTCTAATACAAGAGGTACAGCACCACACTGGAATTTAAACAATGTGTGCTTCGTCTACATGTAGTCCAGCGAAAATGAACAAGAGGACTGTCCATCTCCAGTAGCCTAGGGGTCCCACTGGATTCCTGACGCCCGAGGAAAGGATGAAAGGGGAAAGGTCAGAGGTGAGAAACAGTATTTCTTGCTGAGTATTTCTCAGTTCTTATTAGAACCTTTTCTTTCCAATACTACTACTTCTGGACTTCTAAAAGTCTGTTTCCCAACACATCATAATACTGTTTCAGAACTTCATCAATCTTTCTCCTGAAGCAAAGAATACTTGCTTGGATCCTAGAGAATTTTTCCATTTAACTAGAAATAATCACAGCAAACAAAGAAAGACAGTAATAATTAATGAAAAAGCTATATGAGAAGCCTTTTCAGTCCTGGATTGAGACTTATGCCCAGTTACTAACACCACCTTGGTCAAGTTATTTTACTTCTTTGAACCTTTGTTTCTCTATCTAGAAATGGAGCTATCTACTTCTAAGGGTTGTATGGGTCAGTAACACAATACTTAATAAATACATTATCTCCCAACAGTTATAGTCAATTCTTTTATCACTTACATCAGTAGTTCTCTTTTACACCATCCTCATATACTCAGCAGTACCACACTGTAATCACCACTATATTTCAATCAGATCACTCAATTAGTAATAGAAATACAAACAAAAGACTACAGTAAAGTTCACCTGTACTTCAAGTAATACTCCACTTCTACAAAGTTTCCTATAATAATACAGGTAAATCACTTACCATCTGAATGGAATAGCTTGCTGAGTTCTGCGTATGTGGACATTTGCAGATTTTAATAAATATAAATGTGTCCAGTAACATAAAATGTAAAATTTAAAGTTAGTAAATATCCATTTTCTACGTGCTTCTAGGAAAATTATATGTAAAAATTTTAAATACCAAATTCCTAAGAGAATTCTACCATTCAACAATGGTTTATGATATTTAGACTTTGAATATTCTGTTCATTGGTGTACTGTAACAAATACCCAGAAAACATTACACATGTGAAGTATTAATTTCGCTCCTTTTTAGCAGAAAACGCAGAGAAATGCTTGGTAATCTTAGTATCCACAGCAATCAACTCCTCTTTTTCTTATAAATTAAGCTAGTAGGATCAAAAATTACCAATCACATAAGTCATAAACATTATTTGAAGTTGACTTTGAGTTTTCCCTCCTTTATAGCAAGTGTTTGAAATCTACATTTCAAATTTAAAATCCATCCTTTCCTTGTACCCCTCAAACACATCATGTATTGAACTATTATTTCCTTCCTGTAACTTCTCTCCTTTTTTATTTTCAATTCCTCTAATTCAAAGTTTTACAAACTAAAAGTGACTAGCATTTTTTGATGAACAATCAATCACACATAAAATATTATTCCCTGAAATGTTCCAGTTGCAAATATGGCACACATCCCAATTTACAGGTATTTATGCTGTAAAAAATATCAGATAAAATCTATACTGTGGCCTATAAAAATATTCAAATGCTAATGCTTAAGCTGCCTTTTCTAAAAGGTTAACGAAATGCTTGTTTAAAAGCTTTCACTGGTTCACTTACCACAGAATAATTTAAACTCCTCAAATGTCACTTAAGTTTGTCCACAAAAAACTAATCTGAGAATTCTGTCTTTGTCTATAGTCCAGCACTACCAGCATTTGGGTGTGTTGGTCCTCCGCTTATGTAATTATCTCCTCTTCTCATTCCTCAAGACTTACTTCAATTCTGCTCCCTACTGCTTCTAGGACCTAAAATAGGGAAGTGTACACCAGTTCTTCTCACCTTCACCCACTGTCTTACACTGCTGACCAATGTACTCTTAAAAAAAAAAAATTCTTTTTAAGAGAGAGAAGGTACCACACTCAGCAGAGGTCAGAGGGCAACTTTCGGAAGTTGATTCTCTCCTACCAGGATATGAAGTCTCCACAGGTGAGTTTTACAGGTTGGGCTATCTTACCAGACACTGTCCTGTCTCCCTCTCCCCTGACCAATGTAGTCTTTCTAAAATGTTCTTGTCTTTGGGTGAAAAAACTCGAACTTCTAATTGGTGAACATTTTTCTTCATTTTTCTTCTTTTAAATGTAGATGTACCTTAAAGTCCTGTCCTAGGTCATATATTTAATGTATTTACATGATCTAACCATACTCATAGCTTTTGTAACTGTCTTTATGCCAAGAATTCCCGAAACAGTTTCTTTGGCACAGATGTGTGTCTTCTGAGGCACAAAAATATCTCATTCTCTCCAGAAACTATACACTTTTTTTCCCTACTGCCTGCATCCAAGTCTACGCCAAAACAACCTCCCACCTAGTCCAACTCAGTTGGCCTTGGGTCTTCACTTATTTTCTCCAACAAATCTTCATTTTCTACACATAAATCATAGGGACTTTTCAAGAAACAAATCTAACCAATCCCCCAACTCTCAAATACACGTTAATAATGAATAAGGACTTCTCATTGGCACAAGAACCTAAAATTCGAAATTCTTAGCACTATCTGCACCGCAGTACGCACAGCAGGCTGACTTGTCTAGCATCTCTCAGCACTTATGCTACCAAGATGCACTTCTGAAATACTTCCTTATCTGTTTATCTACGTTCTCTCTACGGCATCCAGTCCTCAGAATACAGATCAAATCTTCTAGACCACTCTCTCTGATCCCACTGACTAGTTAAATATCCTCGACTCGTGCCCAAACCATTGGTCCCTCGCTAATCTGAACATCCGCTACCTTACGTTACACGTGCTGAACTGAGCACCAAGGCAGAGAGGGGCCATCTGCTCGAGCTCACCGCTATACGCCAGGGACGAGACAGTGTTGGCGAGCTAAGACAGACCGACAGCTCTGCACCGGGAGTCCGAAACTGAGCGCGTAAAGTTGCGACCGTTTTCCTTTAACCATCTTCAGGAGGTTAAAGCGCCTTACCGCTTCATATACACGACCAGATCTCCTGAATAAGGCGATTTCTTTAACCAACCAGAAGAGAGCACACAGAAGCACACCATCCGGTGAGGGGTCTGTGCACCCGGGGGCTCTCCCTGCACAACAGCACCAGGAAAAGGGCGCCCCACTCCTCCGAGAGACCTTAGGTGATGGATCAAGGGGACCTCGGAGTGTGCACTCGGAGATGAGCAGCGCGTCCTCGGACTGACCCAAGGAAGGGATTCGGCCGAGGCTAAGGACAAAGGTTTTTTATCTCCCCCACGTACCAAACGAGGTGGCTCTGCCTTGGCGAGGTTCCGCCCGCCCCGGGGCGCAGCCTGGCGAGGACCGCGGGACCCTGAACCGTACGGGAGCGTCCCGGGGGTCGAGAAGGCGGCGCCTCTGCCTGCCAGGGAAGCTCCGGGAGTCTGAAGAGGTCGGCGCCGAAGTTCCAGCGGCGACCCAGCGGGGCCGCTTGGTGCAGGGCTCACAGCCGGGGCCCGCGCTCATGCTGGGACCCGCGGCGCACGGTGCCCGGGCCGGCCCGGGCGGAGAGCCTCATTCACTAACCCCGACGGCGGCGGCCGGAGCCTCCGCGGCGCCCGCCCGCACCATGCCCTGTCCGTCGCCGCCTGCTCCTGCGGCCGCCGCTCCGCGGGCCTCCGAGAAGAGCCAGACCCTCCCGAGGCGGCCGCTTGCCTTCGCTCCTCCGCAGCTCGCCCGGCGGCCCCCGACGCTCCGCTTCGACTCCGGTTCCGACTCACTTTCCCACCGCCGGAAGGCAGCCGTCCGGCGCGCCCGACTTCCGGGACCCACGCCGTCGCAAAGCGGAAGCGCGGCGCTCGACGGCAGCCGGCGCCCGGAAGGTCAGCGTGTGAAGGTGGCGGTGGCAACGCGGGTCTTCCCGCTGTTGCTGTGGAGCCACACCGGCCGAGCTCACAACTCCGGCCGAGGCGGCGGTGGGAAGCCGACGGCGGTTTGCTGCGACGTCATGGAGGGCGGTGGGGGAAGTGGCAACAAGACCACCAGCGGCCTGGCCGGCTTCTTCGGAGCGGGAGGAGCCGGTTACTCCCACGCCGACTTGGCCGGCGTCCCGCGTAAGTATCGGGCCTGGCACGCCGACCTTGCGGCCGGGCTCCCGCGCGCACGTGAGCAGCCGCCTCTCCTGTCCTTCAAAGTTCTCCGGCGGTCACACCCCCCGGGATGGGGTTGCAACAGGCAGCGAATTTGGGGAGAGGACTTAAACCCCCGTGAGCGCTTTTCGATTGGCCAGGAATTGAGGACCTGAGTTCGAATCCCCAGCACCCACATTTTCCCGGGGCGGGGGGACCTGATGTGTGTTTTCTTGTATCGGGCGCCTCATTTTACATTCAGGTGTGTTTGATCCTGGATTGTGAGCAGAGCTTAGCTCTGGAAGTAAAACGTATTCCAAATAGCAAGCCCGTAGTAGCCTTTTCGCCAAAGTTGCATATTCCATATTCCCAAATAGCTGTTAGGGAAAAATACTTATTTAGAATAACCCAGGAAATTAGGCGGTTTACAGACTAAAATGAAGCCAAGTAGTAATATTTAGAAGAGCTGTTTTCGAGATCCAATATGTAAAGACCTGAATATCTCGTTTACTCTCTTCAATCCCATAAATATGTGTTCTAGCCTTTTAGATTTGGACACTGGCCTTTCAGCTGAATAAATTGAATTAGAACCGAAAAATAGCATTGAGGTGATGGTGGGTAGTCTTTGTAAAAGTGTTGTTAAAAAAAAATGCTCGTAGTATTTGTCTAGGTCCTTTATAATCATGAACCTAAGAAAGCCCTTGGGTGACCATAATTTCTGCCAGTGTCAAAACAGCCCAGAAGACAGTTTATGTCTCAGAGTTCTTGATTGTGTAACAGGGCACAACCTTAACATGGCAATGTATTTTTAGCTTAACTTGATTAAGGCTTCAAGGTAAATGGAGGGACTAGAGAATGAATCTTATAAGGTGCCAATTATTTTTGTGGAGGCAGGACTGCAGTAATTTAAAAGCAATAATAATAATGCTTTTCTGGAGCATGTATGTTACTGAGTTGACCCAAGTAGATTATATAAAGGAATTAAAATAGGGTCCCGAGATGGTTATGGAAGGAGGAATAAACTAGGAAGGTGACATTGGAATACAATACAAATGTTTGAGGGTAGGTGTGGAGGGAAATGGCTAGGTTAAATGTCCTAAAATGAACTGTCACAGTTAGGTACAGGTGTCAACTTGATAGTTGAAGGTTTGAGCTCTGAGCGCATTAGTAGAGAATTTAGTGGTTGAGTTTAAGCCCAGAGAAAACCTGCAAGAGATTCTCTAGCTGATGGGGAAGGCCCAGTCCATGGTGGGTGGGACTAGGCCCTTGAACAGGTGAGTAAAATACTGAGAATTGTTTGAGGAAGTGGGCATCCTTGTATACAGTTGGCCAGACATGCTGGTCTTGCAAGTAAGGATTGTCCCTCTCTTAGCCATTATGTAGAGATGGTGTGGCCAATTCCCTCAGTCCTGGTGTTGGTGTGAGCTGTCCCGTCAAGCTGGACTGAGAACTGTAATCAGTAATTATAAGAGAAAATAAACTCCTTGTTCCCTTGAGCTGTTTGATGGTCATTTATCAGCAACCATGCAGGTTGACTGCAACATGAACATGCGTGCTCTATGAGAGCTGCTAGGTCACTGTGTCAAGAATTATAAGGGTGTGGGATGATTATGAAAACAGGTGGAAAAATCACTGCTAAAACTGACTTTTGTAAACAAAGGTAAGGAATTGTATTTACTCATAAAGAATGCAGAGCCACACTGTTGAGACCGATTTGTAACTGTTAACACAGAAAATGAGTTGAAAGGGGTAAGAGAAAGTTAGGTAGGAAGTTATTTCTTTGAGACGCGATGACATCAGACAACTCCCAAACTGACAGGAAAGATAAAATGAGACATTCAGAGTCAGTGAGTCTGAAAAGCAAACTTGCACAACACATGCTGAGTTGGGAGCTGAGTTAATCCTCTATAAAACCTTGAAAGAATTTTGTTGCAATGTGACATTTTTTGTCTTTTCTCTAGTCACTGGTATGAACCCTCTGTCTCCCTATTTAAATGTGGATCCACGATATCTGGTTCAGGTAAGATTAAGATTTTACTAGTTTGGGTACTGGAGAGATGGTTTAGTGGGTAAGAAGAGCACTCGTAGTATAAAGACCTGAGTTTGAATCCCCAGCAGCCACATTTTTAAAAAGGGAAAGAGGTATAGCAGCACTGCCTATGACTCCAGCATTGGGAGACAGAGACAGACAGATCCCAGGAGCTCATTGATGGGTCCAAATGAGTTGTGATGCATTTCTGAGAGACTAAAAATTGATACTCTATAACATTTCAATACATAATCAAGCCATAAAGGAAAAATACAAGCTAGAGACCTCATTAGGTGCTGAAATAGCATTTGGTTAATTCTGAATGCTTCTTTGTGATTTTTTTTCCCCCGCAAAAGTGATAGAAGTGATAGCATCTATAGAATATCCATAGTTAACATCATTATATTTAATGAAAGACTGGGTAGATTCCTCACAAAATGAGGATTGATAACAAACGTATTCTCTCTTTTCATTTTCATTCAAAATTGTCTAGCCAGGACAGGTAAGCATCTAGACAGGAAACAAAACTACCCGTTTACAAAGATGTGATGTTCTTGACTTCAACAAAAAATTACAAAGCCAGAAAAAAATTGCTGGGATTAATGTTTAGCAAAGCTGTAAAACATAAGATCTGCATATATGTTAGTTTTATTTCTATGTAATAGCAATAAACATTCTAAAAATCCTACAAAATTACAAAAACATTTCTCTTAAACAAGGCATAGAACTTAACAGCTTGCAAACTTGGCTGAGTTCAGTTGCCAGAAGACCATATGGTGTAAAAAGAAAACTGACATCCCTAAGTTGTCCTTGACCTCCGCCTGTGCACCATGGCATGCATGGGCACATCTCTCTCCTTCCCTAATGAGTAAGTAATATATGAAACTCTTTAAAAAAAAAAAAAAAAGACGGGCTGGAGAGATTAAGATTCTATCTCAAAAACAGAAGATCCTGAGTTCAGATTCCAGGTCCCATGTAAAAGAAGAAAAACCCCACCAGGTGGACATGGCAGAGGACAGCACTTCCAGCCCAGGTGGGCGGAGCCTGGGAAATCACAGAATGAAGCAAGAAGGAGGTAAAAATCCAGAATGATTCCCAAAATCATCCTTGGTCCTCTACAGGGACACACTGTGCCCTCTGACACACACACACACACACACACACACACACACACACACACACACACAAAATAAATAAAATATAGAAAAGGACACTGAAAAAATTATAAATTATGGAATAAATGGAAGCATTCCATAATCTTGAAAATTTCAGCATTTGTAAAATGGTAGTACTTTTTGGATTGACCTTTAGATTCATTGCAGTGCATATCAAAATCGAAGATTTTTAGGGATGGTGGTGGAGGGTAGAAATTGATAACTGTCTTTAAAATTCGTATGACAATGCATGAGACACAGAATTGCCAATACTTTTGAAGAGGAATAAGTTTCATTGATACACAGATTTATCTTTATGCCAATATTAACAATGTCTTAATTACTGAAGGTTAGTAATAAAACTTTTTTTTTTTTTTTTGGTGGTGGTGGTGTTGTGGCTTGAACCCAGGCCTTGTGCTCTTATTCTGTTAGGCAGGCACTCTACCTCTGAGCTAAACTAGCCCTTAATTTCCTTAGTAATGATTAGAAGCACACTTCTTTGCTCCTAACACTGAGGAGGCTGATATAGGAGAACCTCAACTTTGAAGTCGGTCTGAGTCTCTCTCAGAACACCAGTGAGGTAAAGGTGGCATAAAGGGTAACACCAATTTTTGTTTCCAGGTTGAATCACATCTGACTATTCCATTTCTTGCTTGGTTTAAATGTGCATATGGAAACAAGGTGATGGTCAGGACCTTGTCAATTTTGTTTCATTGTTTCCTGTCTTGTAGCAATGGAGATAGAAGTTGAGAAAACTTTCTACTCTGAAGTCCCACTTGTATTACAATGAAAGATAACAATATAAACATTTGAGGTAGTTCTGCTTTGTGACAGTTATTTTTAGATACAGAGTCCTTCTATACCTAATCTTAGTACACTCCACCTGGCAATGGAAGGCCATATTGGTACCATCTTTATCTGGAGTACAGTCTTGAAGTTTGAATTAAGCATTCACAAGTTTTCAAATTCTGAGTGAACAATAGACAGGAATACTTTTAAAATAAATGAATGTCCAAAATTAAACATTATCTTATTTTTTAAGACTCTGCAAGTTCTGTGTGTTGAGGACCACTCTCATCTTGGTTTTTATTTTTACCCTTCAGGATACAGATGAGTTTATTTTGCCGACTGGAGCTAATAAAACACGGGGCAGATTTGAACTAGCCTTCTTTACCATTGGTGGATGTTGCATGACAGGTGGGAGAATTAATCTTTTTGTTAGGTGTCCTTAGCCTATGCATTTGTTATTTCTTTAAAATGAAAAGCACTTAAAGTGTTGGTTTCAAGGTTTTAATAAGATGTATTTATAATGATCATCTGTTTCTATTAGAAAAAAAAATAAACCAGAAGTGTTTTTTGTAACATGAAGCTTTATTACTTGGATGAATTGTTATGATTCACTAGGGGCTGCATTTGGGGCTATGAACGGTCTTCGGCTAGGATTGAAGGAAACCCAGAACATGTCCTGGTCCAAACCAAGAAACGTACAGTAAGTCTTGTGAAAACATCTCCTGTAGTACTGCTTGAATAGAATATTAACCTCTGTTTTGTTAGTTTGATGGTTATTGCCCTGCACAACAAATGTTTAAAGAATCAAAATACTGTCTCACTGCTTTAAAAAAATAAATAAATTGGCTTTCTCAAAACAAAAGGAACCAGGGAATTGAATTACTGAACTTTGAAAAGGTGTGGTTTTTGAGTATCCCACAGTCAACTGGTACTACTCTGACCTCACTTCTTGGACCTTACTTCCATTCTACAAATTTGAATGACTTACTTTTCAAGTTGCTGAGTTGCTACTAGGGAATGTGCATTGCTAATTGAAAGTTTGAATGGAGTTGGCTTTAGTATCAGAGTACTTGGAAGTCAGTATTGGCTACATTAAATATTACATTCTTGCTGACTTCTTTCCAGTTCTGAAATTTCAAATAAAATTCTTATAACTTAGAGGTAGTTTTTTGTGTGTGTGTGTGTGTGTGTGTGTGTGTGTGTGTGTGTGTGTGTGTGTGTGTATCAAATGGGATATGTGTGTAAGTGATGTGGAAGCCAGAGGTAAAGGTAGTCTAACTAGGATATCATTCCTGAGGTGCCATTTACCATGAATTTTGTAAGCTTGTTTATATGGGTACACAGGTGTGTGTGAAGGCTAGATGTCAGCTTCAGGTGTTATTCCTCAAAAACCATTAAGTCTTTTGAGGCAGCGTCCCTGGGACTTGGGGCCCCCTAACCAGTTTAAGCTGGCTGGCCCCAGGAATTCTCCTAGCTCTTCATCAGCCCTGGGATTACAGGTAAATAACACCACACCCAGCTTTTTACCTGGGTCCTGGGAATTAAACTCAGGTTCTCATGCTTGCAGAGCAAGGACTGAGCAAGATCAACTGAGCCATCTGTGCTGCTTCCACCTTGTTTTTTGAAACAGAGTTTTTCTCATTGGCTTGGAGCTTACCAGGTAGGTTAGTCTGACAGGGATCCACCTGTCTCTTCTTCCCCAACACTGAGCTTACAAGCATGGGCTATCCCACCCACCTTTTTTATATGGGCTTTGGGATTAAACTCATGGCAAGCACTTTGGTGATTTAGCTCTTTCCCAGGCTCCTTAGAGTTAGTTCTTGAGGGATAAATCCTGTCCTTTAAAGAATTTAGAGCTTGTAAAGCAGGCTCAGAAAGTATCTATGTCTCTACGCTGCTTAACAAATGTGACTGACCCCTGTTAGTCTTGTTTAAATAATATATTGTTCAGTTTTGCACTGTTCACTTTATAAGATGAAATTCTTGGATAGTTTGATTTTGTTACAGAACATTTTAAACTCTGACTTCCTTTGTTTTCACCAGAAGATGGCAGCAGACATGCAAGAATTAGATTTGGAGAAATTTAAAAGCTTGTCAAATTTTTCCTATATTTAATACTGTGTAGATTATTGTATTATCATCTCAGATCCTACTGTTATATTTATATTCTTAGTGTTTGTCTTGATTCAATCATTTTTTATTCTGTATGATGAGGGGTTTTGACTATATTCAGAAAAACAAAGGTAGTATAATGAATAACTATGAACCATATCTCTTCCATAATTATAGCTCTGGCTAATCATATACAGTCTCATGTTTTGAAACAAATCCCTTACTGATATTAAATATGAATTTGGAAGTAAAAGTCTTTGTTTCATTTCTTAAAACAATGGCAGTATAATCATTTTGATCTTTCCAGATTGAAAGCAGCATTTAATAATGGGAAAAAGGTAGGATTTAGAGCCAGGTCCCTATGTGTAACTTCATAAGTCTAGTTTCAGGACATACTGTTTTATGATCATAAGTAAGCTTTCTCTACTTCTTGCTGTGAAGGTTTGAGAAACACAGAATGTGAAACAATAGGTAAGGACTCAGTATGTTGAAAGAAGTATGTTGTCAGATTGTAAATCAAATAATTTTGCCAATTTGAAAAACTAGTTTTAAAAAGCCTGTTACATACCAAAAATGCATTGTACCAAAATTTACAATGTTTTAGTTCATATGTAATATCATTAGACAAGTATATTTCTCTTGTAAACATTACTAATGTTTAAAACTAACAAGGTTTCTAAACTGGAGAATCTAGAGTTCTTACTATTTGTAATTGTATGTCTGCAAATTCCAGCAATAGTCAGCTACCCAGACTTGTTCCTGTGGTGGTGTTACACTGGCTGGGAAAGTAAGGTCCTGTCTTCTAGGCACAGTTGCCTGTGTTACCGTTCTGGTGGCCTGTGTGACTGGTGCAAGGCAGAGCTATGCTTCTTGAGAGTATGCTAAGCATTCACTTTGGCTGCTTAGTTATAGTGTGGGAGCAAACATGGTGCCTTCTCCATATGTTCCATTTAGGAAGCTGTTCCTTTCTCTTCATTTCTGCTTTGTATTATATACTCAATGTTCTTTAATTATCCCAGAAAGTATGTCAGACCAGTTTGATATGGTTACGATTATGTTTTTTGCACAGATAAGTTTGTAAAATACATTCCAGG
Source organism: Typhlomys cinereus (assembly GCA_023101885.1). Taxonomy (NCBI): domain Eukaryota; kingdom Metazoa; phylum Chordata; class Mammalia; order Rodentia; family Platacanthomyidae; genus Typhlomys; species Typhlomys cinereus. The sequence continues at coordinate 2,096,710 of JALPQD010000025.1, read as the reverse complement.
CTATTCAAAGCCTTTGCATGTTCAATATATATTTAATAATTGTATGTGTGTATATACACACATACACAACTGTGATGTGTGTGTATACACGCACATACACAACTGTCTCGGAGTCTTAAAAATTTCATCCCACTCTTCATTTATAGAGTAAAAAAAATGTTCATTGAAACCAAAAGTGATATTAAGATGTTATCCTAAAGTTTAGGAATCACTGAGGGTTGAAGCTTTTAAGATTACTAAAAAAATAACGATCCTAAATTAAGATTCTTTTCTTTCTTCCTCGATAGGATTTTAAATATGGTGACTAGGCAAGGGGCACTTTGGGCTAATACTCTAGGTTCTCTTGGTAAGTGGAAATCTTATTTGATAGTAAGTTGTTGTTTTGTCTTGTTTTGCCTTCAAGATGGGGTTTCATGTAGCCTAAACAGGTGTCAAGCTTGTTATGTAGTTGGGGGTAGCCTTGAAATTTCTGGTCCTTGTGCTTCCATCTCCCAAGATGCACCACCACACCTGGTTCATAACAGTGCTAGGCATCAAACCTAGAACTTGGTGCATGCTACGAACACTACCAACTGAGCTACATCCTCCACTGTCAGGATGTCAGTAATGCAAAGAAAAAATGAGCAATTACCATAAATCCATTTTAGTAGAGTATTTGCCATCCATGAAAAGTCTTTTATATACTGCCTTCTCCTGTTGAAGCAGGATACCAAGCAAAATCATGTTTTAACTAAATAAAATGTAAGTAGCTTAGAGTCAAGACAGAAGGCTGTATATCTTGAGAAAAGTTCAAAGTCCTGTGGTGAGACGTGACAGACTGGCTTTTCTAATAGCTTGTAAAACAAAGCTGTCTTCTGTCGTTTGCAAGTCTTTTGTAGATAAGGAAAGCATTCACAGTTGTAGACAAGAGGTAATTTAGTGGTACGTGTCCAGAGCCCATGCTTTTATCACAAAGTGCTTAATAACATCAGTTCTGTTCATTACTCGTGATTTGTTAATTTATCTACTTGTGACACATACAACCTAACATTCAAGTTTTTCATAATTTATGAACTAAAGCTGAATTTCTAATAAGGTTTTTATTTGTAACAGATTAAGTGAAAATATACATTACTTATTAAAAAGAGAAAAATCTCTATTGTGACTTAGCATTGAGAAACTTTTTTCATACCATAAACCAGATTAATATTTTGAATTCTCATAAATGGCTGCTTCCATACTGCTCCTGCCTCCACCCCTGTGTATGTACACACATACATGTACACACATGCATGCAGGCCATTTGTCATGCTAATATATACCTTTTTAATTGTATGCCTATGTCTTTCTCGATCTTAGCATTGCAAAACCCATATTCTAAGAAACTAGTGTTCTGGGCAGACTAGCTGATTTATCTACCCATTGTAATATGGTGTGTCACAATGTTCTACAAATGTTAATTTTCAGCTAAATACATAGAACTAGAAGACGAGCTTTCACAAAAATATAGAAGTACAATACCAGAGAAATTCTAAGACTTAAGTTTGGTATTATATGATTTTAGAGAGTAAAGTTTTTTTTTAATAAATGAGACTCAAACCACTTTCTTTTAGCTTTTTTTTTTTCTTACAGTAGCAATATATAGATGTTTAATCCGTAGAAAAAGCATATAAATGGAAATTATAAATAACTTTTCTTGGAATTCTCTAGTAATATTTTCCAGAAATCAATACTCTTGGTATCTGCTGAACCCTTGCAGATGTAGACACTTTGCATCTGTTACTATTTTGTCTCAGTAAATATACAGCTCTTCCAAGTTTTAAGTGATTATATTATTCTGCTTTATGAAAAGTTCTTTTCTGGACCAGTCCAGTGATAAAATACTCTTACTGGGCATTTTATTTGTTGCAGGCTTTTGCTGTTAGAAAGTATTCTAATGGTACTTCTATGTAGTTCTGTATAAACTTGCTCAAGTGTGATTGCCATTCTCAGTTTTAATTGTGTTTTTATTACTGATCACTTCTGTTTCCCCTTTAGCTTTGCTCTATAGTGCATTTGGTGTTATCATTGAGAAAACACGAGGTGCAGAAGATGATCTTAACACAGTAGCAGCTGGAACCATGACAGGCATGTTGTATAAATGCACAGGTGGGTGTAATTGAATGGAGAACTGAAGTGTGTTTTCTACCCATAATCTTCAAAGCAAATTTTATATTTTTTGCAGTGTAATTTAATGTTGTGACCCTATGATTTGGGGGATGAGTAGTCGTGTTTTAACACAGGGACTTGCTGTGTAACTTAGGCTGACCCTGAACTTGCCTTAGATTACAGACTTGTCATCCTGCCTTAGATTACAGACGATGCTGCTGTATTTGTCTTTCCTCCAGCTCCTGACAGTCTTAAATTTGAATTTGACTATTTTTTGGTAGGATATAAAAGTAGAATCATACAGTATTTGTACTTTTGCTACTGCCACATCTCACTTAGCAAAATATCTTCCAAGGTCTGATAATGTTTCAGAATTTCATTCCTTAAAAGTCTGTTAATATTCCACTATGTGTTTTTACTATCATGTTCATATCATTCTGTCATGCTTCTGTTGCTTTTTTTCCTTAGTGCTGTAAATAATGCTTCCATGAACATTATCATTCACATACCGATTCATGACCTTGGTTTCAAATCTTTCAGATAGATTACCACAAGTGGGATTGATGGTTACTGTTCTGGCATTAAAAAGATTTGCTAGTATAGCATAGTACAGTGGTATGGTATTTGCCTAGCATCCATGAAGTCTTCAGTTCAGTCTCTAGCACTGGAGAAAAGTGATATCCTTTCTTTATACTTTATACTTGTTCATTTTATTTTGTATTTTTAGATGAAACAGTAAAATATTCAAAATTTAAAAAAATAAAAAATTACATGTTTAGTTTCAAACCGCGTGTGTCCTATGATAAACAAAATTATCAGCATATGTACATGGTCCCTTATTTTCCTGTGAAAAAGTCTCCTCATCCTTAGCAGAGAATGAATCCTCGACCCCTTCGTCTGCAATGTTGCCTTCTCCTGAGAAAATTAATTCTGCTTTGTATGTGGAAAAGTCATGGACTTCCCTTAATACGATGTTGAGGCTCCAGAGGGCCTACTTATGATTCTTCCAGGCCAACAACCAGACTTTGAAAGTCCCTATAGGTGATACAGAAAGTGTGGTCCATGAAAAGGTGCACCATGAGAACTTCATGGCTTTTCTAACTTGTTCAAGTAGATGTCTGGGAGTATGTGTGAGAGTGGATTTTAAAGTTGTGGGATAATGGTGGAAAGGATCATAAAACTGGATCCAGCAGAGTTCACCAAAATGGGCCCCTTGAGTAGAGAAAGATTCTAGGTTAAATGCTGCAGCTTGTGAGGTTAGAAACAGTGCCAGTAGTTTATTTGATTGGGCGATTGAAGTGCTTATTAAAGTAGGGCTTTCTGAAAAAGAGCTGGAGATATCAGATATCCCTTGGTTTAGTGCCAATGATAGGATTAAAGGCTGGATTTGTTGTTCCTTGACTGCATTAGTTGTTTAAGCCTAACCTTTCTCAGTGGCAGAATCCAGATGACATGCCCTTTACCATAACTACATTACAAAAATTCCTGAGAGGAGCACCACAAATTTTGTTGCTTTTCTCCTTATGTTGGAACTTACCATGAGTAATGCACCTGCTCAGTTAGTGGAATTAATACCTTGAATTGCCAGTGGTAAAGTGAGCATATTTATGGTAGTGAACATAGGCAGAACAATGTCTATGGTGGTCTGATTTGTTTAAACCTTTGTTTAAGCCTTTGTTTGGCAGTGACTGATAAAGGTATCCCCAAGACTAAAATAGATAAGAAACTTACTATGCTATTGTTTGATCTATTCAAGCAGAAAAATTCTAAACACAAATAAAGGAAAAACTATATTGAATCATAGCAACAGAGAACCAAAACCTGTCAACCAATTTCCAGACTTGAGCCAGTTTAGGGATCCAGAACCCCTTGAATGAAGGGGAGGAGTCCCCTTGAGGAAGAATTTATTAAAAAAAGCTTTAATATTTATCTTTCTCCTTTTTCCCCCAAAGGGACCTACAGCCTTTACTAGAATTATTGTACATTGGGGAAAAGAAAATAACCAGTTTTTTGGGACCTACTAGATACTGCTTCTGAGTTAATACTGAGTCCAAGAGACTCTTAAAAAGTATTGTGGACCTCCAGTTAAAGTAGGAACTTATAGGTCAAGTGATTAGAATTTTAGCCAATATTAGGGTTACGTATATCTGGTGGGTCCCCAGACTTATCCTGTGTTATTTTCTCAGTTCCAGAATGTGTAATTGGTATTGATATACTAAGAATTTGGTAGAATCCCCACAGTGGTTCCTTGACCTGTGGAGTGAGGGCTTACAAGTTGGAAGGCATTAGAGCTACCTCTCCAGAGCACATAGTTAACCAGAAACAGTGTCGCATCCCTGAAGAGATTGTAGAAATTAGTGCCACCGTGAAGGACTTGAAGGATGCAAGGGTTGTGGGTCCCATCACCTCTCCCTTTAACTTTCCCATTTGATCTTTGCAGAAGACAGATGAGTCGTGAACAGTGACAACTGATTATTGAAAACTTAAGTAGTGACTCTAATTGAAGCTGCTATACCAGATGTGGTTTCCTTGCTTGAGCAGATTAACACATCTCCTGGCACTTGATATGCAGCTATTGATCTATGAAAAAGCTCCATACCTGTTCATAAAGATCACCAGAAGCAAAATTTGGTTTTGGCTGGCAAGACCAGCAGTGTACTTTACTGTTCTACCTCAAGAGTATATTAATTCTCCAGCCCTATGCTATAACTTAGTTCATAGAGACTAACATTATTTTGTTATTTTTTCATGTATATGTATAGGAGGGATGTGCATGTAAGTGGGCATACATGTGTATGTGGGTGTATGTACACAAGTATGCCTGTGGTAGCCCAAGGGTAGTATCAGGAATCATCCTTAATTACACTTTTACCTTTTTTTGGTGAGCCTTGGCCTGTAATTAAACTCAGAACAAACCATTAGGGCTAGTCTGACTAGGCAGCTTGCTCTGGGGATTCTACCTCCACCTTCTGGAGCCACCGTCACACTCTGTATTTTTATGTGAGATCTGGGGTTTCATCTTGTTTTTGTTTTTCCTTGTGAGGCAAAGGCTTTAATAACACTGAGCCATCTCCCCAGTCCTCTTACTTACTTTTTTATTTTTGGAAGTGTTAGATTTTTGTCTACTAGGAAAACTGGGATTCTGTAAGAATACGAAAAAAAATAAGTGTCTTGCTCCTTGTAAATTGTCTCATATTTCTGAAGGGAGTAAAGGTCGCCTTTATTTCATAGGCAAGTTGAAATTCAGGCAAAGTAAAATATTGTCACTGGGTCTAGAGCGATGGCTCAGGGTTAAAGTCTTTGCCTCACTAGCATAAAGACCAGAGTTCAGATCCCAAATTCAACTTAAAAACATAAGACAGAAATGGGAGCAGCCTGTAATTCTGGCCCTGGAAAACCCCAGAGGTAGTAGAGCAATCAAGGGTAATTCCAGGAGTCATCCTGAACTTCCACAGGCACACACGGTGCCCTCTTCTACACCCACACACACCTGGAATAAAAAACGTATCACTTGTTGTTCCTCTTTAGTGCAAAGTTTGACTCCAGAACTCATATCTTCTACTGTACTAAACTGCCTTTATAATGGAAAAAATAAGGATAAACTTAGAAAACAGGGAATGGTTGAGCCAGGCTTCAAGGATAGATTGGATTTCAGATATATCTGTTTAGTCATATGTTAGTATCTGTTTAGTCACAGTGATGTAGGAAACAATCAGGGAGGAGAGTTTAATTTTAGCGCAAAGGAGGCTAGAGTGAGACGTTTACATTTAGGTTTGAAATCAGCAGAGATTTTTGGACAAAAGAGAATTATCTTCATGGATCGTTAGGCTAGAAGTAGCAGAAAATGAAGATAAAAGAGATGTCTAGGGCTGGAGAGATGGCTCAGGGGTTAAGCCTCTGCCTTGCACGTGGAAGGTCCTGAGTTCGGATCCCAGATCCCATGTATAGATGCCAGGCAGAAGCGGGGGTGGCCTGCGTTTCTGGTCCTGGTAGGGCGGAGCTTGTGAATCCCGGGGCACAGAGTAAAACAAGGAGCAGGCGGAGGCAGTCCATGGTGGTTCCCGAATTTGCCTGTGGTTCTACACACACATACACATACACACACACATACATACACATACACACACACAATTGAATAAATAAAAAAAAAAAGAAAAAAAAAGAGATGTCTAAAGTGAAAATAGTTAAGGAGAAATCTTATTACTGAAGTTCCAGGTTTGTGATATAAGCCTCAATTCTGGTGATAGGTGGTTAATGTCCCAACTGATGAAATCAGGCAAATGGTGAAGATGATGATTTTCTTGAGCTTGAAATACAGCTCATTTGCAATACTTTTGGACTGCATGCATAAAAGCCATGAGTTTGTGTCCTCAGGAAACAGATTGGATTGTTAGAAGTCTTGTTTTTTATAAATGGTGGAAGCGCACGGCGTATGTGTGTGTGTTAGCTTTTGTGTCTGTGACCAAAATATCTGATAAAAACAGCTTGAGGAAGGATGGATTTGTTTAGAGACTTAACTCCTTCCAAGGTTTTATAGTGCATATCTCTTGGGAAGGTATTGTGAGGGAAAGCAGTTCATGTCATAGCAGACCAGGAAACAGAGAAGAGAGAAGAATAATGGTGTTTGGCTTTCTCTTTCTTGCCTTTTATTCGGTCTGGACCTCCAGCAAATGAGGTGGTGCTGCCCCATTTTAGAGCCGATCTGCCTTTCCATTAATCCTCTCTGGAATGTCTTTCCATGTCAAGGTGACAGTGAAGAATAACCAGCTTGGTGCGACTGAAGAGCACAGCAGTTAACTGCCCTACTTCTTCACACTGCCCCATGCCTCGCTTGTCTCTTCGAGGCAAGACTGAACTCAGCCTGTCAGTGGTTTTTGACTCCCATAGTATTGACTTTTTAAAATTGATTTGATCCTTTGAGGACTCCCCATTGGACCATCCTTCCTTCTCACTGACTTTTAAGTGCCTCTTGTTCCCTTTTCTTAAAATACTCATTCCAAACACAGTTCTTCATATAGCTCATCGTCTCTTTGCTGGAATATTGACTTCAGAAGATGTTTAAATTGTACCATGGCAAATTTTGTACTGTAAAGTAAATCATTGAAAGACATTACCTGAGCAAAGGATCTACATATTAGCAATTTTAGTAACCTGCCAAAGTTCTCATTGAAGTACTTCTGTACTGTCTTTTGCCAGTTTGAAGCGTCATTGTCCCCTGCTTTTAGATACCTAAGTGTTTTTGTTATTTTGGTTTGCTTTGTTTTTGAGACATTGCCTCATGTGATTCAGGCTGGCTTAGGACTTGTGACACACACTCACTCCCTAGTGCTGAGACTTCGTAAGCAAATAATAATATCTTAATGTCTAACTTTGTTTTTCTCTGGTTGCTGGTGAAGTTGAGCAACTTCTGTGGGTTAGTGGTCATTTGTAAGTTCTCTTGAAGTCTTTGTCATACATACCCTTGTCCTTTATTACTAGGTGTTGAAACATTTTCAATATTACAGCAATTAGCCTTTTACCTATTACAAATGTTACATGAAACTTTGTTTACTGTAACCTGGCCTGGTGCCTGGGAAAGTTGCTTCGGGAAGTTGCTTCGGGAGGATCTCAAGTTCAAGGACAGCCTGGGCAATATTTGGGACCCTCTTTCAAAAAGCAAAAAGAGGATTAAGTAAATAATTTAGTAGAGTGTTTCCATGAAATCTTAGATTCAAACCCCATTTGCCTCAAGAAAGTAAAGAAAAAATTTACTACTGAGAAAGTGGTAGCAGTAGTAGAGAACAGAAGTCTTTAAGAGGTCCATTGGCATGTGAAATTTACTATTCTGTAGGACAGAATAATTCCTAATTAAGGGAATCTTTTAACAATGGTACCTGCTTAGTTTGCAAACTAGATTTGGATATCTTCTTACATGCTTAATTTTTATAATCCCACTTTGTTATGGAAAGCTAAGATTGATAGATAAGGCTTCTGGGGCTTTGTTTCACAAAACGTGACTTATTCTTAGATGTCTTATTTGTTGATTATAAAACTGGTTCTTGTGGTAGAAGTAAAGCTGTGGTGGTTCTTGTGGTAGAAAGAGATCATTAAATGGATTTTCATGTGTGTAGGGACTTTCATGATATCATTTTACACCCTTTGAAAAATGTTACAGTTCATTGAAGAAACATTAAACTTGAACTAAAAGTTCTCCCCTTTTTGATTTTTGAGACAGTCTCTTTAGTTGAGGATAGCCTTGAACTCTTAATCCTCCTGCCTCCATTTCTCAGGTGCCCAGGATCACAGTTTTGTGCTAGTTTGAGTTCTTTTAACATAGTCTGATAACTGCTCATTTTGTTGTATGTTTTTCTTGTAATTTTTCTTTCCTCTCTAAGAAAGACATGTCTGTCTGCTATCGAGAATTTCGGTCTAAATTCATAGCTTTAGAATTGAGAGAAAATAGGAACTAACATAGTGTTTAATCCTGTATAAGAAAATAGGGAGTGGTGTGTGGTTGGCCTGGGGCCTTCATGTCCTCTAGGGCAAGAAGCACTTCCAAGTCAATTCTAGCTATTTGTACCATGCGTAGAGGCCTAGGTCTCTTTATACTTTTGTGTGCAGGCTTCTGTATTTAAATGTCAGTATAAATATACATGCTAGTATTCAAGATCCCAGGCATTAGAGAAGTAGACACAAGCACTAGTAGTTTGAGACCAGCCTTGCTGGTGACTCTCTCTCAAAAAAAAAAATCCTTTTAGATTTTCATTCTCTTTCTATATAACCTAGTCTGGTCTTGAACTCATGGCAGTTTTCTGCCTGCACCTTCCTACGGTTAGAATTGGTTATAAGCTTATGCCACTACACCCAGCTTAATTTAATGACCAGCATCTATTTTGCTGACTAAGTGCCTGTATCACCCTGAAACTTGTCTTTTTCTTTTTTCTTTTTTATTTATTTCTTCCACTCATACAAAGTTGATAAATACCCCATTCTCCTCCCTCTTTCCACCCCTCCCTGGATTCCCTTGTTCCCTTCCCCCTTTTCTAAGGATCCTAGTGCCTGTGATCCATGCTAGACTTTGGGGGGTCAGTGATATGTTGGTCATTGCACAGGTCATGCAAAGTCCTATTGTGATTACTTCAGCCCTAACGTGTGGAGTGTCTTGCATATCGTTGCTCCTCCCCATCTTTAGGATTTTACAATCTCACTGCCCCCTCTTCTCCAAATTTCCCTGAGCTTTAGGATAGAGAGAGACTAGGCCTGGTTCCAGGTGGTTGATGTAGAGTCTCTGATTTTCTGAATTATGGTTTGTTGATTTTTTTTTTTTTTTTGCTTTCAGTTTTTGCTGCTCCTACACCGCCCTTGGCTCCATCCTGATGGGTATCGGATGGCACCCCCGGCCAGAGATAAAATGCTGTTAAAATAGAGTCTTCTTATAAGAGTAGATTCAAAGGCAGATAGAATAAGAGTAGGCGACAGCTGTGTGTGTGGGGGGGGAGCAGAGGGGTCAGTCTCCCATTTGCAGGATGGTTACCTTCTATTTGCCAGACTCTATGCCCTCCTTTCTGGTGAGATCATACCCCATTAGATGCAAGTGACTAGTAAGGAGAATCTGCGAGCCCACCAGATGTCTTATTAGTAACTTGTAGTCCTTGATGGTGGCCTATTTTCTCTGCTGTAGCATGATCCCCTCTCTCCTTGTTTCTGGCGGGGCCCTCTTTCCCCTTCCCTCTCTGCTTATAATCTTTGCAATTACTGTAGGTATTACAGAGATTTATCTTTGAGTGTGTCACTAAGTGGGTTTGGTACTAGGATCCACCTATTAGGAAGTATATACGGCACTTAATTTTCTGTGTCTGGGATACTTCACTTAATATATTTTTTTCTAATTTCCATCCATTTCCTGGCAAATTTCATTAATTCATCATTTTTGATGACTGAGTAGTATTCCATTTATAAATGTACCACATTTTCCTTATCCACTCGTCAACTGTTGGGCATTTGGGTTGATTCCATGACTTCACTATTGTAAACAATGCTGCTATGAACATGGTCATGCTTGTACTGTCGAGGTGAATTTTTGTTGTATGGGGGGTTATTCCCAATAGTGGAATAGCAGGGTCATATGGCATTTCAATCTTTAACTTTTTTAAGAATCGCCAGACGGCTAGCCAGAGTGGTTGTATGAACCTGCATTCCCACCAGCGATGTAGGAGAGTTCCCTTCTCTCCACATCCCCTCCAGCATTTGGTGGTGTTTGTGTTATGGATTTTTGCCATCCTGACCGGGGTGAGATGATATGTCAGGGAGGTTTTAAGATATTTGTTAGACATTCCAATTTTGTCCTTAGTAAAATTTCTTTTAAGTTCCAAGGCCCATTTTTTAATTGGGCCATTTGTTTCTTTTGTGTTTAATTTTCTAAGTTCTTTGTGCACTCTGAATAATAGAGCTCTATCAGATATGTAGTTAGTGAAGATTTTCTCCCATTCTGTGGGTTGCCTTTGTGCTGGAGTTACAATCTCTTTACCTGAACAAAAGCTCTTTAATTTCATAAGATCCCATCTGTTGAGTGTGGGTTGTATTGACTGTGCTATTGGATTTCCGATTAGGAACTTTGGCCTAGCCCAATCAGCTCCAGGGAATTCCCTACCCTTTCAACTAAGGTTTTTATATCTCTGGCCTTATATGGAGGTCCTTGATCCATTTGGAATTAAGTCTTGTACATGGTGACAAGTACGGGTCCAGTTTTAATCTTCTGCATGTGGAGATCCAGTTTTGCCAGCACCATTTGTTGAAGATGCTGTTCTTTTTCCATTGGATTTTTGGGGCCCTTTTGTCAAAGATCAAATGGCTGAAATTGTGTGGGCTTATATCTGGGTCTTCAACCTTCTGAAGCTTTTCTAAATGAAAGTTCTTCCAAGTTTTTAACGATTTTTTTTTCTAATACCATGATAAAATTTTCAAATTTTCAAGGGCATAAAGGACATCATGCCTTTTTTGGGGGGAGGGGAGGTAGAATGTACCCCAGACTAGCCTCAAACTTGTGAGTATAGAACTTGAACTTCTGATTTTTCTTAGTGCTGGGATTACAGACTTGGTTTATAGGTGTGTGCCACCAAGCCTGGTTTATAAGGTACTGGTAATTGAGCTCAGGGCTTTATGTATGCTAAGTAAGAATTCTTTTTTTTTTTTTTTTTTATTTCAGCTCATACAAACTTATTAGGTACACCAGTTCCCTCCCTTCCTCCTCCTCCCCCCATACTCCCTGCTCCCGCTCCCCACCCTTCTCCCTCCCCATCCTCCAGTGCCTCCCGCCCCAATTCCCAGAGAGTCCTTTCTTGTGCATGTCTGATTTTCCTCTGGGCCCTCCTCTCCGATGACGTACAAGGACCCAGTGGCCTTTCCCTGAACCCTTTCCCGTGTTCCCCTTAGGTATAGGAACACTGCTGTGGCTGCCAATCCTTTACCTCCAAGGCTCTTGGTGCCTTTAGCAGATGGTAGACTTTGTGAGGTCAACAGTGTGTTGGACAATGCGCAGGGCATGCAAAGTCCAATTATGATTGCTTCAGCCCTAACTAGTATAGAGTATCTTATATATCATTGCTCCTCCCATCCTTTTGCTCTTACACTCTTACCGCCCCCTCTTCTGCAAATTTCCCTGAGCTTCAAGATGGGGAGAAATTAAGCTGGCCTAGTTCTAGGTGGTTGATATAGAGTCTCTGAAGTTCTGGATTGTGGTTTGTTGATTTTCTTTTGCAGTTTTGCTGCTCCTGCAATTCCCACTTTTATTACATCTACCTTTGAATGTGCTTTTATCACAAGACTCTAACAGCTTTTTGTCTCTAGCCAGGGGTTAACATACAATGCCCACCAGGATGGAGTGAAGGGCATTGCAGGAGCAGCTAAGTAAGAATTCTTAACAACTGATCTACATCTCCAGCTGCGTACTTTAACTCTTCCTGGTTTTTCTGTGTATTCCGTTTCTGTATCTGTTTCAGGTCTATTTTCAACATAGAAAACTTCTTTTATTCTCAAATTACTTTCTAAAACTTGGATTCTATAATTCCTTTATAACTTGCTATTTGGGATGGATAAACTACCCCAAATCAAAATAGCTCAGCTAGGCCAGTGTCTAACACATAATAAAGAATTCCAACAAGTAAAGATACCTTTTAAGGCATGAATAGATTATGAATAGATTATGTTAATACTGGCTCCTGTTAAGTTTGAATTGATGATTATCACTTTAAGGATCATTATGCATTTAGTAGACTAGTAAATGCTTGGTGCTTTACATAATAACCATAACTCAGTGAATGCTGGTCATTTTCTGTGTCTTGGCAAAATTAAATATTTATTCTTTATGTAGGCTATTTTAATCCAACTCTTAGGGCTGATATATTTATATACTCTTTAAATTTGAATGTGTTTACTACACCAATGTTTATAGCAGTTTATAGCCAGAAAAACAGAAAGGATAAAAGTAATCCAAGTACCCATTAATGGATGAAGAGATATACCAAATGTAATATATTATTCTGCTTTCAAAAGCATGGGAATGATGAGACCTGCTACAACATGGATGAATCTTAAAAACATGATAAAGACAGGGACAAAAAAGAAATTGTGAGGCTCTCCTTATGAGATACTTGGAATAGTCAAAATCATTCAATATTGGTGGTTCCCAAGTATAGGGAATGAAGAGTTACTATTTAATGGATCTTGTTGAAAACAGCACCATGCAAATTAGTTTTCACCACTAACTATACATTCAAACATAATTAAGATACCGTGTTTTATGTTACATATGTATTCCACAATTTCATTTAATTACCAGATTTTGTGTGTGTGTGTGTGTGTGAGAGGAGAGAGAGAGAGAGAGAGAGAGAGAGAGAGAGAGAGAGAGACTGATCAGGTGACACTGTGTTTCTCTGTAGAGAACCAAGGATGACTTCGGGAATCATCCTGGATTGCTTTTACCTCCTTCTTGCTTCGTTCTGAGATTTTATTTATTTTGTATTGTAGACAAGATTGCTCATTAACTGTCTGAACTTAGATGGAGGAAAATTAATAAGCAGAGGATGCCTTCATGTTACCTTTCTTAAACAAATCAACAAGGTGAAAAACCCTAAAATTAATGAAGAGTTAAAAATTTTAATTGGTTGGTGTATTTTAAAAGACTGCCCTTAAATTAGGAGTAGCTGTATGGTTCATAAAGAAAATGCTATTGGTTTTGTTTTTCTTGGGAATATTTTTTTCTCTGACCTTTAAAACTTAATTTCATACGTTTTAACAAAGCTTTTTGATTTAGTTAGAAACTAGAAAGATTTCTGAGGAATCAGTTATTTCAACTGTGTAATCAGTTATTTCAACTGTGTGTGTGTGTGTGTCTGCTTGTTACTCTACTGCCTTATTGTTTTGCTCTGGGGAGTCTTAGGCCCCGTCTTCCAGGGCTAGAATTACAAGCTGCCACCATATTTGCCAGCATTTTTACAGGTGATTTGAGGAGATCTGAACTCTGGTCCTTTTGTTTAACCTGTAAGCCATTCCCCAGCCTGGATTCAGTTATTTTTAAAGGACACTTAATGTGTCCTGATAGCCCAAAGATCTTAAAGCCTTATAGATCCCATTATAGTTGTGTGGTCTTTACTCACGTCCTGTACCACAGAACATTCCCATGAAAATTTGCTCTCTGATATCTGAGAACTAGTGTGAAATCTTTCCCACAATTCTTGTTCTTCAAAGAATCAAGTGAAAGAAATAGTTTGTAGCTCTTTCCAAACTGTTGGGAAATCTTCATATATTTTGCTGAACATCAAACCCAGTATGTTAGATGGTGTTAAGTGAGTTAGATAGTCTTTTGGATCTGTAACAACTTTGAGGTGTGGGAATTGGGCAAGATTTGTATGAATTTGCCCATTGGAAATGTTTACAAAATGATTTTGTCTTTAGTTGCTTGCCCTTTGTCACTTTTCTAACAAATAATGGGAGGAGTACCTTCATCTTTCCTTTGTCTTCACTCAGAGTGTTTAGAAGTTTGTGTTTTGGTTGCTTACTTGAGAACTGTTTTTACAACTCAAATTTAATTCCAGTAACTAAATTGGTGTCCTTGTAGAGACCTATAACATTTATTCTCCCATGTCTCAGTTTATTATTTCATTTGATTTTGTTCACTTTCAGCCGTACATCAGGTCCCTAGTTAAATTCAACAATTGAACTTAGCAACATGAGTTCATGTTTTGATTTGAATGTCACTGAATAGTGTTGAAAATTCACCTGCATGTTTGTCTAAATACATAGTAAGGATAACAGATTATGTCAACCTAAAAGAGATACCTTCCATTTACTTTGTGTGTGTGTGGGGGGGACTTCCTTAATATTCTCACACATTAGACAACCACTTAATGTCTGCTGTGTTTTGGTCTGTTTAAGAGAGATAGTTACAGCATTTCACATTGGAAACTTTAGAACTTAAGTAAGTTGGCTGTCACAAGTCTTCCAAGTAAATAGTCTGACAGGGAGTTACCCTCTATCAGCTGGCGCCACCTGGTAAGACACTCATTCCAGAAATAGTTCTGAAGTGTTCTGATAAAGTAGGATCATTGTATTACACAGAATTGACCAGTGCAGAGTTTAAGCTCCCCTAATGAGGTAGCCACTTGGCCACAGACAGGTCAGTCCCACCCTTGCTTTCCTAACATGTAAGTTGAACAAGCTGCAAGTATATCACAGTCCTTAAGTTATTTGGGGAACCCCGATTCCTATGGAGCTTAGCTTGTTTTTTCTCTTCACCACATAGTTACCAAACTGTCCAGAAACAGTTGAGTCAGTTTGTTTTGGGAAATTTCTTGTTAGACACAGGACTATTTTCAAGACTCTGAAACATAATCTTCCCCCGTGAAATTTTTTCTTAAATGAGAAGCAGGAATAAGTAGTTCAAAGTCTGATCTTGAATTAATTTTTAGTTAGCATGTTAATGTTCAGGGTTTCATTTGCTTTATTGTATGAGATTGACATATCAGTACAGGAATGAATGTGATGATTGAGGCTGACTCAAAGCTTGATTATAGCTGTTTTATCACTAGTGCTCCTTAAATCTTCAAAGTTAGTATTTGGAGGGCCAGTCCAAAGTCCCAGTGCTGATAATACTATTTCCACATAGAATGGTCACCTGTTTGGATTACTGCCTTAAATCCATTGGTGGTGCTAGAGAATTTTTAAACTCTGATTAACAAGGACTGCTAATTGAAAATGAATCTTACCCAAAATTACTGTAATTTTATGTTGGAATCATTTATCCTGGTAATCTTAAGTAAAACCACTATAAATTGTGCAAAAGTGAGACTGGTGCCATGGCTCAGTGGGTGAGGGCGTCTGTGACAAACGCATGACTTGAGCTCAGTCTGGAACCTACTTGTTGGAAGCAAGAACTGATTAGAAAGGTTGCCCACTGACCTGCACACACACGCCTATGGTGTCTATGAGCCTGTGCTAGGGTACTTGTGTGCTTATTCTCTCTCTCAAAAGATGCAAGTTATAAAAATGTAAATAGTCTCATACAGAAAGTTAAGAAATGTTATAGAATTGCATATTTATGTTTTTCTGTACTAAATCATTGTGTGTGTGTGTGTGTTCATGTGGAGGTCAGAGGACAACTTCAGGGTATCAGTCCTGTCCACTATTACTGTTGCTGGTTCCAGGGATTGAACTTAGGCTGTCAGGTGTGATAGCAGTGTTCACTTGCTAAAGCCACTTTGTCAGTCTCCTTTCTTACTTTTAAAAATTACTCTCTTGTTCTGGATACAGTAAAAATGGATAGGAGTCTCCCCAATATTTTTCCATTTTGCTACCATTTGCTCTAAGCCTTTGATGCTAGGACCCTATAATAAGGCTGTTTCATCTTCTCTTCCAGGTGGTCTTCGAGGGGTAGCACGAGGTGGTCTGGCAGGACTAACACTTACCAGCCTCTATGCACTGTATAACAACTGGGAGCACATGAAAGGCTCCTTGCTCCAACAGTCACTCTGAAGATTTTGCCACCCAGTGAATGGGGGACATTTCAGTAGTCATCCAGACCAGCTGATGAGTCGATCTGCAGTTGCGTTCTCCCTTGTACCTACAATTATTTTGAACAGTTGGAGATTCTGATTTGCTGTGATGAAGATCATGGATGGTTGACCAGGACTGCACTGTCTTGTCCCTTGAAGCCAACCCTTTGGTGGCTCACTGAGTAATGTACTCTTTTCTCCTTTGGAGATGATTTTGCACCTGGTACATCTTTCTCCTGCCCCCCTAACTGGAAAACCACTTAGTTCCAGAATTCAGGTCACACATATGTCAACACTTTTATCATCATATTTGTTCATTTAATCAAGTGAAACTGTGTTGCTCTGTATTGCAAATAAAGGATAAAATAGAACCAAAACCATAACTCCAATATAAAATATATTTGGTGTTTCCATTTAAAGTGGAAATTACTCTTGATCCCCTTTTCATTCTGCCTGTTTCAGTCTAGAACACGTGTCTTCACATTTATGTTGAGATGAAGGACCACTGGTGGCATAAAATGTCTGTCCAGTGCGGCGATGTCAGAACAACCTTTAGGTGTTATCAAGTTAATCATTAGAGCCCTATGCTAGAACAGAACAGTTTGTCCAACAGTTGACCTTCATTCTCGGAATAAGCAGGGGTTACAAGTTTATTTTCTAAGAAGCTTTGTTTGAGAAAGCTGAAGAAAATAAGGACAAGCTGACTCACATAACTGCATTTCAAGGTACATAAAACAAAATACTAAGCAGCTGTGACTGTGTGGTGATAAAAAGTAGGGCCTTTGAACCTTGCAAGAAAGCACTGAACCCTAACAGCTTAGTCTCCTCCCATCCCAGGTGTTTATTTCTTTGGTGGAAGTAAAACTGTTTTAAGAAAAAGGCTGACAAATGATAGTAATGATTACCTAAGAGTCACAAATTATATTCATGTTTCTTAATTGAAGTAAACAATAGTTACCACATTTTGCAAGTTTTATAGAGAACACACAAAGCTGTGGTATGACCATTATGCCTTTAATGGAGGTACAAAACCCATCAATGCAAAAGAATGTTTTACATATTGTTAGCATAGTGATTAATGTAAGTTACATCTTTATAATGTAAAATACAGTTTTTGTTAGACTCAAACCACAAAAATTCCTAAAACATTGGAAAGACTCCTTGTTTTACCCACCACCTCTATGATAGGCTTCAGTGGCATCCAGGGTCTAAGCTGTATGGCTACCATTATAGACCATGAATTTCCCCCAAAGCAGCTCTAGTAACCAGCAGTTAAGTACCTTTATAATTTAAAAGCATAGAAAGTAATCAGATCTTAGAGAATTTATAAACTCCACTTTGCTCCTACAGAAACTCTAAAATATGGACATGACTAAGAGTATTAATATTCTGTGAAGTTTCAATAAACACCCCAAGGCACAAGTGTTGAACACAGCCTGTTCTCTAAGGTGTCACTGCAGTATACTTTTGAAGAGGTTCGGGAATGCTGTGCTTCAGTGAAGGTCAACTTTTTCCCTAATTAAGAGCACCAGGTGTCAAAAACGCAGCTTCCATTTACACAGGATGCACCAATAATTCCTAGGATAATGAGTTTAAATACTGCATTTCCAACATGTCTTCTTGCTCTTAGTGGCCTGGGGCTCTTTAAAAAAAACCTGGAGGTTTACAGGACATTAGAGGCTACCCTGAAAGTGGGAGTCTCAAAGAGCTCACTGGATACTTTAATAAAGTTCAGAGAAAGGAATAATGGTAAACAAAATTTGCAGTAGTTCACTTTCTTCCAAATGATAAAAAAAATATAGAAATGATGTGGGACAATCTAGTTATTAATGTCAAAAACTGCAGTAACACATTTTGATAAATGAAAAATGCATTGGTAAGGTTGTTCATTCTGTGAAATAATTCTATATTAACTGTAACATTTCATTTTGCACCACTAAAAGAAAGCCCACAGCAAGATAAACATCTAAAGGGCAATCAAAAGTTAGGTAAGCTTACTAGCTTTAGAACACATCAACACACTGATATAGAAATATTTCACTTTTAAAAGTACAGTGTTTGCCAGGGGAGCTGGTGAAGGCCTACGCACCAAGATGCTGTTTCTACTATGGGAATAAATTAGTACTGTAAGAAGGAATGAAAATCACGTCAGCATCAACAGCTTCTTGCAAAACATAATTTGATTTCTGTTCACTAGTTGAAAATCAGGCAAGAAAGGAATGAAGCTGACTAGTCAGACCCAGAACACACAATGATTTGGCAATTCGTAGTCACTCGGCTCAGACTTGTGAAGATCCATAGAAAATCTGCTTGACTCTAGTTCAATTCTTTCACATCTGTAAAGAAAAGCCACTTCAGTAAAGATAGGTCACTGAAAACAGCAAAATTCCATTTTAAAATGAATTCACTTCTCAGTAAGCCACCAGAATCCAACAGTTATAAGAAAATTCTGGGCAATTACAGCTTGAAAGGTCATTTTCAAGAATACCTATTTATGAAATTCGTAAAGTATTCAAGTGCGGTACCTTAAAATTTTAAAGATCTCAGATTTTCATGTACAATTGAGAAATGGTTCAACAGCAGAAAACGGAGTTCATAGGTAAGGCAAGATTTCTGAACAATTATAATCTAACACTCATGTAGCCAGTACCCACCTGCAGAGGAGTTCTATATAACCACTTGTCTTTATCAAGTTTAAGCTGCATACAGGCGAAGAGATCACAAACTGCTGGGAGACCATAACAGTCTGGAGGAAAGTTCCGTTCCTCTTGAAGGGGTGAATTAAGAAATACTTCCTGCAAGAACACAAAAGTGGTGTGTTGCTTCATGACTCCTGGAAAGCATGAGACTACCTTGACCATATCAACTAGTCATCTACAAAGAACAAACAATATATCATTCTCTAACCAAGAGCAAAGGTAACGATTATTTGCAACCAAAGAGCCTGGGTTTTGTTCTTTTTAGCAACACAGAGGATGGAGTTCTGGGAAGTACACAAAAATAACTCATTTATTAATTTGATTTGATTATTACTATTATTTATTACATTTAAAGATCTGATTTAATGTAAAACTCAAATAGGGCAATTTTTGGTATCTGCTCACCTGGGCCTTCTTCCGAAGTAGCCACTTGTCTTCTCCAGAGAACTGGCTAAAGTTTCCTGTTTTCTTTCTTGGCAGGACCCAGTCAGCTGTGTTAAAGGGACACCAAGAAGTGATCATGGTGCTTCTAAACTTTTCTTTGCCGGCTCTGTCCTCAGTAGTAGGCACTTCCTTGAGGTTCTCTTCTTTGTGTGAAAGGCCCATAAGCCACTCTGACAAGGAACTGTTCCTTATGACTTCAAAGGAATCAGCAATTCTAGCAGCAGCAGTTGCCTTTGGTGCCTTCGCTTGTTCTGCCAGCTCTTTTCTAGGATGGAGCCACATACTCAGGGACTCTTTGGGTTTTTCAGGCTTAGATTTGGGTTCCAGGGGCATTCCATTCTTATCTTTCCCTTCCTTCTTCAGAAGCCATCTACACAGAGCTTCCTTCCCACAATTCTCATCACACACACACTCTGCAAAGCTTGTGCAGGGCTCGTTAGCTTTACATACTTCCTCTACTTTACACAGGTCTTGATGGTTCTGGACAAGACAGTCATCAGTGATTGTGCTAGGGACAGACAGTGGTTTCTTGGTCTCCAGGTGGTCATTCAAGCACTTCAAATTTCCCAGGTTTTCAATCTCCACACCTTTGGGCTGGTTACCTCGGCAGTTGGTACAGGAGTCAGGCTTGACAAGCCAGTCACTCACACTGTAGGGCTCCTTGAACACCTGAAGTAAGAGTTTAAACTTCTCGCTGCTGTCACAGCTACTGTTCTTGGACTTCTCCACTTCGCAGGGCTCCTGGGAGGGCATCAGCCAGTCAGACAGGTCCATCTCATCTTGACCAAACAGCTCCACGTCTCCTCCCTTTTCAACTTCAGTGGACAAAGGACCAGTGGCAGAATGGACAGTACTCTTTGGACAACTTGATTTTCCAGGAACTTCTTGCTGGTGGTTGCTTAGAAGCCAGTTTTCTAAGCCTTTTAGGTTGCCCCAGTTGTTACTGAAGATGGTACAGGCTCTGGCAGAAGTCTGTACATACAGAAGTGTCCAACGTTAGTCTGCACAACTATTACTAAAACATACATTTAGTTTCTGTAGTTCACAAACTAAAAGTATAAAGTGTCTGTAGCATATTTGATTTTTAAAGATGAGGCCAAGATGTCTTGGCATATATTATGACATAATGCCTATATGATAGGTTAGGTACATTCAAAGTCTAATAAGCATGAAAATACTTAACTGCCTCAAAGCAAAAGAGTGTGAGCTTTGTTCATATCCAAAAAAAAGAAAAACCTGGAATACTTAATTTCTAGTCAATCCATGAACTGCCATGTCATAATTGTGGGAAAAAAAACTTGCTAAAACCTTACAAAATGACTTAAGTGTATGTACATACATAACGAACAAGTATGTGAATGTCCTGGTGTCAGTCACTGAATACAGGCATTATTGGTATGTATTATTAGTTTGTTATCTACAGTCAAGGTGTAACTTTTTCATTTTTATTTGTTTATTTTGTGCGTGTATCAGGACACTGTGTATCCCTGTGGAGAACCAAGAGTGACTTTGGGAATCATCCTGGATTGCTTTTAACTCCTTTTTGCTTTGCTCTGGGATTTCCTGGCTCTGCCCTCCAGGGCCAGAGGTACAGACTGCCCTTTCCACCTGATGTTCTTATGTGGCCCTGGGATCCAAACTCAGGACCTTCTGTTTAAGAGGCAGGGTCTTAACCCCTGCACCATCTCTCTAGCCAAGAGGGGTCACTTTTTATAATCAAAATTTTAAAAATCATGCATTTTCTAGACAATGATCAAAAACTTGACAAATACACAAAAGTAGTAGGAAAAAAAGGAAGAGTAAAAAAAAAATCCTAAATAAACACAAACTACTGGTAACTCACACAATGTATTGCTACGTTTGCCTCAGAAACAATAAAGGTAGTCAACACACCTGAGTATTCTCCAAGGTCTGTTTTGGGGTGAGCCAGTCCTGGAGGTTGGTGCTGGGTACATGAGGGACCTGAAGACCAGTGGCAGGTTTGCTCCCAAGAAGCCATTCGTTGAGAGGAAAGGTGGTGCTGGTAGATACTGACTTCTGCAAATCATTTAAGAAAAAATAATCTGGCTTAAACAAAGCTATATAAAATGCAGGAAAAAGTCAACCAGAAAAAACAGGAGATTCAAGAAGTGTATTAACCCTAAACGCATTACATGGCTTTCCAGTCACAATTTTATAACAAGGAGTTGGTCAAGCATAGTGGTGTATACCAGTAATCCCAGAATTCTGGGAGGCCAAGGCAGAAAGATTCTAGGTTTGAGAAAGTTGCCATGTAAGACACTGTCGCAAAACCATATAGCATATGGCAGGAATTCTTACAAATACAGTGTCTCTAAAAAGAATCCCTAAGAGAACCAACAGCAGCGGAGTAGCTAATGGTAATTTCCTATGAAATGGTTAATAACTTTCTCTTAGTAAATTTCTACTCGACACTCAATGCTTTAGGTGAAGCATGCAATTGTATAAATTCTTCACTGAAGGCTTTTTACCAATAAATAGCGAAAAAAAGGTGATCATCAAAACTCAAAAAATTCATAACGTAATGAGTCAATTACCAAAATATTTTAGGGCTGGGGAGATGGCTCTGGGTAACCTCGCTTGCTGCACAAGTCTGACTGCCTGTGTTTGATCATTGAAACTATCAGGGTTTTGTTTTTGTTTTTATTTTTTTAAAAAGCAGAAGCAATGGCACGCATCTTTAATCCCAGTGTTTCTACAGTGAGGAAAAGACGGAAGTGGTCAAGCTTGTAGTCTGGCTCTCCTGGAGTCTGATAAACGCAGTAGCAGAAACAAGAGACTCCTAAAAGTTATCTTGAGTTCCAAGTAAATTCTGTGATGTGCACACACACAGATACACACATGCACACAAATGAAAAAAAAACAGTTTACCTGCTCTGGCACTAGGATACAGTTTCTTTTCTCCAAGAGAGACCCAATATTTGGTGAACTAGAATGAGCCATGAGATGCTCAGGAATTTGCTATAAAAAGAAGACAATTTAATCATGTTATTATTGCTACACTTTCCTGCAAAAAGCTGAAGTTACAATCCTAAATTTCAAAAGCACAGAAGCTATTACTATTTTACTAAATATTATTCCCACTAAATTCAATGGCCTTTAATGAAATGATCAAACCTAAATGTTCTCTCTACTTTATAATTACCATAAGAAATATTCATGAGAATAGGTAGTGTTTAAAGACCCAAATGAAACTTCGCTCAGATTTTTATTAAAGACCATTAAGGCCATGAAATTTACTAAAAAATGTCAAGGAGCTGGTGAGATAGCTCAGCAGGTAATACTTATTTGCAAACTTGGTGATTTCAATCCGAGGAAGAATTCATGGTGGAGAAAAGAACTGCTTTTTCAAAGTTGTCCTCTACCTATGTACCATGGCATGTATGCACACTCAAACGTGTTCTCTCTCTCTCCCTCTACATTCATTCATTCATATATATATATATACACATTTAAAGAGATACAAGATGAATCCTAAGGATTCTCAGTAGTCCACAATAATCCAGGAAAGTCGGTCTACTGCTCTCCATAACTAACTTAAACAGTGCCGCTGTCTCTAACAGCCACTGTTCTTAGTAAAACTTAAAAACAAACAAAAACACCCTGATGCTACAGAGTTGACAGGTGCTCTATGAAACATCAACATTACTCACAATGGTTTTAAGGGACCCAAATGTAGTGATGGTCTTGCGCAGAGCAGTTGTGTCCGCTTCAAAAAGCAAGACAGTCGAATCTTCAGGTTTAAGAGTTAAATTGCCAAGTCTAAAAAAATAGTAAGAATTTTGCAATTTTCAAGGAATATGTTTCATCTACTAAAAATCCAAAGTATGAGAAATTTTAAATTATTTCACTTTCCTAAGAAAACCAAGATAGATAGTTTAATCACATATTAGGAAATATAACATTAAATATACAAAGTGTTGGATATCTGGGGACTAGAAAAGATAATTCAGAGGTTAAGATTCTGCCTCACAAGAAGGACCTGAATTTGGATCCTGGATCTTACATAAAGATGCCAGGTAGAAATGTTGGCAACTTGTACTTTTGGTTCTGAAAGGCAGAGCCTGGGAAACCCCCCCGAGCAAAACACAAAGGAGGTAGACCAACTCAGGATGCTTCCCAAACTCCCCCTTGGGCATCTACAGGCACCCATGGTACCTTGTACACACACATGCACATGCATGGGGAAAAAAAAAGTAGGATGATCTTACTACAAGAACAGAACATCAAGTTAAATTTAACACATGCAATGAGTTAAGTTTGATAGGCCACAATCAAGACAAGTAGAACGTCTTTACCTTTCCAGACACACCGAAACTTGATTGGCGAGATCTTTGTTTTGAGTGCACTCCAATTGATGAATAAGACAACTGAATTGGCCCATTAACTACAAGAAAAATGAAACCATCTTGATAAAACGATATTAAAAGCACCAGAAACATACGAATTAATACTTAACATTTAAAATTAAACTTTTATCTGATCTATATTAATATTACATGGCAAAGAAAACATTCTCAGGAAATTCAGAAACCAACATCAAACCAATTAATACAGTTAAGCCATCTTACGCAATAAAGCTGCTGAGCCTGTTGCTGAAGTGTCTCCTCTTTGAGCTGATAGATGAGATCCACCTGTTCATTTAACCACACCTCACGGCTTCGAAGGCATTCCAGGTGGCGACTTATGCAACTGTGAATCTGAGCTTTCACCTAGGAAGTACATACATGTTAACAAAACTAGAGCTATAAGACAAACTTTTGTGTACCAGAAACCTTTTTGATTGTTCAGCGATCCCAAGGAATGACTCCCTAGAAAATGTATATTCGTAAATTTTCTTTTATAATTCCAGATGTTACAAAACCATTGAGATATATCTAAACTCTAAAATTCTCCTTCACTCCTCACTAAAGAGGATCGGGTTTATATGAGGTAACACCAAAAGGGAAAAATACAAAGATACTCCTAGGATTCTCACCCCCCTCACTTTTCCATATAATTTTAAAACATACCGTTACAAGATTATTAATGAAAAAAAGACAGTATAACTTACTAGCAGCCTGGCTTCCCTTTTTCCTGCACAGATTGATTTAGTAAAGACATAAGCCATCACATCAATAGCTAGGGTAAACAGCTTAAGGAAAAAATGTTAAATGTTTTTGAGACCATATAATTTACTTTGGGGCTAGATATAAAAATCTCAAGGAAAAAATCCAAAATAGGTATAAATGGTTCATTAGGATCCACATAACTAATCATAACCATAAAAACACATTTTCCTTTCTGTATCACAAAATTGCTTTTCAAAGTCATACACTATGTGGAGCACTTTTAGAATGAACAGATTTTCATGCTGTCTTGCACAATGACAGTTATTTACAAGAGCTTTGGCACCAAAAGTTCAAAGAAGACAGGCATAAAGAAGGGCTTTATTTATTATAATGATGCTACAAGGATGTTGCTAGACAGAATATTACTAGCTCTTTTTGTTACTTTTTATTGAGGACAAGACACGCATGGTGAGTGGAATCTTCCAGGTAGTGATGGTTTTCCAGACTCTTCTAGCATTTGCCCTATTTCCTTTCGTGATCAAAATCACCAACATGCCAGACAACTGACTAGGGTTAAGATCATGCAAGGTACAGGGTGAAATGTTTTAGGTGGTACCAATAAGCTGAGTCCTTGACCAAGCTCTAACCAGCCCTGTGCCACACCCAGACTTAGGATGAGAAAAGCACACATCACACCTCTCTCAGGTTATCTTTAATCTGCTGTTCAGCCCGGACTACTCCTCCAATGGCAAGCTCCAGCTGCCTCTGTGCATCACCACACCTCAAGAGCAGTTCTCTGTCGCTGCAGCAGCCACTCTGTTCCAGGGAGGGATTCATTCTGCTGTTCCTTTAAAAGAAAGAAGACAATTGTAATACTTAAGTACAACCCACCTTGCAGCCACTGCTCAAATGATTGGTCAACCAACTCATTATTTTACCACTTGGACCTCCATCACATAATTTTTTTATGTGGGGAGATGTGTTTGGGGAACCTGTGTAACATAGTATGAATTTGAATCCCATTCTCCTGCCTTTTTCCAAGGGCTCTGATTTATAGACATGTTAACACCACTCCAGGTTCAGTATGTATTCTTACTATACCCCACTTGTTCTGGCTATAAATCTAAGGCATTTTACATATAAACATGTATTTCTGAAAAAAATACACACTGATCAGTAAGACACATGCCTTGAAAACTGTTAAAAAAAAACATTAAGGCAGGTGTGACAGTACAAGCCTTCAATGCCAGCACTCTGGAGGCAGGGATCACTGCAAGCTCCTGTCTCAAAAGGAAGAAAAACAACAACAACAACAAAACAAGCAACTATTAGAATGTTAAGTTTCTGGACAGACAACATGGCTCAGTGCAAAAATACCTACCTAGCTGGTATGTAAGCCTTGCCTGAAGCAAAGCCTTTAGAAACAAAAGAATCTCTGTCTTTATTTGTAACACTATAGTCTTAGGAGGAATGTATATCTTTACATATCTAGATAAAACACAGGCATCAACACATGACTGCTTCTAATAATTTGATAGAGGACTTACTTAGGACTGCCATTTGCCTAAATTTGAGAAAATGTACATTCTTTTAATTTAAAAAGAATTTAAGAATGACATCCCAGCTTAGGCAGCTCTCAAAACTATAAATCTTGTTCAGAATAAGTGACTGCTGAGTGTTCAACACTAACAGAACATCTATTATCACCCTCTTCAGTCTCAAGGAGTATCTCTGAACCGGCAGGAAGATGGGAAAGAGTGCACACTCTGAGAACTGTCTTCTAGACACGACATGGCTGTTGCACCAAAAACCCACAAAAGCACAGGCTACCCGAACTGGCCTGGGCCCCTCAACATTTCCATCAAGTGATAATCGATAGCTCAGAATAGGTTCATTGAGGCCTGTATGTAGTCTTTTGATGCGTACCTGTTTTTTTCTGATTACCTGGATGAAAACATGGAAGGCAGATGTTTGAGATAAAATAAGGCTGTGACAGATAAAGATTCTAAAATAATTTCACACAGCTTTAATCTTATAAAGCAAAATATTTGTGTCGGAATGGGACAAGGCAGAAAAGAATAACTTCTTTTTAAGGCAGAGATCTTTCACTGGAAGTAAGTTCTGAGTCATCACTAAGGTAAGAGAAATAGTTTATGTTGTTTGACAACATTTACTAAAAGTATAACATTTGCCAGAAGACTAATCAGCCCGTTAGGCTGAAATTTATTTCCGAGTAGTGTTATTTTAGGAGAGGGCATTCAAGAAAGGGAAAGAAAGAAAGGTGGCCTCAAAACCACGAAAAACTTCTCCAGGAAGGAAGGCTGTCTGACCTAGATAAGAGCCCTGGGAGGACCTGATTAGGACTTAAGAATCAGACTAGTCCTCAATGGCCCCTAGGGGCGGAGACTGGATTAACCAGTACTTCTGAACAGGCCTGAAGGCAATGACCTCCAGAGAGGCCAGCATTGGTAGGATTCAGCTGCACTCGGCTGCCCCTGGGAGACAAGCGGCCCTGACTGCTCAAGGCTAGGTCTCAAGCCACAAGCCCAGCTGAACAGCAGACCCAGAGAGCAGTGGAGGCTGCTCCCTCACAAATAAACTATCAGGGAGAACACAATAGGCTTTCTTTCCACCATCTCAGCAAAAGAACTTTTAAGTTCTCTAAACTTCTTGACTTCCCCCTTGTTAATTCACCCATAAAGATCTTTGAAAGGGCTTCCTTCACTGGATTTGTCAGGAGCCATGTGGAAACTTTTTGCTAACCCTGCAAACAGCAGCTATTGTGACTTAGTGCTTCCACCTCATGTAATAAGTGGCTTGTCTGAAGAGAAAGCACACTATACACTTAGTGTACATTGTGGATATATGCTGAGAAGTCCATACCATCACAATAAATACTGTAAAGTCAGGAATGTGAATTCATCTCATCATCATGCTTTGTTCAAAGTCAGCCATGCAAGCGAGGCCTGTGTAACTCTTCCCAATTGTCTTCACATGTGCCAAACTTTTCTGAGGCTCTGACTTGTGTAAGAATGTCTCAATGTCTGGCACAATTTTTTTTTAAAAGTCTATTAGAAAGAGAAAATCAAAGAAAAAGAGGGGCACAGGACAACTTTCAGAAGTCAGTTCTCTTCTGCCACACAGGCAGGTGACCCTATCTCTCACCTTCCATCACCCTATCCCCCCAAAAAACAAAGAGATCTCTTAAGTTGTAATTCTGTCCTTGACGCTACCATCACCTCCATCTTTCCTTAAGTTATGAACGGGAGCTCAGGAGTCCTTGACATACAAGCATAACAGACCAGATACCCCTGAACTGGAAGCAAATGATGGGGATGTTTTTTGTGTGCAAGAAACTTTACCCACTGAGCTGTGTCCACAGCTCTAGCACAGTTAATTAAAATGTTTTACATTGTTATAAAATGCTGAGATGGGCAACACTCAAATGCATATGGTTCAGGCGGTATATCTAGATCGTCAAAATGCATATTCTCAATCTAATCTTAAGTGCCAGGAAGCTGCCCAAGAGTGGGCATGGCCAAAATACACAGAGGCTCACACCTACAATGCCAGCAGGCAGAACTGCAGAAGTCCGAGGTCAGTCTGGTTACATAAAAAGTTCCAAGACAGCCTGCAGTATTAGAAAGGGAAGGAGAGATGGAAGAAGGAAGGGAGAGAGGGAGGGAGGAAGAAGGGAAGAAAAGAAGGATGGAATGGAAAGGAAGGGGAGGAGGAGGAAGGAAGGAATCTGATCTTTTTTTCTTCTATCAGCTACAGGCAGTTATGAAACTGATTTTTTACCATACAGTTATCACATTTACCCTTCGAAACAGTCATCTTGTTCGGAATGATATTCTGTTCCCTTCTCAAGCAGCTGCACAGTCCACAGCCCAAGAAAAGATTTGTACAAAGCTTTGCTGTGCTTTGAAGAGGAAGAGGAAGTCTTCAGATCCAAAATCAATTACCTTATCACATGGGTGAACTTGAAATGTATGAATTAAGTCTGGGTCAACTTTATAGAGACTTGCACGAAGTACCTAGTGCGTCCCATCCCACTTTCCCCTCTCTCCCTTATGTCCCTCCTACTCCCTCTTCCCCTCTCTCTTCTTTCCTCTCCCTTCCCTTCATCCTTCCATCCTTTCCTCCCTTCGGGGTCTTACTATTTAACCTAAGAAGCAGACTTGCAATCATCCTGCCTCTACTACAAGTGTGAGAACTACAAGCTTGAGATACCACATCTGGCTTGTATAGTTTTTTCTCTTAGTGTGAATCTCTTACTCATGGTTGGACCTTGTTTTAATGAATTTAGTAGGTGGAGAAGGTGTTTCCAATTTTGAAATATTTGTTACTAGGATCAATTTTTATATTATAAATTTATAATTTTATATTACCAATTTTTATATGATCATTTTCAGCAATGTTCTCACCATTTGCTTCTCAGGTTCAACTGCAGCAAAGAAGCAAGATAATTCTGACAACCACCTTGTGTTGTTGGGGACCTGCTAAGTCAGCCTGTTCTTGTATGAGCTAGTAACGTAACCTTTCCAGTCCTGCCTTCAGGAAAGATGGAGATGATATTTGTGTCAAAATTATAACTTTAGAGATCTCTTTCTTTGTGTGTGGTGGGGGGTCTACAGGAACACAGGGTGAGGGAAGGTTAGATAGAGTCTTGATAAGTAAGCCGTGAACTGACAATCCTCTAGTCTCGGCCTGCAAAGTATGGAGATTATAAGCACAGTTTGAAAGATCTTAACTGTTTTCCTCCAGCTTATTATGGAAGGCTTTATTCCATAAAAATAGAAGTGTTTTGAAACAGTGAGAAGGAAGTTAGTTTTATAGAGAATAGAGCTGAAGAAAGCAGAAATAACAATAAAAAAAAGCTGAATAGGCCATTTCAAAGTTATAAAATCTGTGTGAGCTAGAAAAAACAACTGACATCAGGTTATTTCAATATATATGATTCAAAATATATATTTCAAAATAAGGATTAAAGTGGATGGAATTTTATTACAATGCTGATTAAAATTAGCCAGAGAGAAATTTGTTTATTCTATTTCGAGTTTCTTTTTCCATTGTTTCTTTTTGTTTTGTTGAGGTGTTCTGGGCTGCCCTGAACTCTTGATCCTGCTACCCTGGCCTCCCAAGCATTTGGGGTTACAGCTGGATGCCACCACGACTGACTGCTACTCTTAGTTTATTAGGTTATTTCAGTGTGTTATGAGAAACTCCAGTGCAAATGACACCTTTCTGATTTTTAGCTTTATCTGTGGGGCCTAATGCAAGACCTTCATTCAAAGTAATAACCTGTAATTTTTAGCATTAGCTACACATAGAAGACGTCAAAGTGAACTTATCTGGGACCTGAACACCATGTTTACTTTTCACTACTCAGTAGATACTATTAGGTTTGCTGC
Source organism: Typhlomys cinereus (assembly GCA_023101885.1). NCBI lineage: Eukaryota > Metazoa > Chordata > Mammalia > Rodentia > Platacanthomyidae > Typhlomys > Typhlomys cinereus. The sequence continues at coordinate 2,066,930 of JALPQD010000025.1, read as the reverse complement.
GTGATTCACGGAACCTCTCCACTTTAGACCTGTAGAACGCAGTATTGAAAATGGTAAATACTTTCCAGTAAAGACATCCTGACTGAGAGCCCTATGGCCCCTTACTAAGCTATGACCTTGAGCCACAGGTTCCCTTTTCTGAACCTAACTTCTTAGTTCTTTAGGGAACCATATGACTCACATTTAGGGGTAAGGAAACAGTACTTCTTAGAAGTAAGGAGCTCCCCCAAATAGGCAAACTCAATATATTCTACATTTAAATATTTTTATACATACCAAAGTTAGCACATTTTAGCTTTTTTCTATAAAGTGGGCCAAATTTGTCCCGATTCTAAAATTCAACATAAATTAAAAATGTCCTTTTATTTTCTCCTCAATAATTAAATTTACTGCTTTAATACCTCTAAACCAGGCTTACGTTATATGTTTATTAAAATAAATTATTTTCCAAAATTTGTTTCTAGGATCTGTGTACCAAGTTTTAGAGTATAGAAAAAAAAAAATAAAAGACAGGGAGAGACTATGACTAACCCTCAAACAGAAACTATGCAATAATGCTTACACAATGTTTTGCACAAAGCTGGTTATTTAATCCAAAGATCTTTGAACCAGAATTGAGCAACTAGTCACAAACTGAAGCTATCTTATCATATGGTTCAACTAGAAAAATTCCAAAACCCCCTGCAACTCCCTTAGCCCACACAAACCACAATTTAAAGATGAAAAAACAGAGGTTATAGCTCTGTAGTAGATAAAATGCTTAGCATATTCAAGTACTGGGTTCATCCATCAATAATAAAGCGCAAACCCCTTTGCCATGTCTTTGGTACAAGACCCACATTTCATAAATGATGATGCCAAAAGCCCAGAGTATAAATGAGTCTTTTATGGCCACTACTACAAGGGGTAAGATTTAGGTTCAGGACTAAGGTTCTCAAGATCAAGTCCTAGTCTCACTTCTCCAGGTGAACACCTCCGTTAGTGCATCAAAACCCATAAATTATTTAACAACATTCATAAATTTTTATTTCCAATGTTAGAATTTAAAATCAACATTTCTAACGGTTTACTATTAATTTCTGTAAATATCCCATAAATTTCTAATGATTTCCATGAAGATTCACTTGCATAGACCCCAATAAATCATAACCAATTTTTAAAACACCTACCTTGGCTGACACTACAAAAATACAAAGTACCCCCCAACTATCATAGTAGCCCCAGAAAAATCACAATGTAACCAAGTAGAAGAATTGGAAGAAAGATCCCTTCCTTCAGTTCTAGTACCTGTACATAATTACAGTCACTCGGGCTTTCAAGTTAATTGCAGGGAGGTTTAAAGTAGATTACCTCTTCACTCCACCCTCCAAGGTCTCCGTGCTCCTTTGCCCTCAGCCTCCAAGACGGACCTCCACTTTTTATGTACTATTCTGGCAGCTGCGGCGCTGGTGTCGGGCTAATAATAATAAACCTGTGGGAATGGACCAGAGGACTACTTCTTTAACAGTCAACCACGTCTTGGAGGCTGTACATTTAGATACGGTACCTGCAATTTCACAAGTATACCTTGAGTCCTATTTTGATTTCACTTGTTTTTTCTTCTGCCAGTTGAAGAAGGGTTTTAGAATCCCAACTCGTTACCTCAGATTACAGATCTGAGCCCACTTGTCCTTGAAGTCCAATAAATTAAATTAAACCAAGCAAATGCATATTAATATTTCAAGAGGACTGGACTCAGGCAACAGTACTGTAGGATGCGCTGTGTTTCTGATACCTTCCACCTTCCACTTTCTAATTAGTCTACCTTTGTACAAGCAACTGACAGCAACAGTCCCAGCGCATCAATTCTGAAGGAAGTGAAAATGACTGCAAAATTCTGTCACCTAACGGTAGAATCAGTGGCTTTTCTGGTTCAAAAACTAGAAAGCTAAGAGTAAAATTGAGCAAGAGCAGCAGCGAGTGACTCAGATGATTGTCGAGGCTTTCCCGCGGCCCTGCGGGGCAGCGGCGTCCTGGCCGGTGCCGAGCCGCGCGATCTGCGCCTCGGCGCCCCGCTCCACGCGCGCCCCGCTCCGCGCGACCCGCCGCGGGGCAACCTACCTGCAGCCGGACCGTGCCGCCAACTGTCTGGGGCGCCCGAGGCCCTTTATCCCCGCTGGCCAGAGCCAGAGCCCCACCCCGCGCGTCACGCGGCCGGCCTCGAGCCCCGAGCAGCGCCCACGCAGGGGGCTGCCCACGCAGGGGGCCGCGCAGTGGGTGAGTCCCTCCCCCGCCAGCCAGCTGGCTTTTCTCCAGGTCACAGTCTCTGCAGCAGGACTGCGGGCGTCACTACACAGAATAGGCCGAGACAAGGTTTGCTATGCACGCAGGCTTCCAACACAAGGCTCAAGGCTGATGTGGTGGCCGGTACAAAGAAAAGAGTAGCAGTCGTGGAAAAAGGAGAAAAAGTCCTTCACCTTGGACTCTAGCTTGCATTTCCTGCTGGCTGAGTCAACAAACAGCGACACAACTGACTGATCCCCAGAATGCCCGCTAAAGGTGGGCAGACAGTGGCTGCCAGTCACCCAGCCCTCCAACCACAGGGCCAGCTAACCTAGCGTTGCCCAAAGGCAGTATTGTGAGACCTTCTTAATGGTGATCAAGTGGACATCGATTGAAAACACCCGAATTAAACAACTAGCCTCTAGTAGGCTCCCACACACATGCAAACACTCACACACACAAACACACATCCGGACACATACACACAAAAGCAACACTGAGCTGGGCATGGTGATTCACAGTGATCTCAGCATTTGAGAACAGGAGACGGCGAATCAAGGGTTAAAGCCCCAGCTGCTAATGAAATTCAACTTCTGCTCGATCTAAAGACCTTCTTTGTGGCCTTGAATTTAACTGTAAATAGCACTCCTAAACCCAAACAGTGCACCTCATAAAACCACCTTATATTTTCACTTCCAAAAGGAAATTTTCAAATAAACCAGCTCATCGTTTAACATAATTTCTATACTTTGCTTAACTTTTAAACCTTGTAAATTAAAAACAGTGTTACCTCTGAGCTACATGAGATAGTCTCAAGTAGATCAGCTGGCCTTGAACTTGGTACCAAGGCTGGCCCCTCAACCTAAGAACCCCTTGCCTAGGTCTTCAGAGTGCTGTCCACCATCCCTACATTAACAAAACAAACAAAACTGGCAAGGGTGTGGCCACTGAAATCCCCATCCCAGGACAGATGCTGATAAAGTGTCCTTCAAACCACCACACCCACAAAGCCAGCTGCGCAGCCTGACAAGCAGCAGCAAGTTTGAGAGTTAAAGGACATGTCCACTGCACTACAGCCAAAACAAGATTTTTTTTCTTTCCTCAGATTCTGCAGTCCTACAGAAATCCCAAGTGACACACAAGTGCTTTCCATACAGGGGCTGTGTGCTAAGATCAAATTGATCTTCTTGACCTAAGAGTACAAGAAAACATACTACAGTAAGAATACTATTTTATCTCTAGTTTACAGGATAAATATTTAGTAGTTTCCCTAACAAGTGATAAAATATTTCCCCTCTCTAAAACCTGGGGGACTAACAATAATAGTCATGCCAAAATAACACTCAAAACAAACTCCAAACCCTTCTGGAGCTATAAAAGACCTGTGCCCAGACTGACAAACAAGCAACAACCACTTATCCTAATGTGTCAAGTTATTTATCCAAATTTCTACATTTATAGAGCCATGTTTATAGGTAATGCTGAAGAGGAGGAATCATAAGCCTCAAAAGCCTTAAACGCACTCTTGGCCCCCAAAAGGATCATCTTGACCCACTGTATCATTCAGCCACGCAAAATCAGGAATGACAACCTAGAATGAAGGATTCAGCCAGATGCCACCTCTTGCTTCCCTGTAAGCTAGACTCCAGGATTCTCCTTTAAGTCCAATCAGCCAAGTCAATCACTAGAGTGGATTACAGCCTGCCAGGGAATTTGACCTACACAGGGGTGTGTCACAGACACAGGAGGGGGTCTGCCTTCTTTACCCCCAAAAGCCATCTCAGCGAGATGAAGCAGGTGTAAGAGGAAACTCCAAGGATGTAATTCTGTAAGCCGCGTGCTCTTTGAGCAAGACTTCCTCTTTTCTGTGCTCTTTTCTTAACATAAGCATGCGCTCAGTCATATTCAGGGGACTTTTCACTGTTTCCCTAAGGACTCAGTTTCCTCCCTTGTGGGGGAATGTGCCAATTTCTAAGCATGCCCTTCGTGGCAGCTGCTTCTATGTTCTATCCCAGTCTCTCATTCTACTTTGTTTTAAAATAAACATTTTCAACTTTTTCCAATCAGCAATTCTTTACTACTCAGAGAAAATGAACTCACACCCCTAGACCTGTATCATTAAGATTGCCTAAGAGCATACAATGAATCACATACCCCAGAAGTACCATCAAAATAAGTGATGTTCACTAACTGTGAATCTCCCTAATTCAGAGAACATGTATGACACATCAGGAACTGAGGTATTATAGACTTAACTGCAAGCTTACAAATGATGACTGTGATGTATTCAAAGAAAAGCTGGGATAACAGCCCCTCTGACAATCCTAGAGACAGAGTGTTTCAGAAGCTACTGGCCACAGCAAAAGGGATCTACTGGCCCTCTTCCAGCCTAGGCCCTCGCATTAATTTAATGCACATTGTTTCAAAGTGATATCTTTATCCACAATGAAACAAAACCAAAAAGTGAAAATCTTGAACAAAAACTATGAAGGAGGCTGAGTGCTTGCCCAGTGTGCAGAGGTCTGGATTCGATTCTCAGATTACAGAAAGTGGACTTGTTAACAGATACCTGCAGTCCCAGCACTAGGAAGGTACAGACAGGAGGCAAAATTCAAGATCATCCAAGGATACACAGCAAGTTCTAGGATGACCTAGCTTACACGAAACCATGTCTCATTTTTTTTTTCTTTTGGAAGGCTACAAAGTGTAATAAAAATGCCATAGTTCCCTTACAAAATTGAAATGAACCCAGTGTCTACACAGAGGCTCCTTTAAAAAAATTTTGTTTCGTTGGTGTCATCTATTTGTTCGCGTCTGAGAAAGGGTATGGGCCAGACTACATATATTCAAACTAGTTATGCACCCAGGGACGATCCTGAACTCCTGATCCTCCCGCCTCTACATATCCAGTACTAAAAACGTGACTACATATGGTTTTTGAGGGCTAAGACCGAACACAGGAGCTCTACATGCCCACTCTCTAGCTGAACTACATTCTGAGCCCCCTATTTATTTATTGACTGCCCAGACTGGTCTCCGATTTGTGATCACTACCTCAGCTACTGCTAAGTGGCTGCTAAGAATCCAGGCATGTACTCCATGACCCCCAGCTGGTGTTTTTAGCCACTTTGCTTGCCTTTTGCAAGCTTGCCTGAAGCTCGCCATGGCACTGAACTCACTAGCGACGACAGCAATGCTTCAGAAGCGCTCACTGAACCAGTAACACTACAAGCATATCCCGAGTGTGGTAAGTCTTCATTGACCGAGGGTGGATATACTTTATTGAAAAAAGCTGAGGATTAATACATGTAAAACACTTAGCATAGTGCCTGACAGACAGTGAGAGCTCAACAGACACTGGCTGGCTGGAAACACGGTGATGAAGACATTTATCCTGCATTAACTTGTCACTGTCACCTGTCCTGGACTCCTGCAAGTCTCATGACTCCTGCCGCTCTCCTGCCTCTCCCTTCCAGATGTCCTCATGCTCAGGGCTCTGCTTAAAGGTCACCTGCTCCTTGAGACCATTTCTCACTCCTACATTGTAACATCCTCCTCCTTCGCCCTTCCTACACTGTATTACTTCTCTATGGTACTTAGCACAATATGTAGTACTATTTGTAGAAAACATTTATTTTTTAACACTTCTCTCAGTAAACACACTACGAATTCCTTGGGAAGGAACTTTATCTCTGTTTAATGGTATGTCATAGGTAATCTATATTTGTTTAATGAATAAATTCAGTATTTACATACAGTTGATTGTGTGTCAGAATCTAAAAAACATATTCCTTTATTTAGTTTTCACATGGCAGTAGGTATTTTCATCAAGAGCAATGACAAAAAATTAAAACAATGAGACCTGATAAAATTAAATGTTACCTACAGAAAAGTCAAAATTTAATCCCAAATCTTAGTTAAAAGCCCAGAGCCACACCATGTTTTATAAGGATCATTTAAGTGTTAAGGTTGATATATGCATTCAACACGTATTTGAAGGCCAAAGCTGACACCAGGATACACTGGTGAGCGTGCCATCTAGTGGAGAGTGTGTCATTGACCCAACAGTGAAAGAAAACATATTTTCTGACATTAGAGACGGTTAAAAGGAGCAGTGATTGACTCCGAAAGCCTTCCTATATGTCACCTTGTATAATCAGTGCACTAGAAAAGGGAGCCAGGAGACTCAGACCGAGGAGTGATGCACATCAGAAAAGGCCTCAGGGTTTTATGAAATCCCTATACAGGATCTTGAGATTCCTAGGACATCTACTGGAATTTCACAGAATGGGTATGAAAGTAAATGCTGTATACTTCTAAAATAAGATATGTCCTCCCCTTTAAGGAGCACGTCTCAATGTGCCAATGTTCAAAAACATCTATTTCTCAAAGGGAATTATTTAATTGTACAGATTTATCACGTGTAAGCCATAATAAAAGTTTAAGCATCATGATTCCAAGAATGTTCCATTAGAGACAGAAAAATAAAATCTCCATGGAAGAGTAGAGAGAAGTATAGAATGTTACAGTGCAAGACTTTACATTCACTAAAGCTGAATGTACACAGCCAAGCAAATCTTTAAGCTAGCCAATCTTCCAGAACAATCAGCCTGGCTGGTGGTACAAGCCTATAATCCCAGCCAGGCTAGTTTGGACTGCAGAGAGACCAAGTCTCAAAAAACACCCGAGCAATAAAACAAAAACAAAGAAGCAAAACCCAAAGAACAAGTCAGGCAACTTGCTGATCTAACTCTCTGGTCAACTGGCACACCAGAGTTAAGTCTCTTTCAAAGATTCTGAACACTTAAGTTCAGAAATGTCCTACTACGATTTCCTGCAAAATGAAGCAAGGAAGACTACCTGTCCTAGGCTCACTCAGGGAAGTAACTCAAGAGTCCTACAATCATATTCCAAATTATCAAGTGATTGGTAGAAATTAATAATCATCTAAAAGGCAACTATAATAATGAACCTCGCCTGACTAAATATCAAGGGACCTTGTACAAGGGTTGTGCTCTTAAGATCAGATAATTCTAATTTTCCCATCTGTTGGGAACAAAATTTGGACATCTAAGAAAAAGGAGTATCCATTTCTTTTATGGCTAACCCTGAGGATACAGGACCTAATAAAAAAAAATGAGAGTACGATTACCCAGATGCAATATAATAATCAGCCATTAGGACAGAAGCCATTTTTAAGGGATGCTGAGACAATCGAATGTTAAGTATTACTATGTACTGTACAGGCAGGCTTTCTGGAAACAGTGATTCCAAGATCGGGAATGGACATGCTTTTGCTCTGGGGACCATTTTAGAAAATAGGCCTACCCGGTACCAAGGAACCACAGGAAAGGGAGTGGTCACCCACTGAGGTCTGGGTAAGGAGGGCGGACAGGAGCGCAAATATAGGGAAGGTGTCTGGAGAAGATGCAGCTCTAGGGCACCGCCGTCGCCACCCATCGGCATTCAGATGGCCCGGGGACAAGGCGGGCCAAGGAGAGGAAAGAGGACAGGCCCAGAACTAGGAGAGGCAGGGAGAGGTGGCTCCGGGACACTGGAAGGGAAAAGAGTCACATTCTGTACAGGGAAGTGGAGAGAGAGGTCAGATCCAGTGCGCCCTGGGAAAGGGAGAGTGGTATGTAGGGGAAGGGACAGCGGCCAGCCCCGGGGTGCCTAGGGAAAGGGAGAGGCACGGAGTGCTCAGAGGAGGAGGAGGACAGATCGGGCTCAGGGAGCGAAGGGGACCGGTGGCCGGGCCCCGGGTATGCAGAGGGAGAGCGGCCGGGCCCAGGCAGCGGAGGGGAGGGAGAGCAGATCCGGCCCAGGGAGCGGAGGGGAGGGAGAGCAGATCGGGCCCAGGGAGCGGAGGGGACCGGTGGCCGGGCCCCGGGTATGCAGAGGGAGAGCGGCCGGGCCCAGGCCACGGAGGGGAGGGAGAGCAGATCGGGCCCAGGGAGCGGAGGGGAGGGAGAGCAGATCCGGCCCAGGGAGCGGAGGGGAGGGAGAGCAGATCGGGCCCAGGGAGCGGAGGGGACCGGTGGCCGGGCCCCGGGTATGCAGAGGGAGAGCGGCCGGGCCCAGGCCGCAGAGGGGAGGGAGAGCAGATCCCGCCCAGCACGCAGGAAGCAGGAGGCCGTGGCCCCCGGGCGGGCGCGGTGAGCCGAGAAGGAAGGACCGGGCAGGCCCGGAGCCCGAAGCGAGGCTGGAAAGGCCTCGGCCAAGGGCAGACCCGCGCTCGGCGCACCACTGTCCACGCGACAGTGACACAGGGAGCAAGCGTCCCACCCCACTCGCGTTCTTACCGGCTCGGAGCGCTTCGCCAGCGACCCGAGGGAACCTTGGACAGACCGAAGTAGCGAGCCGCACAAGCTCAGGGCCCCAAGGCAGAGATCTCGCGAGAGTACAGCCTTGCTCCCACGCCTCACGCCACCATCTGACAGTCTCGCGAGATCTCTGCTCAATTAAGGAAAAAAAAAAAAAACTTCTACCCGGACTCAGTGCGCAGGCTCAGTTTCTTTCCCTGCCCTTCACCCTGTATTAGTCCTCTCACACAGGAACGAACCTATGGAATGAATATATATTCATTTCATATGTTCAAATATATATGTTCCTTATATATTATAAATATATATATTCGTGTGAATGTATACTTTATTTGATTGACTTATGAAATAGATCCAAATCATCCAACAACATAGCTGCCTGTAGTTACATAGATAGATAGATATAGATAGATAGATAGATAGATAGATAGATAGATAGATAGATAGATAGATAGATAGATAGATAGATAGATGATAGATAGATGATAGATAGGTAGATAGGTAGATAGGTAGATAGGTAGGTAGAGAGAGAGATTTTTATGACTTCCTTTAATCTGCTGTTACTGGAAAGTGCCACATTTCTAGCTGGTCATTGTATTTCAAATATTACAAATTATCTCTTCAGGTTGCCTGGTCAGGTGATCTTTTAGTTAATCTCACGTCCAGTCAAGTTGGCAATCAAGATCATCACAATCCCTTTCACTTTTGCTAAATAAGTCAAATTAAATGGGCCAAACATGTTGTGAAGACAGAGAGTGTGCTGTGTGGAGAAATATCCCATGTAAGTCTCTCACATCAAATACTCTCGCAAGGTATATTTTATTTAGCTTTCACGTTCATATACAAGAATACATGTTAGAAGTCACAAAGACCATATAGTGCATAATTCCACGTACATGAAAATCTTGTTAAATTCTTTCCTCACAAAATATTTTAATTTGACATAAAGCAATTATACATGCTTATTAGGCACAGTGTGATGGTTCAAAGTGTGCTGATCAGATACAGGTAGTTGGTGTATGCATCATCTCAAACATTATGTCTTCCTGTGGGAGGAGACCCAGTCCATGGTAGGTAGGACCCATGGGTGGGGATCAGAGGGGATCTTTCAGAAATTAGTCCTCTCCTTGCAACATGTGGGCTCCCAGGGATCAACTCAAGCAGCCAAGTTTGCAAGCAGACCCTTTACAAACTGAGCTACCTCCCTGGACCAGACACAGCCTAATTCCTAAAGGCAACAAGAAATGAAGGCTATCAAGCAGTGCGGGGGTGGCAAGGCCTTTAATAGTTCTATTTTGGGGTGATGGAAAGATCTGAAGTGATGACTGCCCAACACTGCATTAATGCCACTGAATGCATACTTGCAAATAGTACATTTAAAATGTTTTTTATTTATGCTTCAAAAACTTCATGCATGTATGCACTATGTCTTGATCATATGCACCCATCTCCTACTATCCCCAGGAGTGCTGTGAAGTCCTCTCCCATCTTAATGAACCCTTCTTCTTCTTTTTATTTTATAAACCACTGAGTCTAGTCACTGCTGCTGACATTCACACAGGGAATGACCACTATACCATGGTCAACCTCTAGGCCACCCCAAATTAAAAAAAAAATGACTCTCCTTCCATCAACAGACATCAACTGCCAATTATCCTCAGCTTCCGGTGGGGCCCTTCAGCCCCTCTCCTAATCATACTGAGAGCCTAGGGACCTGATCTTGTGCAGTCTCGTGCAGGCAGCCACAGCTGCTGTGAGTTCATGAGTGCAATAGCCACATCATGACTACGTGTAGAAGACAGTGTCCCAGAGCACTCCTTCCCTCTCCAACGCTTACATTCTTCAGTCTCTCATTCCAGGGTGTTCTCAGAACCTTGAGAGAGGGGCAGGGATGTCATACATGTCACATTTGGGGCTGTGTACTCAGCAGTCACTTATTCTCAGCATTTTGACCAGTTTTGAGGGTCTATATTAGCCATCCTCTAATGCGTGCAGAATCTTCTCTGCCCAAGGTTTAGAACAGCACTAATCTAAAGGAATCAACATAAATATTCAGAAGGAAGTTTGACAACATCATATCTGTTTACTAAAGAGTGTAGGTTTCCCACCTTAAACCTTTGACTCCCTAGTGATAGCCATTTGATCAAGTTTACATTACCAGGCATGAATTCTTACCTGGGAACAGACCTCAAATTCCAAACTCAATCATTCAAACATTGATGCCAACATTGTATCAAGAGGCACAACTTCTTTGGTAGGTCGTTATTGTAACATAGAATAACAATATGCTTTAAGTTATGAAAAAATTGTCACAATATTTAAGTATTTATTAAATACCTGTCAGAGCCCAGATTCTAACCAATTTGACTTGATCCAATACATGCTCAACTTGTATTCCACCACGATGTTTTTCATATCCTTCTTATTGTTCTCATGTTGGACTTCGTGTTGTTTTGATTTGAGAGGTGTCCTATATTAACGCCAACTGCTTTCTCACCTTTCCGAGCACAGGAGGGGGTCATGACAGAGGTTCAGAAATCCTTTTCAAAAGTGATGCCTATATAGGCCAAGATCACCCCAGTAGAAAATTTGAGATGGATTCACATGCAGAAGCTAGGAAGAGAGGTGTAGCTATGGATAGAGTAGAGCCATACATGGAGAGAGGAACAGAAAGGGTGTGATCCCAGAGTCCAAGAGCACAGCAGGAGAAATCAAGACCCAAAACAGCACTGTGCCCTTCACTGTCGTACCCTCAGCTTTGATACAGACTCTGTAGTGAAAATGTTGCATGACTAAAAGTGACCAAAGCTTGTCCTTATTGTCAGATGGTGACCTTAACAGCTGAGAAAGCCTGCCAGGATGACTCACCGAGCCCGCACAGCTGTTTGAATAGATAGGAGACCTTTTCTTGCTTGCACACTGATCATTAAGCTGATGACTGTGCTTGGTTGTGATCAGTTCCTACCCAGAGCCCACTCTAAGTGGGAGAGGCCAGGTCTCAAGCTCTGGCTCGCTGTTATATCCCTTAAGTCCAGCACTATCTAGTCCAGGCACCCGCTCAAGATTGTGAAACACAATTCTCTAGCACAGTAACTATAGTAAGAGAATTGATATTGCCACAGATTCAAGTCTCTCCATTTTGGGTGGTTGGTATGTAGCAATACATGGGATCCTGCAGCCCTGCACTGGGCTTTTCCCCACAGCAGAGAGAGCTCTGGCCTTTGAATAATCTTGTTTTAAGCAATATTTTATGTTGTTGTTAGTAGAAAGAGAGAGAGAGAGAGAGACAGGCACACGTGCATGGGTGGAAGTTAGAGGACAAGTTTCAGAAGTCATTTATTTCTTTCCACCATATGTGTGTCTGGATATCAAGATTGGGAACATACACCTTACCCATTGAGTGATCTCTCCAACCTTACCTTTGAAATGGACTGAATGAAGCCTTGAAGAAACTTTGTGAGGCTATTTTTGATCTACTCTGCTCTGCTCTAACCTTGGGAACCATGCAGAGACTTAGAGACAGTCTGCAGAAGAGGAAGCAAGGGTGTGTGAGAGGGCTCCATCAGTAAAGGCGCTTCCCATCAAGCCTAGTACCTGAATCCTCTGAAAGGAGAAAACTGCCACCTGCAAGTCATCGTCTAATTTACACACACACACACTCTACCTCAACCAAAGGAGGAAGCCTAATTTCATTGTAAAGCACAATGTGAGAGAGCACTCATTCTCATGGAGAAAAAGAAGAAAGGGAGATTTATTTGGCTTACTATTGCAGAAGAAAGTTATAGTCCATTATGGTGGTCAGGGCATGGCAGGTGGCAGGAGGTCAAAGTGGATCAAGTCACTGCAGCCATCACAGAGGCAAGAGAGATCAAGGCACCAACTCCAGAGCAGACACTAGGGGGAGCATGGAAGGGCTACCTGACCTCAAGGACAGCCCCCTGTCACACGCCTTCCTCCAGCAAGGTTCTGCCTCCTAAAGTTGTCTGAGCCTTCCCAAACATTAGCATCAGCTAAGGAGGCAAGCACATGACCCTCTGGGGGAGAACTCACATGAAACCATGACAGACTCTGACATGGCAGAAGTATTGGAAGTGGCTGTGGTCCCCAAGGAGAGGATGTATGCATGATGACCCACCAAAGAATAGGAGAGGTATTGCAACTCTCAGTCATGTGTATTTTTTGCCTCTTCTTTAAATGTTTTACTCACATGCAAGGCACCTACAGGAACATGACTGATGAACTTAAAGCATACACATACTCAAGTGCTTGCTCAAAGGTTTTTAATAATAACTAGTGCTGCACAATCACAGACTGTCAGAAGCCTGAGGGGATGAGGCCTGGGAGGACCTAGGCCTCTTCAGGCTGGGAGAGCTGGGTCTACTATAAGCATGTTTACATGATTCAGCTCTGGATCACACAGTGCTTTTATGGGTTCTTCTTTTCCACCACAGTATAGCTGCAGTTCTCCATGTGGAATATTTTCTTGCACTAGAGTGTATCATAACCAGCAGGTATAGCAATCCTGTCATGGAGATAAGAAAGGCCCATTAGAAGTGAGAGGGCATGTATCCACCAACCCTCTGCTCTGAGCTGCCCTGGGCAATAGTGGTCCACTCCATAGCTGCCTGGGGCTCCCCTCACCAACTTAAGGGCATTCCTTTTCAAGTTTATATAGTTTACTATTCACATTTGGTATCAAATTCATGAACTCCAATGATCTTGCCTCCAGCTTACCAAATAGCCGTATCTAACAGTATGAATGTGCTTAATAGGAATCATCTGTATGTTTAAAATAGGTTAAAATGATAAATTCCATATCATGCATACTTTAATATGAGAAACAGTGTTGACAAGCCAAGTACACCCCGATGAGGTATTAAATGAAAATACATGTACAAACCACAGACTCTGGAGACGACGGGTGCATCTTTTTTTTTAAAATTTTATTATTTATTATGTATTCAATTGTGCGTGTATGTGTGTGTGTGCATGTGTATATGTATGTGTGTGTGCGTAGAACCACGGGCCAATTCCGGAACCACAATGGACAGCCTCCATCTCCTGTTTACTCTGCCCCAGGATTCACAGGCTCCGCCCACCAGGACCAGAAACACAGGCCGCCCCCGCTTCTGCCTGGCGTCTATACATGGGGTCTAGAATCCGAACTCAGGACCTTCTGCCTGCAAGGCAGAGGCCTAACCCCTGAGCCACTTCTCCAGCCCCGACAGGTGCATCTTTACAGTGAATGTGCCCTTCGCAGGGCATTGACAAGGAGAGTGGCCGGGCACTGGTGGTGGTGGTGGTGTAAATATAAGGAAAACACCTATAATGATGCTCGATTTTGCGGTGAACAGAAAAAATGCCCCAGGGACTGGGGATAAAGCTCTGTAGTGGAGACTTGCTTAGCATGTACCAAGCCCTAGCTTTAATTCCCAAGAGTATAAAAAAAAAAATCTCTTTGGTAAAAGTGTGTCATAGTTAAGCATAGGTGTCAACTTGACTCTTAAGGGTTTGAGCTCTGGGCACAGGTGTAGAGAGTTGATGGTTGAGTTAAGCCCAGAGCAAACCTGCAGGAGAGTGTCTGGCTGCTGGGGGAGACCCAGCCCATGGTGGGTGGGATTAGGCCCTGGATAAATCACAGAGAGCTGGTTGAGAGAGTTGGCATCCTTCTGTATACTTGGCCGACATGCTGGTCTGGCAAGTAAGGATTGTCCATCTCTCAGTTGTTATGGTGGCCAGTTCCCTCAGCCCTGGTGTTGGTGCGTGCTCTCCCGTCAAGCTGGACTGAGAACTGTAACCGGACTGTTGTAAGAAAGTAAACTCCTTGTTCCCTTAAACTGTGTTCTGGTCATTTATCAGCAACCATGCAGGCAGACTGCAACAAAGTGTTTTTAAAATAATTAAGCTGGGGGCTGGTGATGTGTCCAAGGGTTAATGCCTTTGCTAGTAATCAAAAGGACCTGACTTTGGAACCCCATATCCCATGCCAGATAAAAATGGAGAGGATCTCAATTACAGCCCTTTGAAAGAGAACCTGGAAACCCCAGCGCATATCAGGAAGGAGGTGGAGTCATCCAGGATGATTCCAAATGTAACCAATGATCCTCCACAGGCACACACTCAAGTGCCCTCTGGTACACACAGTCATACACACACACAGACAGTTCACACACACACACACTCATACACACACAGACAAAAACAAAGAAACAAGCCAAAAGAAAAGAAAACCAGCTGCGATCAATAGGATAACTCAACAAGTAAAAGTGCCTTCAACACACACTTGGAGACCTAAGTTTGATTCTGGAACTCCAAACGGTGTAAGGAGACAACTGACTTACTAAAGTTGTCTTCCGATTTACACACAAAAAACACACACATTCTCTCTCTCTCTCTCTCTCTCTCTCTCTCTCTCTCTCTCTCTCTCTCTCAAAAATTGGAACTGGAATAGATAAATATACATGCATAAGGACTTGAGTCTGTATCCCCAGCATGTACATGGAAGCTGGGTTCAATGGTGTACATCTGTGACCCCAGAACTAGATGCAGGGAGATATAGAGACAGACCCTTCCATTTCACTGGCCAGCCAACTTAGCCAGAAGCCCACATTTGGTAGGGATCCTGTCTCAAACATAAATTAATAAGTAGGCACAAAAACCAAACCTCTGTGCAAGGCAGAACAATAGAAACTGCAAGGAAAAGTGCTATTCCTCACATCAGACCTTTCATGGCCAGAAGACACCACTGTGGAGAGAATGGGACCCAGGGAACTAGCAGGAAAAGTCTTCCAGGACCTGCTCCCTGCAACTGGCCAGAACCCCAGAGAACAGGAAACCTGTAAGACTAATGGTTCCTATTCCTTCCTCCCCCACACAGCACACCTGAAGCCAGCTAAAGCCAAAGGGCTCTGACATCTGCCCACAGCCGGACTCTGTATCAGAAACCAAGTAGAAGACAAAAGCAAAATCCCGTTATCCTGAAAGATGGGATTCTGAAAGAGAGACAAGTTGTTTCTCAGAGAAGGCCACACCCCACTGCCAGAGAGACTTACATGTTGCAGCAGCGTATTGCAGATTTTTCACAGTAACACCTTCCCATTGTTCTTCTCCCATTGTGTATTGAAGCGCTATGAGACACCATCATCTTCACATTCTAAAACAATACGTGTAGCAATATCAGTGGAGCACCCAAATCACATGGCAGGAGCAATGCTTGTCAGAAGGTTGCGGTCAGCTCCTGCTATGTCACCACAGGCAATTTAAAGATGTCAGAGACTGTGTTTCTATGTCCAGCATCGCTATATTCCAGTACTGTGCAGATTAAGTCACTGATTATGTTTCTGAGAGCAAGCTTAAAATCCCTCCATATTTTATTTGAGAAAAATTGGTCCAGGAATAAATACACCATAAGGACAGTCCCCACTCTCCTTGAGGGAGGGGCTCAATATTCCAAACAGCCTTCAAATGTATTACATAGCCAAGAATGACTTGAATTTGGATCCTCCTGCATCATAAATGCTGGAATTAGATAGCCAAGAATGACTTGAATTTGGATTCTCGGGCACCATAAATGCTGGAATTAGAGGTGTGTACTGCCACACACAGTTTTTCATTCAGTACCAGGAATTAAATCCAGGACTTTGTTCATACCAAGCAAACACACTGCTAGGTGCTTTAATGGAGTTGCTATTAGGAGTTTACTAACACTAGGGACTCAGCTTGCTCCTGCTGGATTATTCTGAATAAAAAAAATCTTACTTTTCTTCTTCCTTTGCTTTGAGTCAGTGGTTTTCAATCTTAGGTGCCAGGTGAAACATCTTGGGTACTGAAAAAGCACTACAGTGTAGTTCAGTGGGAACACATGTATTTAGAATGCAGGAAGTCCTATGTTCATCCCCAGTACCCAAACAAAGAGACAAAGATATAATCACCTCTAGGTGTTAGCCCTGTCCCAGAAAACTACAATCAGAATCTCTGGGTGTAGGGGCCATGTAATCCTATTGATCTATTCATGAATTATTTTCTTTATCCTATTAAGACTATCTTCTGTATCTCATGCTTGCCTTGTACAGATTGGTAATAACACTGAAAATAATAAGAAGGACTTACTGTCCATTGATTCCTCTGAAGACTTCTGTTTAGAGTTGCAGGATGCATTACATGAAGTCGCCAAGGTGGCGAGGATCATGAGGATGCCCAAGACCACTTTCTGTAATGAAAGGAAAGGTCATGGGTGAAGAACGAGTCATTTCTGAAGGTGATGCTTAACTGAGTGTCATGTACAAGGATCCCTGCTGAGCTCTAGCAAGAAGAGCTAAGTTGGTACTCCTACCTGCAAGGGAGCAGCCAAGGAAAAATGTGCACACAGGTTATTTTAAAATGCCTCAGGCTCTGCCCCTCCCACTTGCCTGGGATGCTCACTCACTCATGGTCCAGGGAAGACAACCTGCTTCTCAGGTAAATCCCACCAGGCCACTGGTCACCCGCTTGCCCCAGCTTCTCCCATCAGCCAGCCTGAGTAGCACCTAGGCACCTCAGGCTTGGTGGGCCACTAGGACATGCCCCAGGTCCCAGGTGAAGGGTGCTGCCATCTCCATCAGCCCCTTTTCCCCTTCTGCCTGCCTACCTGGGATGCTGGCGGTCCTAGGAGGACACTCTGCTTCTCAGAATTGAACAGAGTCCAAAGAAAATCCAAGCGAAGCTCTAGGAGACAAAGGCCACACATCTGAAGTCCTCTAAAATCATCCTATCACATGGCAGAGATTTTTCACATCCAGCCCAAAGATAAGTAAAACTCTTTTTATCATCCTGCTCCTTTCAATTAATCACTGTAGATTAACTTTTCCATATAGCAACCCCAAAACATATACAACTTCAGGGACTATACCACTCATCCTCACATATCACCAAGGTACTAAATTGTAAAATTGTACTACCATGCTCATCCCCTATCTACTAAACCTGACCTAATTGATGTACTAAGAGTCTAGTAGCCTCATCTAGAAAATAACAATAGCAACAGACAAACGTACCCAACTCCAAAGCAAACACTAGTAATAACTCCCCAAGAGTAGTGATACCAACTAAATCAGTTCAGTCAAAAACACACAGAAACTGAAAGGTCTTAAGAGACAGAACAACAATGCCCAAGTCAAAGTGGAGATCCATAAGAAACAAAACCCAAGAAAAAAAAATTTCTCACTGAAAGAATTAACCCCATAATGATAGATTCCAACCAGAACAAATTCAAGAAAATAGACAAGAAAGCCAGGCCCAAGATAACGAATTTCAAAGTATGTGCTATGAAAGAGGAAATCTGGGAGGAGTTAAATAACTGCATCAACCACTTTGAACAGGAACACAACAGACACTTGGAGGAGTTGAGAAAAACAGTTCAAGAAACAAAAATAGGCATAAAGCAGTTAAAACGGTTTCAAGCTTATTTTAAAATTGAACTAAAAGACAAGTTATCTTCAGCCCAGAACTCAACAGAGAGTCTTAGCAGAATTAACGAAGCAGAAAATAGAATCTCAGATTTTGAAGGCAAAGTGGTAGTATTAACCAACTCAATGGAAGAGGTTGGTAAAGCCAAAGGAAAATTCAAAAGTTGTGGGACACCCTGAAGAAGCCTAACATGCGCATTCATGGAATACCAGAGCAAGAATCCCAAAATACCGCACAAGAGGAAATTTTTGAAGTTATTATAAGTGAAAACTTCCCTCATCTAAAGAATGAGAGGCCCATCCAAATACAAGAGGCATTCCGCACCCAGGAAACAGGCAAGAGTAGCCATTATGCTATTGGACAAAATGGAGTTCAAACCAAAAAAAAATCATGAGACACAGATGAGTCATAGGTACAATTCACCAGGAAGACTTAACAATACTGAACATACATGCACCCAATACGGGCCCCCTACATTCATTAAGCAAACCCTACAGCATCTAAAGTGAGAAATCAACCCCAAAACTATAATTCTTGGGGATTTCAACACTGCCCTCTCAACATGGGATAGACGAAGAAAAAACTTTTGACAAGATCCAACAGACTTTTATGATCAAAACCCTAGAGACAGTTGGAATAGAAGGAACCTTTATCAATATAATAAAAGCTGTATACAACAAGCCAACAGCAGAAATTATATTCAATGGGGAAAAACTTGAAGCATTCCCACTTCGGTCAGGAACTAGACAAGGCTGTCCACTCTCACCACTTCTATTCAATATTGTACTTGAAGTCTTAGGTGGAGCCATAATACAAGAAAGGGAGACAAAAGGGATTCAAATCAGTAAGGAAGAAGTCAAGTTATCTCTATTTGCAGATGACATGATACTATACATGAGTGATCCCAAAAACTCCACAGGAAGTTCCTGGAACTAATTGAGAAGTTCAGCAGGGTGGCAGGATACAAAATAAACGTACAAAAATCAGTTGCCTTCCTATATAACCAGAATGAAAGAAGTGAAAAGGCCCTGAGAGAAACAATCCCATTTACTATAGCCTTTAAAAAAATGAACTACCTTGGTATAAACCTAACCAAGGAAGTAAGAGACCTTTACCATGAAAACTTTAACACTCTAAAGAAAGAAATTGCAGGGCTGGAGAGGTGGCTCAGGGGTTAAGCCTCCGCCTTGCAGGCGGAGGGTCCTGAGTTCGGATCCCAGATCCCACGTATAGACGCCAGGCAGAAGCAAGGGCGGCCTGCGCTTCTGGTCCTGGTAAGGTGGAGCCTGTGAATCCCGGGGCAGAAGGAGGTGGAGGCGTCCATGGTGGTTCGCGAATTCGTCTGTGGTTCTACACACACACACACGCACACACACACACACACGCACATGCGCACAGTTGAATAAATAATAATAATACAAAAAAAAAAAAGAAAAGAAAAAAGAAAGAAATTGCAGAAGACACCAGAAGGTGGAAAGACCTCCCTTGTTCCTGGATTGGCAGAATCAATATCATAATAATGACCATCCTACCAAAGGCAATATACAGATTCAATGCTATACCAATCAAAATCCCAAACCAATTCTTTAAAGAGGTTGGCCAAACAATCTCAAAATTCATATGGATGCACAAAAGACCCAGGATAGCAAAGACAATCCTGAGTAACAAAAACACTGCTGGAGGTATCACCATACCAAACCTTAGTCTATACTACAAATCCATAGTTATAAAAACAGCCTGGTACTGGCTCCAAAATAGACACACACTTCAATGGATAAGGGTTTTAGACCCAGATATAAGCCCACAAAATTACAGCCATTTGATCTTTGACAAAGGGGCCCAAAAAATTCCAATGGAAAAAGAACAGCATCTTCAACAAATGGTGCTGGCAAAACTGGATCTCCACATGCAGAAGATTAAAGCTGGACCCGTACTTGTCACCATGTACAAGACTTAATTCCAAATGGATCAAGGACCTCAATATAAGGCAGAGACTATAAAAATCTTAGTTGAAAGGGAAGGGAATGCTCTGTAACTCTTTGGACTAGGCCAACAGTATGCAGAGTACACAAAGAACTTAGAAAACTAAACACCAAGGAAACAAATGGCCCAATTAAAAAATGGGCCTTGGAATTTAAAAGAAACTTTACCAGGGATGAAATTAAAATGTCTAACATATATCTTAAAAAATGCTCTGCATCCCTAGCCATCAGGGAAATGCAAATCAAAACCTCCCTGAGATATCATCTCACCCCGGTCAGGATGGCAAATTCCACAGTACAAACACCACCAAATGTTAGAGAGGATGTAGCAAGAAGGGAACTCTCCTACATTGCTGATGGGAATGCAGGCTTATACAACCACTCTGGTGAGCCATCTGGCGATTCTTAAAAAAGTTAAAGACTGAAATGCCATATTACCCTGCTATTCCACTTTTGGGAATAATCCCCCAACAATTCACCTAATAGCACAAGCATGACCATGTTCATAGCAGCACTGTTTACAACAGCAAAGTCATGGAATCAAGGCAAGGCCCAACAGTTGATGAGTGGATAAGGAAAATGTGGTGCATTTATACAATGGAATACTACTCAGCCATCAAAAAAGGTGAATTAATGCAATTTGCTGGGAAATGGATGGAATTAGAAACAAATTATATTGAGTGAAGTATCCCAGACACGGAAAATTAAGTGCCCTATGCACTCCCTAATAGGTGGATCCTAGTACCAAATCCACTTAGAGACACACTCAAAGATAAATCTCTGTAATACTCACAGTAATTGCAAAGATTATAAGCAGAGAGAGAAGGTGAAGGAGGGCCCCGCTAGAAACAAGGAGAGAGGGGATCATGCTACAGCAGAAAATATAGGACACCATCAAGTACTGCAAGTAAGTAGTGAGACATCTGATTAAGCTCACAGACTTTCCTTCCTGGTCACTTGCAACTGATGGGGTTGGATCTCACCAGACAGGGAGGGCATAGAGTCTGGAAAATAGATGGTACCATCCTGCAATTGGGAGACTGACCTCCCCCCACTCACTGCAGTCTCTTAGTCTTTTTCCATCTACCTTTGAATCTACTTGTATAGTAAGAGTCTATTTTAACAGCCTTTTATCTCTGGCTAGGAGGTGACATCCAGTACCCATCAGGATCAAGCCAGGGGTGACGCAGGAACAGCAAAAGTGGAAAAAAAAAGGCAATGAACCATAATTCAGAACATCAGAGACCCTACATTAATCACCTGGAATCAGGCCAGCCTAATTTTTTCCTATCCTAATGCTCAGGAAATTCGTGGAAGAGGGGGCGGTAAGATTGTACGAGCCTAAAGATGGGCAGGAGCAACGATATGCAAGATACTCCACACAATTTAGGGCCGAAGTATTCATAATAGGACTTTGTATGACCTACACAATGACCGACATATCATTGACCCTCCAAAGTCTAGCAGGGATCACAGGCACTAGGATCCTTAGGGACAAGGGATTAACAGCCACAATAGTGTTCCTATACTAAAGGGGAACACAAGAAAGATCTCTAGGCAATGCTACTGAGTCCTTGTACCTCAAAAGAAAGGAGGACCCATAGGGAAGTTTGACAGGCACACTAAAGGAAGCTCCAAGGATGGGGGGCGGGGGCACTGGGAGAAATAGGGGGGGGGGGAAAGGAACGGGAAATGGCAGGAGGGAGCAAGGGGATCCAGGGAGGGGAGGAGGAAGGGAGGGGACGAGCGTACCTATTAAGTTTGTATGAGTGGACTATATCAAGCACCTAGAACTAGGCCAGACTAATCTCTCCCCATCCTGAAGCTCAGGGACATTTGCGGAAGAGGGGGCGGTAAGAGTGTAAGAGCAAAAGGATGGGAGGAGCAATGATTTGCAAGATACTCCACACAAGTTAGGGCCGAAGCAATCATAATTGGACATTGCATGCCTGGCGCAATGTCCAACACACTATTGACCTCACAAAGTTTAGCATCTGCTAAAGGCACCAAGATCCTTGGAGGCAAGGAATTGACAGCCATAGTAGTGTTCCTATGCTTAAAGGGAACACAGGAAAGGGTTCAGGGAAATACCACTGGGTCCTTGTACGTCATCGGAGAGGAGGGCCCAGAGGAGAGTCAGGCATGCACAAGAAAGGACTCTGGGAATTGGGGCGGGAGGCATGGGGGGATGGGGAAGGAGGGGTAGGGGAGGGGGAGCAGGGAGTTGGGGGGGGAGGGCGGGAGGGAACTGGTGTACCTATTAAGTTTGTATGAGCTGAAATAATAATGAAAAATGTATTAAAATAAAAAAAAGTTTGTATGAGTGGAAAACTAAAGAAAAAAAATAAAAAAATAAAAATGCCTTAGAAAGAAAGGCTTAATTAATATCAGTCCAAAAAATTAAAAAAAACAACCCCACAGACAAATAAACTTTTGTAGTAAAGTTTATTCTTTTAGAAGATTAAGGTAGAGTTTATTAGAGAAAGAACGGAACTCACAGATTCCAGACAGTGAGTGCCATGAGGGGCAGGCATCCAGAAAAGTTGATTTTGAACCAGTTTTGTAGAATATGTAGATATTTCATAGGCACAAATGAACATAGGGAAGATAGGTTTATGAAGACCATAAAACAATAGAACAATGATAAGAACACAGACGCAAACAAAATATGGTAGGAAGCCTGCAGGAGCTAAGTTAATGGGAGGTGTGACAAGGAACAAAGGATGGGCTTAGGGTAAAACACAGACCTTGAGGCTAAGAACATGCAGGTGTTCAAGCAACTGCCTGACACAGCTCACCAGTCTCTCCTTTGATACAAATAAACTCTGGACAACACTTCAGTCCCAAGGTGCAGTGGACTTCCCACCAACATGAAGTAGGAGGACCAGGAAGCTATGAGATGTCTGTATCAATCGTGGATATGTCTCCATCTTACAAAAGCAATTTTGTCCCCGCTTTTTGGAACCGTGTTCCACCAGATACTGAACATTTTCTACATGTCGGGAAGCAACGGTCTGCAGGTAGAATAGGGTTAAGTGGAGTCACAGTTCGATATAGTGACCCGAGGGCAGGGCTCGTCCATTCTTACCTGAGTAGTCCGCTCCTGCCCCATAGAGAGCAGAATAACCCAGGGCTCCAGCAAGGATACCGAGGAAAGAATCTCCAGTTTTAAGGCCTTGCTTCAGCCAGGATAACTGTGGACAAGTTTATACCAATTCCTTCTACTGTGTGAATTACCACATTCACAAACAGAGGAGAAGCCCTACACGTGAAGTTAGGATGGACGTATATGACTTTTCTTCTGTGCTCCTGAGCTTGGATGACACATCAAGTACACATCAGGTATCCACCACATAAATGTTATGACAGATTCATTTGTCAACCTGACATTTATCCTCAGCACACCTGAGGTGATCATACTCATTTCCTTTCCACAAATGCAGAATGGACATTATTTAAAAAAAATAAGAAATTTGAGCTTAAGAGCAAGTGTCATAGGATACAGTGGAACTTTGGTCTGCAGTTCAGGATGTCTTTGTTATTCCCTGATAAGCACCAGGCTCCTTCTGTATAACCAGACCTTTTGGAACAGTGGTCCAAGCTGGGGCCCCATCTTTTTCCTTTTATGACTTAAACACAAATATATGGGTAGGGGCAGGAGACCAGAATTTTCTTGGGATTCTAGATGGCAGGTCTGGTTGGTGACATATCACTTGTTGAGGAAGGCATCTGGCTGGAACCAGAGTGGACAACAATGCACAACACAGGCCCTTGACCTTGCAGAAGTCACTATTCAGCACAAGAGGGGTGCTACTAGAAGTGGCTTGTTTTAGTCCTGTGTGGTGTCACATGCTATCCCCCCAAAAGTGGCACATTGTTGATCCAGTGTGCTTCGTATGAAGCTGGCAGCTGTAGGCAAAAGGACTCTTTCTCTCATCAGTGCCTTTCTGTGGTTCTTTACATCTTTATTTTAAGGAACTCTAGCTACCTATTACTAGATGATGCTTTTTAGAAGCTTTCAGCTTGGTATTTATTTATTTGGGGGCATGCACATGCCATACTATACTTCTGCAGTTTCGAAGACATCTCTCAGTAGTTGGAACTCTCTAAAATGTGGGATCTGGGATTTGACATCAAGTTACTAAGCTTTTTCCCAAGCACTTTAACCCCATGGATTATGTCACTGATCCATTAAATGATGTTTCTGAAGGAGCTTCTATAATGTCAAAGCCAAAATAGGCTAATTTAGACTCCATGTGTTCCCCCCCCTTTTGTATCTAGATATGGGTGAGTGTATGAGGGTGTGGATGTATATAAGAGGGCACTGTATGTACCTGGAGAGGCCCAAGTGACTGTGGGAATCATCCCAGTTGCCTACCTCCTTATTGCTTTGCTTTCTGGGACTTCCCAAGGCTCTGTCTATCAGGACTAGAAGTGCAGGCCATCGCCATTACTGCCCGGCATCTTTACATGGGATCTGGGATCGAAACTCAGGTCCTTTTGCTCTGGAGGCAAGGGCTTAATCCCTCAGCCATCTCTCTAGCCCCTTTGGTTCTCATTTCATGAGAGGTTGAAAACCCAGCTGCTGTGTATAGCTGTATTTTTAAACTTCACACTGGATAAATAGTGTTTAGTGTCTGATCCAGGTGCAAAACTCAGCAATGAAACAACAGGCTATGGAAACTGATCCTTGGTCACTTAATAATTGAAACTAGATGAGTCTCAAGGCCTGGTTGACAGGTGCATCATACAGCTGTAGACCTGAGAGGACATCTTGAGTTTCCCTGTTGCTTTGCACAGTGAGTCTCAGGAACGAAAAACACCAAATACAGAGTTGTTCTCATACTAGTCTTTTTCCAGGAGCAAGGAATGCTTACATGCCAAAGCATCTTTTCCTGAGACTTGTCATTGTTTAGGGTTTATTCTTACCAATGGGCTATCTATCAGAAAAATACAGCCGTATTAATAGAATTCTGTAGACTTTTGTTTTGTAAATCTAGATATACTAATGGTTTCTATTTCCTTATGCACCATTCAACAAATACTGTGGAAGACGGAATCAGAGTCTCTTCAGCATTATGGCTTCTCTCTCCAGTCACCCCCTTACACATTCAAGCTAGACACTGGGTCTTCTGTTCATGAACATAGGACTGATCTTCTGAGAAGGGCTATTCCCAGCTGACGGAAACTAAAAATGCCCTCAGAGTCACAGAAAATTCTTCCTGTCCAGGTAATTGCTTACACTAGACAAGCCAGATTTCATAATCTAAGAAAGGAGCTTATCTTAGTTACGTTTCCTGCTATATGGTAAAAAAATACTCTGAAAAGAAATGACTTAAGAGAGAAGGAGGGACTGAAGGGCACAGTCCATCATCGCAGAGGATCAAGGCAGCAGGACTTGAAACAACTGGTTGCATTTCATCTTCGGTCAGGAGGTAGACAGAAACGAATGCTCATGCTCAGCTCACTTTCTTCTTTTCATACATTCTAATACCCAAGCCTAGGAATAGTCCCACTCATTTTCACACTTTTAAAATGGGTCCTCCCACCTTAATTATCCATATTTATATAATACCTCACAGACATATCCAGTTATACCTGAAGGATTATCTCCTAGTTGATTGAACTGACTCCAGTTCCTGTCAAGTTGAAATTTTGCACCACATGAGCACTGGATGGACATTTGGTTTCAGACCCAGAAGTCTATACTTTTATTTCTTTGCTTGCTTTCTTTTTTTTTTTTTTAGACAGACAAGCAAAAACAGGAGAATATGATGTAAACTCAATCATTTAAAAGAACAAAAAAATTTGACGTAAACAGATATTGAGGGAGTTATTTCTATCTTTAAGGTTATCTTCACTTGTATTGAGCTCAAAAACTAGGAATTGATACTGCTTTAAGTCTGCACAATTAACTTACCTTTAGAGAGAGAACAGGAAGTGGGACTAACTTATGAACTCTCAAGCCCCAACCTCAGTGATGAATTTTCCTTCTGGTAAAATTCCACTTTTTAAAACATTTTTTTTAAATTATTTATTCAATTGTGCATGTATGTGTGTGTGTATATATATCTGTGTGTAGAACCACAAACAAATTTGGGAACCACCATGGATGCCTCCACCTCCTCCTTGTTTACTCTGCCCCGGGATTCACAGGCTCTGCCCTACTAGGACCAGAAACGCAGGCCGCCCATGCTTCCGCCCAGCCTCTCTACCTGGGGTCTAGGATCCGAACTCAGGACCTTCTGCCTGCAAGGCAGAGGCTTAACCCCTGAGCCACTTCTCCAACCCCCAAAATTCTCCTTCTTAAATGTTCCAAAACTTTCCCAATCAGAGCCACCAGCTGCGGAACAATTGTGCAAACACAAGAGTCAGTGGGGGATATTTCATAGTCAAACCACAACACTAGAAATACTATATGTCATCATTGAAGGAGAGAGCATGGCTTTTCACAATATTAGCAGGCTAAAGAAATGTATTAGCACCAAGCCAGCCCTAGAAAAGATATTGGAAGTAGTATTTTCAATTGATGAAAAGGGAAAAAGCATATCAAAGAGGCAGCAGGAAAAGGGAAGTGAGGTTAGGTCAGTGGTTAATCAATCAATGGCTATGGAAATAACAGCATCAAAAAAATGACAGGGATAAATACACGTTTCAATGATAACTTTTTTAAGCATTTTTTATTATTATTTCCGCTCATACAAACTTAATAGGTACACCAGTTCCCTTCCTCCCTCCTCCTCCCCCCCAACCACCCTGTTCTCCCTCCCCTCAGCCCTCCCTCCCCATTCCCCGGTGCCTCCCCCCCAAACCCTGGAGAATACTTTAATGTGCATGCCAGACTCTCCTCTGGGCCCTCCTCTCGGATGACGTATAAGGACCCAGTGGTATTTCCCTGAACCCTTTCCTGTGTTCCCTTTAAGCATAGGAACACTACTATGGCTGTCAATTCCTTGCCTCCAAGGACCTTGGTGCCTTTAGCAAATGCTAGACTTTGTGAGGTCAATAGTGTGTGGGACATTGCGCAGGGCATGCAAAGTCCAATTATGATTGCTTTGGCCCTAACTTGTGTGGAGTATCTTGCATATCATTGCTCCTCCCCATCCTTGTGCTCTTACAATCTTACTGCCCCCTCTTTCACACATTTCCCTAGCTTCAGGATGGGGAGAGATTAGGCTGGCCTAGTTCTAGGTGGTTGATATAGAGTCTCTGAAGTTCTGGATTATGGTTCGTTGATTTTCTTTTGCAGTTTTGCTGCTCCTGCAATGCCCTTCACTCCATCCTGATGGGTATTGGATGTCACCCCCTGGCCAGAGATAAAAAGCTATTAAACTAGAGTCTTGTTATAAGAGTATATTCAGAGGTAGATGTAATACAAGTAGGAAACCACAGTGAGGGAGGGATCAATCACCCATTTGCAAAATGGTTACTTCTTATCTGCCAGACTATAGGCCCTCCCATTCTGGTGAGATCATACCCCCTCAGTTGTAAATGATCAGGAACGAAAATCTGTGAACTTAACCAGATGTCTCATTACTTACTTTCAGTCCTTGATGGAGGCCTATTTTCTCAGCTGTAACATGATCCCCTCTCTCCTTGTTTCTGGTGTGGCCCTACAACCCCATCCCTCCTGTTCATAATCCTAGCAATTACTGTAGGTATTACAGAGACTATCTTTGAGTGTTTCTAGGTGGGCTGGGTGGGTTTGGTACTAGAAGCCACTTATTAGGGAGTACATATGAAGCTTAATTTTCTAGGTCTGGGATACTTCACTTAATGTAATTGTTTCTAGTAACATCCATTTCCCGGTAAATTCCAGTAATTCATCATTTTTGATGGCTGAGTAGTACTCCATTGTATAGATGTACCACAATTTCCTTATCCACTCGTCAACTGTTGGACATTTGGGTTGATTCCATCACTTTGCTATTGTCAACAGTGCTGCTATGAACATGGTTGTGCTTCTGCTATCAAGGTGAATTTTTGCTGTATGTGGGTTTATTCCCAAAAGTGGAATAGCAGGGTCAAATGGCATTTCAATCTTTAATTTATTTAAGAATCTCCAGACGGCTCATCAGAGTGGCTGTATGAGCCTGCATTCCCACCAGCAATGTAGGAGAGTTCCCCTCTCTCCACATCCTCTCCAGCATTTGTTGTTGTTTGTATTGTGGATTTTTGCCATCCTGACCGGGGTGAGATGATATCTCAGGGAAGTTTTGATTTGCATTTCCCTGATGGCTAAGGAAGTGGAACATTTTTTAAGATACTTGTTGGACATTTTAATTTCATCCCTGGTAAAGTTTCTTTTAAGCTATAGAGCCCATTTTTAATTGGGCCATTAGTTTCCTTGGCGTTTAGTTTTCTAAGTTCTTTGTGCACTCTGGACAGTAGAGCTCTGTCAGATATATGGTTAGTGAAGATTTTCTCCCATTCTGTGGGTTACCTTTGAGCTCATGTTACAATCTCTTTATCTGAACAGAAGCTCTTTAATTTCACCAGATCCCAACTGTTGAGAGTTGGTAGCAGTGACTGTGCCATTGGATGTCTGTTTAGGTACTGTTGGCCTAGCCCGATCAGCTCGAGGGAGTTCCTCCCTTTCACCTATGGTTTTTATAGTCTCTGGTCTGATATCAAGGTCCTTGATCCATTTGGAATTAAGTCTTGTACATGGTGAAAAGTACGGGTCCAGTTTTAATCTTCTGCATGTGGAGATCCAGTTTTGCCAGCACCATTTGTTGAAGATGCTGTTCTTTTTCCATTGGATTCTTTGGGCCCCTTTGTCAAAGACCAAATGGCTGTAACTTTGTGGGCTTATATCTGGGTCTTCAACCCTTATCCACTGATCTGTGTGTCTATTTTGGAGCCAGTACCAGGCTGTTTTTATAACTATGGATTTGTAGTATAGCCTAAGGTTTGGTATGGTGATACCTCCAGCAGTGTTTTTGTTACTCAGGATTGCCTTTGCTATCCTGGGTCTTTTGTGCCTCCATATGAATTTTGAGATTGTTTGGTCAACTTCTTTAAAGAATTGCATTGGGATTTTAATTGGTATAGCATTGAATTTGTATATTGCCTTCGGTAGGATGGTCATTTTTAACAATGTTGATTCTGTCAATCCAGGAACATGGGAGGTCTTTCCACCTTCTGGTGTCTTCTGCAATTTCTTTCTTGAGGGTTTTAAAGTTTTCATTGTAAAGGTCTTTTACTTCCTTGGTTAGGTTTATACCAAGGTATTTCATTTTTTTAGGGGCCATAGTAAATGGGATTGACTCTCTCAAGGCGTTTTCACTTCTTTTATTCTGGTTATATAGGAAGGCCACTGATTTTTGTACATTTATTTTGTATCCTGCCACCCTGATGAATTTCTGTATTAGTTCCAGGAGCTTCCTGGTGGAGTTTTTGGGATCACTCAGGTATAGGATCATGTCATCTGCAAACAGAGATAACTTGACTTCTTCCTTGCCGATTTGAATCCCTTTTATATCCCTTTCTTGTCTTATGGCTTCAGCTAAGACTTCAAGTACAATATTGGAAAGAAGTGGTGAGAGTGGACAGCCTTGTCTAGTTCCAGATCAAAGTGGGAATGCTTCAAGTTTTTCCCCATTGAGTATAATCCTTGCTGTTGGCTTGTTGTATACAATTTTTATTATATTGATAAAGGTTCCTTCCATTCCAACCTTTTCTAGGGTTTTGATCATAAAGGGCTGTTCGATCTTGTCAAAAGCTTTTTCTGCATGTATTGAGAGTATCATGTGGTCTTGAACGTTGGACTGGTGTATATGGTGAATTACATTTCTTGATTTGCATATGTTGAACCAACCTTGTGTGCTTGGGATAAAGCCTACTTGATCCCCGTGAATGATCTTTTTGATATGTTTTTGAATCTGATTTGCTAAGACTTTATTGAGAATCTTTGCATCTGTGTTCATTAGAGAGATCGGCCTATAGTTTTCTTTTTTAAGTGTATCTTTATTAGGTTTTGGGATTAAGATGATATTAGCTTCTTAGAAGAAATTTGGTAGTGTTCCTTCCTTTGCTATTTGGTGGAACAGTTTAAGGAGTAGTGGTGTTATTAGCTCCTTAAATGTCTGGTAGAACTCTGTGCTGAATCCATCAGGTCCAGGACATTTTTTGGTTGGAAGATTTGAGATTACTTCCTCAATTTCCTCATATGTTATAGGACTATTTAAGTAATTCATAACTTCCTGATTCAATTTAGGTAAGTTGTGTTGACTTAGGATTTCATCCATCTCTTTTGTGTTGTCAAACTTCACAGAGTATAAATTTTTGAAATATGATGTTGTAATTCTCTGGATTTCTTGTGTATCAGTAGTGATAACTCCATGTTCATTTCTAATTTTGTTAATTTGGATTTTCTCTCTCTTGCTTTTGGGTAATTTAGCTAGGGGTGTATCAATCTTATTGATTTTTTCAAAGAACCAGCTTTTTGACTGGTTGATTTTCTGTATCGTTTTCCTAATCTCGATTTCAGATATTTCTCCCCTTATTTTTCTAATCTCTTCCCTACTACTGCATTTGGGATTGGATTGCTCTAGTGTCTCTAAAGCTTTTAGCTGCATTGTTAATTTACTTATTTCTGATGTTTCCATTTTTTTTGATTTAGGCATTAAGAGCTATGAACTTACCTTTTAGGACAGCTTTCATTGTGTCCTAGAGATTTTGGTAAGTTGTATTTTCATTATCGTTCACTTTCAGGAAATCTTGAATTCCTTTGTAATTTCTTCCTGAATCCAATTCTCATTCAGCATCATAGTGTTAAGTTTCCAGGAGTTAGTGTATTTTCTGTTGCTTGTTGTGTTGTGGATGCCAAGCTTTAAGCCATGGTTGTCTGATAAGGTGCAGGCTAGAAGTTCAACATTCCTGTATATGTGGAGATTCGTTTTGTGGCCCAATATGTGATCTATTTTGGAGAAAGTTCTGTGTGCTGCTGAGAAAAATGTGTATTCTTTGGTGCGTGGATGAAAAGTACGATAGAGATCTGTAAGGTCCATTTCAGTAAGGTTCAGCTCCAAAGTGTCTCTGTTAAGATTTTACCTGTAGATCTATCCCATGTTGAGAGGGCAGTATTGAAACCCCAAGAATTATCGTTTTGGGATTGATTTCCCACTTTAGACGTTGTAGGGTTTGCTTAATGAATGTGGGAGGGGCCGTGTTGGGTGCATATATGTTCAGTATTGTGAAGTCTTCCTGGTGAATTGTACTTGTGACTAAACTGTAGTATCCATCTGTGTCTCTTATGATTTTCTTTGGTTTGAAGTCCACTTTGTCTGATAGCATAATGGCTACCCCTGCCTGTTTCCTGGTTCCATTAGATTGTAGAATTGTTGAGCCTTTTATTTTTAGGGCATGCCTATCTTTTGTGGTGAGATGTGTTTCCTGCAGGCAGCAGATTGATGGATTGTGATTTTTAATCCAAATTTGTAATCTGTGTCTCTATTAACATTAAGTGTTATAATGGAGAAACAATTTTTAATTCCAGACATTTATTATGTTTAGTAGTTTTCGTAAGTATATTGCTTCGCTTTTAATGGTGTTATACTTCCTTTATGTTCTCCCGGATGTGCCTGTTTTTTTCTTCAAGCTTGAGTATCATTTCTAGTGTTTTTTGAAGGCCTGGTTTGGTGGACATGTATCCCTTCAAGTTGTCTTTGTGCTGGAAGATTTTTCTTTCTCCCTTGATCATGACGGATAGTTTTGCAGGGTATAACAGCCTAGGTTGACATTTTTGCTCATTCAATACTTGAAGTATGTCTCTCCAAGCTCTTCTTGCTTTTACTGTTTCGGCTGAGAAGTCATTTGTTATTTTAATAGGTTTACCTTTAAAAGTGACTTGTTTTTTCTCCCTTGAGGCACCATTTCTTTATCTTATATGTGGAGTGTTTTGGCTATTATTTGCTGTGGCGAGCTTCTATTTTGATCCTATCTGTTTGGGGTGTGGAATGCCTCTTATATATGTATGGGCCTCTCTTTTTTTAGATGAGGAAAGTTTTCCTTGATGATCGTTTGAAAAATTTCCTCAGGTGTGGTATTTTGAGATTCTTGGCCTGCTATTCCATGAATACGCAAGAAGAATAGGCTTCTTCAGGATATCCCATATCTCTTGAATGTTCCTCTCAAGTATCTTTTTGGCTTTAACAACCTCTTCCATTGAGCTGGTTAATACTCCCACTTTATCTTCAAGATCTGAAATTCTGTTTTCTGCTTCCTTAGTTCTGCTGATAAGACACTCTGTGGAGTTCTGGGTTGAAGATAACTTGTCTTTTAGCTCAGTTTTAAACTCTGCTTGAGTCTGTTTTAACTGCTCTATGCCAGTTTTTGTTTCTTGCACTGTTTTTCTCAACTCCTCCAAGTGTCTGTTGTGTTCCTCTTGAAAGCGATTGATTTGGTTATTTAATTCCTCCTGGATTTCCTCTTTCATAGTATTGAACATGGTAATGATCATGTTTTGAAAGTCGTTATCCTGGGTCGGGCTTTCTTGGCCATTTTCCATGGGTTTGTTCTGGTTGGTGTCTAATATTAAGGGATTATTTCCTGCAGTGGGAGATTTGTTTACTTGAGTGTTGCTTCTCATGGATTTGCACTTTGACTTGGGCATTGTCATTTTAACTCTTAAGATCTTCTTTCAATTTCTGTGCGTTTTTCACTGAACTGAATTATTTGGCCTGGGGTTCTGGGGGTGGGCGGGGACGGAGCTGGACCACGCACGCGTCCTGGGTGGCAGGAGCAGGGGAAAGGGGACTTTCAATAATAACTTTGAAGAACAATCAATTGCCCAAAAGACACAGGCTAAAAGACTACACTGGAAAAAAGTGTTTTTGCCTCGAAAAAACACAAATCACCCATCATTATCTTCGGATGTAAAGATGGGCAAAAATATTCTAAGCACATGTAAATAGGAAATAAGCAGGATTGTTATTTTAATACTTAAACAAATAGGTTTCAATCTAAAACTATTCAAAAGAAATAAAGGAGATCACTTCATACTGATCAAGGAACAACCCATCAAAAGAACATTATAGCTCTAAACATATTCACACCAAACTTGGTTGGGCCCAAATTCATAACACAAATCCTACTAAACATAAAGTCACAGGTTAAATTTGTCACAATAATACCAGATGATTTCAATACTCTACACTCATCAGAAGACAGATCATTAGACAGAAAGGAAACAGAAAATTTGGAGTTGATTTACATAATAGATCAAGTGGACCTAACATATATTTACAGAATTGTACATGTAAATAGTAGGGATAACTTTTCTTCTCAACAGCACACAGGATTTTTTTGTAAAATTCACTTCATATTTGGATATAAGACTTAACAAATATAGGAAAATTGAGGTCATTCCTTTTATATTCTTTGACCACAACAAAATGAAGATAAACACTAATAGCAAGATAAAGCATATAAATTCCATGGAAATTTAACAACACACTATTGAATTTTGGATACATTATTAAAGAAATAATAAAATCCTAGAATTAAACAGGAAAGAAAAAGTGGTGAAAGGAAGGTGGAGGCAGGGAAAGTGGGAAGGGGGAGGAGAGTAGAATGGGAGAACAATAGAGGGAAAGCTATTGAGCTTGTATAACTAGGCAAAAAAAAAAAAAATAAAAGAAACTCCTAGAATTGAAGGAAAATAAAAACCCACTAGAAAAAAAAAGACAAGAATATAGGAAGAAGGTTTGCAAGGAAAGGAGACTGGGGAGAGAGGGAGATAAGAAAATGTAGAGGGGAAAGTAATCAGGATGCACTGTACATTTATGAAATTGGGGGAGGGTGAAATTCTTCAATGAAGAAAACTGTGAAAAGAAATAACCTTAAAAAATAAAATGGCATTACTCTGCAGCTAGTTTTTTATGACCCTTCTTAATAAACCTTTCTTTCTTGTCCTTCTAATGAGAAATTAGCACTGATATAGTGCCACATAAAGATGAGTCATAAAAAAGAATAACTCTTTTCCTCATTACTGCCTGTAGTTCTATAGATCTTTAAATATTCTTGAATATTTTAAGCTTCGGTATAATATCCTTATATGTCACATGTAAAGGTTTCATCAGCTGTGATTGGTAAGAAAAGAAAAAAATATTAGAACTAGATCAGGATGGCTAGTCATTTTTGATATGAACCAGGGAGTTCTTCCTTAATGGTTTTGTCAACTATTTTCTCTACTGAAGGATACTTTTCTGCCTACTAAGCTGTACCCATATCAGAATCTAGTAATAAACCTCCCTAGCACAGTGGGACATCAAGCAATGTTTAACATCTGCCTGTACAGAGAGGTGATTGGTCAACAGTGGGAACTGTGAAATGAAGCTGTCAATGAAAAGCTTCACTTGTGTTAAAAGTTATGCAAGGCTTACTGACTGGTTAGAGTTTATGTGATTATGGAGAGCTAGAATGTTACAAATATATAGGGCAAATCATCTTGTCCTATATTGAAACCCCCTTCTTGCCATTTATTATCCATCGCCATGTTTGACCTATCTAATAAAATTTTTTTGAGGAATATATTAGCTCACACTCTGTAGTCAGACTCACTGAAGACTGGTGTAAAGTGATAGAAGTTCAAGAAGTGGGAGCTGGAATAAGCCCAAGTTCCCTTAAGTCCATTTGCATCATTGTGGGGATGTCTCTGGCCTAGGAGGATAGTCAGATCTCCAACTGCCTCCTTGGCAAAAGACCAGAATTTGTTTCACCTGAGATCAACGTTAACAGCCTCTAGGAGACTTTCCCTTTGGGTTTCTAGGTTGAGTTTCTTTCAAACACACCATTAGAGTCTGAGTTTGGGACCGAATCATTTTGCTCTCTACTGAATTGGCCAGAGAATTCCAATATTAAAAAAAGACTGTAGTTTTCACTTTGAGAAGATTATCCAGCATAGTTTGGGGCTCAAATAGCCATCTGTTGGAAATTTTGCCTGATGTTCAGAGCTGATCGGGTTATAAATTGGTCTAACTTAAATTCTACCTGAAAAGTAGAGCTGACATCTAGTTAAAAGAGTCAAGGATCATATAAATCCACTGTAGAATTCTACCAAACTGTTAAAGAACTAACAGAAAATCACTTATAAATCCATGCATTAGAAAGGGAGGAAATACTTCCAAGCAAATACATTCTACAAAGCCAGCATTTCCTTGAAATTCAAAGCAGAAAAGACACAAGGAAATAAAGGAAAATACAGTCCAATTTCACTAATGAACACATGAAAAATATCAATAAAATGCTTGCAAACTGAGATCTTTGATCATAAAGATCTTTGATCGCATCAGCTTCATTTCAGGGGTGACTGCCATACATAATTAATAGCTATAATTCATCACATAAATAGACTTAAATATAGAAATCAGAATATCGTTTAATAGACTTTGAAAAGGACATTGAAAAACTCCCTGTTTCCAAAGTCAGGGAGAAGTTAGGGATACCGGAGTATACCCCAATGTAATAAAGGATACAGAGGACAACTTGTAGCCAACATCATGCTAAATGGATAAAAACTCAAAACATTTCCTCTAAGATTAGGAATAAGACAAAGACTGAACATTCTCTGCACTCCAATATAATGCTTTAAATCTTAGCTAGAACAGTAAGAGAAAGGATCCACTAGAACAGTAAGAAAAGGGATCCAAAGGGCTACAAATAGGAAATCAAAACAAATTCTCTCCCTCATTTTGAGAGCGGTGTCTGCTTTGCCTTCAGAATAACCTAGGAAGTAGAACTTGGCCTTAGACATTAGCATAGGTCAACAGATACACACATTTCAAGAAATAGAGTCACTGCGAGATTCTACTATAATGTCAAGGATATCATATTTTCTGAGGTTTGCATTAAAACCCAGACTACATGCTTCTCATGTTATGCCCATCTTCACGTGTGTCTGTCTTCCCTTTTCTATGTGATTCTGTATACTAGCCCAGGCTCCCAGGGCCCAAGCTCTCAGAGGCTACATGTGTTATACTCTGTGAGACAGGGACAAATTGAATGAGCTCCCATCTCCTCAACTATGTCATATAGGCAATTATGAGGTGCCTTCCCCTCTGCTGTTCATTGGCAGTCTTACCCCAAGCAGCCATGAAGACTCCACCTTCCTCTAGAACCTACCAGAAGGGATTTCTGCTCTGCCTCTTGGGGACTTACCTTGACATAACCCCTACAATGCTGTCTGTCTATACAATCACTCCTCTAAATAAGCCTTTTACCCTCGCCACCACCCTTAAATCCTTCAAACCTTTCAAAATTGTGGCACATGTGAGAGAAATGTTTTCCTTTCTGACAAAAGGTTAAATATATTAAGCAAATGCCAGTTAGGAAGTCCCTCTTGAGTTAAAAGCTCCTGGAACTGAAATATATAGTTCTTTTTAGTTTATTCTTCCCATAGAATGCCAGGTGTTCCATAAAAACAGCATTTTTTGTATGAATTGTGTAAGCGAGTAAGAATGTGAGGCCAAGCTCCCACTAATCAGAGTCAGGCACAGAATTGTGACATGAGGGACAAAGACTCAGCAGACTTCCTGCTGTGCGTGCTTGCCTGCCTGAACTCTTTAGGGCTGCACACCCTTCTGCAGACGTAAAACTTTATTTTGAAAAAAAAAATACATTGGGCTATGAGGTCATTGAGGGATCCCAGACTTATTTTTACCAACTTAGTTTCCAACTACATGTTCTATCTCTGTGGCTCTGGCCGTGAGTTCTGACCTCCATTGGGGTAGGGTGTGCCCAACTGTCTCATTGTACTGGCTCTGCTTGTGGAATCCTTTCCTGAACTGACAAAATCCCTTAAAAGTAAATCAACAATGAGAAAATAGTGACCATAAGCAAACAAAATCTGCATCTGGAGTGAGGTAGGATAAAAGGGGAATAAGCTCTTCCTTGGTTGTTGGGAAATTTTGGGCTGTTGGGAGTGTGTGTCTTGAGATGTGTGATTGGCACCAAGCAAAGAAAACCCTGAGAAATGTAAGAAATTACATTGACGGGGATTGCAAGTTTCAGGAGGCTGATGTATAAGAAACTTCCACTAGGGGGAGATGAATGCACAGGAAACTCAGGCACACTACCTGCTGAAGATGGGGAGGGGGAATATTCTAGACCTAGAGAATAAAGGAAAGTGGGAAGAAGTTCCCTTTGACATTCCCTCCCTCCCCCAGTCTGCTGGGGGAAATATTAAGGTCCTGAGAAGACAACTTCTGAACCAAAGAGAAAGACAAGCAGAGTAAAGTACAAAGAAAAGACTGTGTCTTTGCAGTTTACCTAGTCTTCTGTTTATATTTAGCACAAAATGTATTTGGCTCCCTGAGAGCTGGCTCTGGAAGTAGGGATGACCCCTCATTTCAGTCTAAAGTTTATGCCAAGTGTCTTCCACAACCCTGTCCTGAGTCAGAGTTGTGGCCCTTGACTCTGTAATAAGGAAGAAGACAAAAAGCATAACCCAGAAGTAAAAAAACATTGTGATCTTGAGAACAATTAGAAAATAAACTGTTTCTTGTTGATGTTAATAATTCTTATTCCAGATATAAAATTGCCTGTGATATGAACAACTAATGAAGCTTATCCACAGAAAGGACAAGAATCCTCTGCCTGACAATCTTTCATTCAATAGTGACTCCAGTATAATGGTTTATGAAGCATCCTCATTTAATTCCTGCTAGATGTTGTGACAATCAGTTTGTTGATGATTTACCATCTATCCTGATGCTCATTCACTGGATCAACAGAGCACAAGTCAGTGTGTAGAGATTTTGGATTTTCCTGTATCACAGGAATGATTGTTCATTGTTCAAGGTTAATTGATATCTGAGACTGCTCTTATAATGAACACTATGTTTCAGATTCTCTGAAATCACAATAAAAAATGTAAAAATTAAAGCTGCAGTGAAATTTGCTTATGAACTTACAATATACAAGACATCACTTGTATGTGAAGAGCTAATCTTGATCTGTTACATTTTTATGTTATGTGTACAATTTAAATACAACTAGCTTTAAATATAACAATAAATTTATTTGTTTAAATTTGCAAATTTCTCATGATGTTAAGGGGAAAAAATAAAAAAGAAAAATAAATCAGGTAAAAGAAAGGCATAGGGCTGGAGAGATGGTTCAGGGGTTTAAGTCTTTGCCTTGCAAGGAAAAGCACCTGAGTTCAGATCATGGATCACAAGTAAAATCGCTAGGTGGAAAGGGTGGTGGTCTGTACTTTCAGCCCTGGAACGTGGAACATGGGAAATCCCAGAATGAAGCAGTAAGGAGATAGAGCAATCTGGGATGATCTTTGGGTTTCCACAGGCACACACAATATTCTCATCTACACCCAAACACATACACACATACACACACACTCTTACATGTACAAACCAGCACCTATTCACATAATATATATATATATATATATATATATATATATAGAGAGAGAGAGAGAGAGAGAGAGAGAGAGAAAAGCATAAAGAATGAAATGAGAGTATGAGAGAGAGAGAAAAAAGCATAAAGAATGAAATGAGAGTATGTCTTGAGAAAGAAGGTTAAAAAAATGAATATTTTAGATAGGAAAAGATTTTTAAATAAGTTGTAGAAGGCCTAAGTAAGTTGCAAAATATGTATGGAAAATGAAACAGAGAGAATCAAAGAGACAGAGGCAAAATGCAGAGGAGAATTAGAAAATGAAGAGACTGCTTCCTGTCCGCCTGAACCCGGGTGACTTGCGGCGTCCTTTGTGCTCCCCAAGGGCCTCTCTGACCTCCCCGGAGCCATATGTGGGGACATTGAATTTTACCAGCCTGGAAGCCCCCTCCCCCTCCCCGCCCCCGGGACCTTCCTGCCCACCATGGACGAGGAGGTGATAAAGGAGATTAGAAGGCTCATCACCCACATAGTCACGGAGTTAAACAATCTCTGCAACTTGATGGTAAACATCCAAAAGAATGTGGAAGAGCAGCAGAAAAATATGGAACAGTTAAGGCAGCTGCTGCAGCCCCTCAATCTCTTCCCACCCACCCTGGAGTCACAGGTGGTCCAGATGGGCACTCCTGGGGCTGCAGCCCAGGTGGGCCGAGTCTCTCCAGAGAAAGCAGCAGAGCAGCTCTCTGAGGATGAGGCTGGGACCCTTGGGGAGACCCATCGGGACCCTGCCGAGGATGACACCCGGAACCCGCAGCCCCCCGTCATGTGGGAGCCACCTGCAGAGGCAAAGGAATGGATGCAGCCGCCGGGGGCCGCCCCTCAGCTCTGGGACGAGCAGCTGTGGCAATTCTTACTGGACAGCCAGATGAAAAACCATACCCAGGAGACCAGGCAGCGCCCCCAGAAAGCCCAGGAACCCAAACAGCTCTCCTTCCTCAAGCTCCTGTCCTGGGACCCCGAGGATTTCGAGGACTCGTGGAAGCGCCCGAGCGCGTCGTTGTGGCCGTCCAAGCGCTGCATGGTGCCCCTCGCTCTGGAGAAGCTGCGGGTGCTGCAACCGGGGCAACAGGTGCTGAGCGTGGCTGTGAGCAGCTTCACGCGTCACGCGTTCACCTGCTCGCGCCGCGGCGTCCACGTGTGGCCACCAGCTGCCCGGCGTGGCTGTGTGGGACCTCACAGCGCCCTGTCTACACGTGGCACGGCATCTGCCTGTGGAGGGGCGCAGCTGCCAAGCGCTGGCCATAGGGGATCACATGGCCTTCCGGGCTTCACAGACGGCTGTGTCAAGGTGTGGGACCTGCGCTGCCCTGAAGCAGTCAGGGACTTGGTGGGCCCACTCCTCGGGGTCAAGACCCTGGCCGTGCACGGCCACATGTTGTGGGCCGGGGGTTCTGACGCGTGTCTGTGCCATTGGGACCTGCGGGGGACCCAGAAGGCTCAGCACATATATCTGGAATCTCAGATTATGAGCATGTCGCATAGCCCCAAGGAGGACTGGCTGCTGGTAGGCCTGGCCGATGGCCAGCATCGTTTGCTCCCCACAGCCCCCTGTGACAGCCCCGGGTTGAAGGTGGTCGGCAAAGACAAGACCATCCTGGGCCTCAAGTTTGCCCCCAATGGCCAGTGGTGGGTAAGTGTGGGGCTGGACGACTTGGTGACCATCCACAGCATGCCCAGGGGGGGCCAAGAACTTCCAGATTTACGAAGCTGGGTCCATCTGCTGCGACGTGGCCGCCAACAGCCGGCTGATCATGACGGGCTCCAGGAGCCACGCCTCTGTTTACCAAGTCATATACTGAGGATGCCCCCCCACGCCCCTCGCCCCCCACGCCCCTCGCCCCCCACGCCCCTCGCCCCCCACGTCCCCCCATGATGGCGAAGATATACCGCCCCCCCTACACGA
Source organism: Typhlomys cinereus (assembly GCA_023101885.1). Taxonomy (NCBI): domain Eukaryota; kingdom Metazoa; phylum Chordata; class Mammalia; order Rodentia; family Platacanthomyidae; genus Typhlomys; species Typhlomys cinereus. The sequence continues at coordinate 2,026,599 of JALPQD010000025.1, read as the reverse complement.
TGGTGAAGACACAGGAAGAGGGCGTCGGCGGCCGGTGGCCCTGGGAGGTCACTCAAGAGTTAGTGGAGGCCGCGTGGCGCCTGCACAATAAAGCAGAGCAAGGCAAAATATTAAAAAAAAAAAAAAAAAAAAGAAAATAAAATGAAGAGACTGAAACAGACAGGATATTAATCAATAGTAAGGAAAATACTTGATACATATTTTTTAATAAACTTCATTATTTATTTATGTACTTACTTATTGTGTTTCATCTTGGATTCCTTCTACCTCCTTGTTGCTTTGAGATTTCCTAGGCTCCGCCCACTAGGACCTGAAGTGCAGGCCACTGCTATTTCCATTTGGCATTTCAATTTGTACGTGGGACCTGGGATCTGAACTCAGGACCTTCTGTTTGTAAGGCAGAGTTTTAACCCCAAAGCCATCTCTCCAGCCCAGCCTGATACATATGAAATTAATTACCCAGACCTAAAGCCCTTCCTACTAGATTGCAGAGTAACAAAATTTATTTGGCAAATGAATTAAATCTATTTTAACTTTGACCCATTATTTAATAATTCAAATAATTTCTTGTGCGTATTCTCTTCAGTCATCTATATTAATAATTAAATAAACATCTGACACTAATAAATTGTAAACTTTTACAAAGTAAGCCTCTAGGAAGTGAAGATAATAAAAATGTTTTCATTAATTGAAAGAAGATCCCTCTAGTCTGTAGAGAAAGGACTGCACTTTTATTTATTCAAACCTGTTATATTTAAAATAAGT